>JAOQMS010000006.1:13537225-13570254 GCA_027563885.1 Erythroxylum longipes | reverse complement strand
TAAAAACAACAAAGCTTTCGAATAGGCATGAGTAATCAAATGAAATAAGGCGGCTCGAGAAGACCCCATACCTAGAGTTATGGAACCGATTGTATAAATACTTCTCTACATGATTATAATGAATAAGTTTTACCCTCTGTATTTTCGGTTATTCTGTTATTGGCGGTACAACTTTACGAGAGATGATGTATAAATCAACTGAAGAGAAAGTTATTATAATAATCAATGCTTGGGATTGGGAATGCGGACGTGTACAGATTTCAGTTTCTTGTTGTCTGGGGGTACAAAACCATAATAAATAACTAGGATAGCATGCATTATACGTAGAAGGGCGTCATTTTCTGATAAAAGGTTCGATATGTGGCCAGAAGCCTTCACTCAGATAAGAATGACACAGCATTGTGCGCTCTCAACCAGTAAATCCTAAAGTTATACCCTCCTTTGGAGGGCAACCTCCATTCAAATCCTTTAACATTCATGTCCCAATTATGACATGCATAATTAATTGCAATATGGGTCCTAGTATTTCTGAAGGATTTTGTTGTTGAAACAATAATGGTTATTGTTACTGCTTCATAATCATTTTTACAATTTCTGAAATAGCTGGAAAATATTAAGATATAAGAACTAAAAAACTAAAACCAAACTAAACTTTTCTTGGAACACATTTTCTGGGAAGCTGCAAAACCCAAGACGATGATCTCTCTGTTCTTCTTTTACCTGTCCACGCCTTTTTTTTTTTAACGCATTTTCACCTTCGCAATCCAAGGCTCCAAGCTCCCTTGAAAGAAACTCCACAAAGCCAAGACAATTAGGCTGACTTTTTTAAAGTTTCTAATCTTTTGATCTTGATGCAGGCGCATCAGAATATTATTTAGCGTGTACTGAATCTAAGATAATATCTTCTATGGCATGCTGGATCGACATGGATACCCGTGTAAACTAAAATTTGATTGATCTTTCAGTGGACGCACGATTTGATTTTATGCATGGAAGGATAAATACAAAACCTTTTCGTTACTATTTTTCGAAAGTTAATATCATTCTAAATTTTATAATAATATTACGTAAATCTTAATTTATACTTTAATTTGAAGTTTGATCATTTTTTTCGTGGTTTCTTTCTAATTATTTTTGACTGTAATTATACAAATATCAAATCTCTAACAATATTCCTAGAACAAGTTAAGAAAATTCTACAACTATTATAGAGAGAAGTAGAAAAAAATTGACAACTTCTTTAGAGCCTAAACTTATTTATAATATGTTTTACATATTTTAATAATTTAATTAAGATAAAATTATATTTTAATTATAATTAAATATCAATTATGTCCAAATAAGATCTAATATCTCATATTTAATCATAAAATTTTTCAAACTTTACGATCAAGTCTAACTTGATTAATGTAACTTTTCTCTCTTAAACTCGTTCTTTATGTGGGATTTATTTAGTTTTCAAATATGTTGATAATAGATATAAATTATAATCTTAAATAATATTTAGGATTAGATAAATTAAACTCCTTTAATTTATCTTTAATTATTTAATTAAATAATTTATATCCATATATCAAAATTGATAGCTAGCAACACATCATGACCATCTAAATATTTAGGGATAATAAAAATAGTTTTGACTAAACTTTCTTTGCATTAATTTTTTTCATATAATTCAATTCTTTTATCATAAATATTCCGATTAGACATATAATATGAAATTAATGTTTACGATATTTAAGTCCAATCATGTTAGTTTTTTATCATTAGCAATTAATTTTATTAATGACATTTGTAAATTATTTTTAAATTGTCATTTCACATTAATCAAGGATTTCCTAAATCAATACTAATCGATAATATTTTCTTTAATCTCTTTAGGGTCATAAATTTTATGTTGATAACTCAATTACTTACAAGTGATTGCTAATCGAGTTACCCTTGACTAGAATGTATTATAAGTAGTATCAAAATATAACAATCTTTATATGAGATAACTTTAAAAATCTCAAGACAAATGATCACTTATGCAATTATTACAATAAATTTTTTTACAAACATACAAGTAATATTTTAAATAGAGTTATCATAATAGGATCAATTTAGCGAATTTGTTTTATAATAAGAATTCATACATTTGTTTTATTATTTTTATATTTGAGTCTATAAAATTGAGTACTTCTTTTATAAGGAAAAATATAATGTACGTTAGTCTTTTAAATAACAAACATTATATACTTTTAAATAATTATGTTACTTCATCTCACTTTAATCAATCGATTAAGTGTAAGACCTAAACTAATAGTTTCCCCGACAAATTTGCGGGTAGGGAACTTGCTAGTGCAGTGTTCTAATTTCTTAAGCCATTTAGTTTTCTTCTATTCTTGTCAAACTCGTAAATTTTCAATAATGAAAACTGAATAAAGAAATTAAACCAGCAAGAAATTATGGAATAAGTTATTCTGAGGGAAACCAATAAGCTCCAAAACCAGAGCTAAAGCAATTGCCAACTTTATCAATTTGAGCTGAGCTTCCCCTTGAAAAGTTGCCTTCGGGCTGGACGAACCTACCGTCTTCCTTTTGGTAAAGCGTGTCTGGCCTGACTTCGTCCTCTTCAATTTTGCTATCATCTACTACTGTCAGGTTAATTCTATGAATGCGACAGAACTAAGATTTAGGAAAGGATTGTCTTTTGTTGTATAACTCAATATGATCAGAGAAAAAAAAGGTTTGTCTCACTTAAACTGAGAATTAAAACACAGTTTATTAACTGTAAGTTGGAACCTTTTAAGTCTAACTGGTAATTGTAGTTAACAGAAAGTTACTTTAAAGAAGGTAAAAAATATATATATAACTTGCAGTTTCTGAAAGCGCCCTGTCTCTCTTCCTTTGCTTTGCGTAACAGTCACAAAAGCCAAGTTCCTAACAATTCTGAGGAGGAGAAACCATGAAAGCAACATGATGATGAAAATGAGATTGATACAGTCGTGGAAAAGAATCTTCGATGGGACCTCACTTTCCGTCATATCCAGTTTTGAACAGAACATACAAGAAGACGCTTCTTAGCTCATAGGCCGCGTCCCTTACCATTACCAAAGACCACTATATTACATCACATTTATTATTTAAAAAAGAAAAAAGTTTTGCAGATATATCTTCATTCTGTCATGGACTTCTTCCGTTACTGTCCTCGGTTGGAAATTCCCATAATAAGCATATACCAAAACTTGCATAACTTAAACGAAACACAATAAAAGTAGGCATATTTCAACAGCCTGTAGCAATAGCTACCTTCCACCTAATGCTTTTTTACAAGTAAAAGTTGGTTTCTGCTTGTTTTTGTTGGTTTCGATTGATATTTCTTCTTTGACTAAACACATTGTACAGTGAGAAACAAAACAAAGAAGCGAAGAAAAAGGCTGGCGTACTGCATTGATCATGTAATGGGCTGTTCGCATTTCACTTAGAAAATTGCAGCATCAGGGCTACAAGTCACAAAGCAAGTCACGAGCCTCTGATTAGCATTCTTTTTTTGTAATGCTGTGGAGGGTCAGGCCTCACCATCACACAGACGATGATTCATTTGTCCAGGCAAGATTCAAGGTTCCGTACTTCTTCTCCAACCAATTATGCCTTCCATTAGCTATGGGTTAAGTACATGTTTGCCGATTTTAGTCCAGCAAGGTCCTGAGAGATGCAATTGCATTAAATCTTTTGCTGGTGGAAAACTTTACACCGAATCTCTCTCGGGACAGTTTTCTTGAACTTTGTCCTTTTCACTTCAAAAGCATTAAAATTCCATCGCACATAATTTTATTGCATCGTCTGGTGCTATGCCTCGAAATGGTAAAAGAAAACAGAGAAACCAAAAACATGGAATTTTGAAAGATTGGAGAATGGAGGCTTCATACCTTTTATTTCTGCAATGTTAAAAATGGATTTTTTTTTAATTTGCAAGGGAACTCTTGTGTGTCAATTTTTTTAAATAAAAAAAGACAGCCACAGGAAAAGATTTAAATACTTTTTTTAAAAATATGAAAAAGAGTGTTGAAAAATCATAAGAGGATAATAGTTTCGCAAACTTTCTGTAAAAATTTTTTATACGAACAAAATAAAACCAAGAAAAAACGAAATAACAAGAACACTAGAAATAAATCAACACTAGAAATTTGATAACGAAATTCGGCACTCCTTGCCTACGTCTGCGGGGTAATAACTTTCACTGAAGTACAATAGATTTACCCAAGGCTTTACTGAGCCGACATCACTCAACCCTTGACACTATCTCTCAACCTCACTTCCTGTGAAAGCATTTCACACCCAATAATACCAACAATTTGTGTTAACCTCGACAAAAGATTTTTCTAAACTACTCTTAATGAAAAACAATTAATTAAAAAAAACTCAAGTGATCAATTAACTAAGAACAGAACAATAAAACACGTGAGATAAAAGAGAAGAGCAACTTCTCAAAAAGTTCAACTCCACTGAAATAAATCTGAAAGTCGTCGCACGTAAAATTCCAATCAGTCCAACTGAGAGCCACTTTACAAGAATAATTGTCCAGCGTTATCAACTATCACACGATAAAAAACAACACAAAACATATATATATGCAGCCCCAAAATGTTTGGAAACACCAGCCTGGATTAATTGGCTGCTCACCTAGACAAAACACATGATTACCATATTACGCCAACATCACCATAGCCAAAATTACGCCAACATCAAAATAGTCACTCTTGCAAAATCACTTTACACCCGTAGGTCATATATTTGCCATAAAACCACTTACGTATACTCTCCAGAAAGGTGAACTAATTCACAATTAAACTTACCATAACACCTTTGATTCTTCAACACTATTTTTACTCAGAACAACAACTTCATTCATAACAAGAGATTCACTTCTGATGTTTCTAGGAGACGTGAAGCAAGAAGAATTCTATTTTAGCCACGCAACAAAACAACGTCCAAGTTCCTTTATTTTCTTCTATTTATAAATCCACAAATCCAGTCCATCCAATTACCAATATGACCAGCGGTAAAACAATTCCAATATCAACATGATAATAGACTCCAATCTAAGATAGGATTCTTTTTCAACTAGAAGATTATCTATATGACTTTAGAATCCAATTCATTATCCAATTAATATCCTATATGTCCAATTAATAAATAATGTCAAAATAATTACTTAGATATATAACATATATCTTAACAATCTTCCCCTTTTTGGCATTATTTGTCACAAATATGAAACTCCCCCTAAATAACACAATTGTACATATAAGTATCAAATTCACGATTCATATGACAAATATTTCCCCTTAATCAAATGTCAAGTTCCAAAGAACATCCATAGTAACAATAATCCAATCATCCAAATTTCTCCCCTTTAGAACAAAAGATGCCAAAAAACATGACGAATAATCACACATATACCTTGAAATCTCCCTCTGAATGGAACATTCACCATAAACAATTTGGCATCTCTCCCTTGAGACAAAACAGTATCAAAACGCATAATCATAATAATCAACAATAGGTGCAGAATCATAAACACGCCAAGAAAACAAATTACCATCATTCAAAACACTGCCAACATATCACTACTTACTTTAATTCCATCTTCATACTACTGATCAAATTCATAAACCCAAGCAAATAAAGATGAGTGTTGTCAGTGTAGTGAGAGAGAGAGATACTCGAGAGTGAGACTCATACTGATGAGAGAGCTGAAGCATCTTCGGTGGAACCAAATAAAAGTCACAGTACAAACTACTAAAAAGATGAGACGACAATGGCAACAAAAAAAACTAAAGAAAACAAAAAATTTGACTTTTCTTTTCCTTTTTTCTAAACAACAAAAAAATACTTCAAAAATGTAAAGCACACAGTCCCTGTGTCCTTCGAAGAAATTCAAACCTGGTCTTTTTCTTTGTCATATTATCTTTGTCATCAATTTCTTCTTTTGAAGTAACTGACTTGTCCTATATCTGACTAGTTTCTTTACAAACAGTAACTAACTGTGAATCTAGACAACTTTTTTGTTTTTCCTTCACAATGTCTTTGTGTCTGTAATTGACCCTTTCTAACCCAAGTAGATTTCGGTACTGAAGGCTGATTATGAAATTTATGTGAGGGACGTAGAATTCTTCGGCTTTGACTTCTTTGAAAAAGCATCCGTAATAATTGATAACATCTTGGCCTTATATGCCCAATAACTCCGCAAAAATGACACATGGGTACAAATCTTCGATTCTTTCTCAATGTTTCTTCTTTTCGGATAGATTTGGACATATCATTTTTCTCCTTATTCACTTTAGAGCACTCACCCTTATAAGCAATGCCTTGAAGATCCCCTTTAACCTTACTGATTTCCATCAACTTTTCTATTTTTTCTGTGCCTCCATTCAACATTCTCAATCCCTTTTCGGTACTTACTAATCTCATTCTAGCTTCACCAAGCTCATCTAATGTCAACTCTGATTTCTTTTCTAACCCTTGGATAGTGTTCTTCATGGAGAGATTTTCTTCTTCCAATCTTTCATTCTTTCTACAGGTATTCACTCATTTTTCATACATAGCTTCGTAAGCCTCGTAAATATTCTCATTTTTATCATCTAGGCCACTTTCATCACTGTCATAATCTGATATTGAGCTTTGAGTTGAATCATTAACGTTTTTCTCTAAATTTTCTGATTTTCTCACTTTTTCATCTTCAATTACTTCCTTCTCAGTTACTTTTAAACAAGTAACTGGACTTTTGCTATGTAAAGCAACTAATGCAGAACCATTAGCGACTTCTTCTTCGCTGCCATATTTACTATCGGAATCATTTTCACTCCAGGTGCTCATGAAGGATTTTCCTTTTTTCTTCTTCAAAGTATTAGCACATTCAACTTGAACGTGTCCAAAACCTTGACATTCATGACATTGGATTCTTCTTACTTTCTGCTCACCCTTTTGTGTCTTGACTTGTTGTCTTGAATTGTTACTTGATGAACTTCCGCTAGATTGTCTAAAGCAGGGTCTGCCCTTCTTTATTCTTTTCAGCCATTTACCAAAATTTTGTGTAAGTAGTACCAAGTCTTCGTTTTCATCTGATTAATCTGCCACATCATTCACACTTTTTCCAGTTTCCACTTGTAGTGTCAACCCTTTGCTTCTTTTTTGCTTACCTCTTAAAAGATTCATCTCGAAGTTTGTAAGAATTCCAATAACTTTTTCCAAAGACAAATTATCAATGTCGTGGGCATCCTCTATTGCTGCAATTTTTGGAATAAACCTTGGAGGTAGCGATCTCAGTATTTTCTTGACTAATTTCACGTTGGAGTATTTCTTCCCCAGTTGGTGAGCCTGATTTGCTATTTCTCACAATTTTTCATGAAATTTTCCAATAGTCTCATTCTCATCCATCCTCAGCTCTTCAAATCGCACAGCTAACATCTGTAGTTTCGATGCTACTACAGATTTTGACCCTTCATGAATAGTTTGCAAAGCATCCCATGCTTTTTTCGCCGATTCACAAGCTGAAATTATTGAGAAGCGTCCCTCATCAACAGCACTAAATATAGTATGCATCGCTTGAGAATTTCCAAGTGCACTTTCTTCTTCGACTCTTGTCCATTCAGAGGGATCTTTCTGAACTACCTCTCCTAGGATGCGTCCAACTGTGTACTACTGAATGCCAAGCTCTCGTGCCCTAAGTTTGGGTGAAGACTGTCATCCGTGATTTCCATACAGGATAGTTGGATCCATTCAATAGTGGTGGTCTAGTAATTGATGCACCCTCTCTTGTAGCCATGTTTACGAAACTAGGATCTGCACGAACTTGCTACCAAGTTCTGAATCGGTGACCTCTCTCTGATACCAATTGAAAAATCGTAAGGGGGTAATAGTTTTGCAAACTTTCTGTAAACTTCTTTGACACGAACAAAATAAAACTAAGCAAAAACGAAATAACAAGAACACTAGAAATAAATCAACACTTGAAATTTGATAACGCAGTTCGACACTCATTGCCTACGTATGCGGGGCCCTCATCCAGCTTAATAACTTTCACCGAAGTACAATAGATTTATCCAAGGCTTTACTGAGCCGACACCAGTCAACCTTTAACACTCTCTCTCAACCTCACTTTTTGTGAAAGAATTTCACACCCAATAATATGACCGACTTGTGTTAACCTCGACAGAGGATTTTTCTAAACTACTCTTAATGAAAGACAATTAATAAAAAAAACTTAAGTGATTAATCAACTAAGAGTAGAACAATAAAACACTTGAGATAAAAGAGAAGAGCAACTTCTCAAAAAGTTCAACTCCACTGAAATAAATCTGAAAGTCGTCGCACGTAAAATTCCAATCAGTCCAACCGAGAGCCACTCTATAAGAATAATTGTCCAGCGTTATCAACTACCACATGATAACGAATAGTGCAAAACATATATATATGCAGCCCCAAAACATTTGGAAACACTAGCTTGGATTAATTGGCTACTCACCTAGACAAGAACACGATTACCATATTGCGCCAACATCACCATAACCAAAATCACACCAACATCAAAATAGCCACTCTTGTAAAATCACTTTACACTCGTAGGCCATATATTTGCCATAAACCCACTAACGTATACTCTCTAGAAAGGTGAACTAATCCACAACTAAACTTACCATAATACCCTTATTCTTCAGCACTATTTTTAACAAGTGTTAATAGCAAAATAAAAGTGTTTTGTCGACACTCATTAATAGTGCAATGATGGGTATAGAGAAGAACGAGTACCTAAAATCCAAAGAACAATTATTGAAGTTCATGTTCGCAAGTCACAACAAAATTAGAGATGAACAGCAAATACTTAATGTATAAGCTGGCAGTATACGTGCCGCAGGAGCTTTCTCAAATTCAAATATGCGTGAGTATGCCATTGTTCATGTCCGTAAAAGAGAAACAATATTAATATAGTGGGTGCGCCAGCTCAAGAATTTGTATATTTCCGAGTTCTCATTGCCTTGTGGTTGTAGTAGAGCCTATGGACATATATCCAATTATAGTCATCAGAAATAAGCATGTGTTTATTAAAATTAGTTAACATGCGGTCAGACTTGTTTGCTTTTCTGATATAGGTGCTCTTTCACGTGCATGCTTGGTCCAAAAGGGAAAAAGAAGAAACCAGAACGCAAAAGAGAAGTTAAGGAAACTGGTGTGAGATTTTAAAAAATAAACATATTTTTTATGACGTTATTTAATTTTATAAATGACGAGTGTGCATCAAACCTAAGTAATCTAAATGGTGTGGCTTGTTTAGAAATTAATATTTATTTTACTTTGATTTGAAGAATATGAAGCAAAAAATATATAATAATTTAAAATTAAAAAATCAATGATGATGCATTGTCACTTCTTGTCTGTGTTCATGCAATCAATTTGTCGACGCCATTACCTACTATGGTGCTTCTTTTGCTTAACGTGAGATATTGCAGTGGTAAGTAAGATTGATTTTAGAAATTAGTCGAATGAATCTAAACAGAAAAAATATTATGAATTTGATAAATTTTTTCCACTATAATACTGAAAATAATGAGGTAAACTCCAGTACTGCGCTGCACCCAAAATGGAATTGCGGCTAAAACTCTCTACCATACTAAGCCTTCTTTTAGTCAAAGCCATTCCAACAGGACAAGGGCTGGTAAACAACGCGTTTTAGGTTTAAGCCTTACCAATATGATAAATTTTACGTTAGAATAACCTTATTTAAGGAAGCTTCGTAAAAATTTTAAATATGAAACCGATAATGACATTTATCATATATGAGATTAGACTTTAAATCTCTGCTCATTTTGTTTACATGAAGCACTACAAGTTGGATTAGCGGAGATGATGTCGACTGATATATCAGATTGGCCTTTTATCCTCTATATATATACTTTTCTTGTTTTCTTTAAAAGCAAATAATTTTAATACTGTTTTGATTTGATCTCCGTGGCCAAGGCATTAGAAGACACATTGAGAAAATGGCTTGAAAAATGCCCCGCTAAAAGGCTGAAGAAAAATGATGTCAATTTCTCTCAAAACCCACAAATTAAGCAGGTAAAAAGGGACGTGAGACAAAAGATAGCATTTCATTAAGAAATGACAATTTGGATTACCCGTTAGATCTTTTTTTTTTAATCAATAACTGTCCCAATGCCTATGCAAATTAGGCTGAAATTGAGAATGACCAACCAAAGTCAACTACGCTAGTATAATTGAAGAGATAATTAATTATAGAAAGAAGAACAACGATTCATTATATATATATAAAAGCAAATTAAATAAATATAAAGATATCAAATTGGTACTGTGTAAATTAAGGTTTCTAAATTAGATCATCCCATCTAATCTAATTCTG
Organism: Erythroxylum longipes; assembly: GCA_027563885.1. Classification (NCBI taxonomy): domain Eukaryota; kingdom Viridiplantae; phylum Streptophyta; class Magnoliopsida; order Malpighiales; family Erythroxylaceae; genus Erythroxylum; species Erythroxylum longipes. The sequence continues at coordinate 13,559,855 of JAOQMS010000006.1, read as the reverse complement.
TTGCAATTAAAAGAATCAATTTCTTCAATAGTAAAAGAGAGACAAATTAAAGTACCTGGTTTGGTTATTTATTGTTTAGGCACAAACTAAAATAACATGACAACAAGCATAATCAATACATCAAATGTATAGGAAATTCCAAAAGAATTTTGAATGTGGAAATATTAAATGAAAAAGATTAGTTACCATATGAACAACATTAACCTAGGGTAATTCTACAAGTTTTAGATCACTAAGGGAATTAATTAATATAGAAAAAGGCCTTCTCAAACATATTCTTAAACTTCAAATCAAGCTCAAATTAATTTGTTTAACATAAACATAAACATAATATTCACCAAGTTATCTTAATAAATTAAAATACCATCTCATCATGAAATAGTTTCAAATCATTTTTATTTTCGGCCAAGTTGCCGTTGCGTGCGATTGTGGCAACACAATAATAGGAACGGGGTAGTGTTTGTGTTAGGGATGATTCAATGACAGTGATTTTAGGTGATCTGTTCCCTACTAGTGCCCTCTGGTTTTCTGAAGTTACTGCTCAGAGTATTATTGACGATTAATTAGGATTCAGTTAATCGATATATTTGACAGCGGCCCTCAACACGACAACACCCGTCTCCACAATGTGTATTCCGGAATATGTCAGTTAGTACGCACAGTAACCTTAAGTAACCAAAGCAATTGGATAAGGACAAAGCCCAAAGCTCACTCGCAAAGCGGTTACGTTTCTATATAAACATGTTGCTACATGCTGCTTCCTCTTCTCATCCACACCTGTAGCCCGAGCATTCTTTTAAAATAGTCTGTTGCTCTTTTCAAGATTTTGCGTCGTGTTAAGTTCTCACAAGATAAAATGAATATTCTGCATTTCTTGTTTGGTGTTTTCGGTAGGTTCACAAGTTCCTGCAATTGGGTTTCTTCTTCTTGTTTATTTTCCGCATCTGTTTTCTTGAATTTGCGGTTTCTTGATTTTTCTGCTTCTCTCTGTAACAGGAAATGCCACTGCTTTGTTCCTCTTCTTGTCTCCAACGTATGTGCAGAAATAGCTCTTTCTTTCTCTCTCTGTTTGTTTGTGTCAAAACTCATAGGCACCTATAGATTCCAGGCCATGCAAAGATTACCAAGACCACTTTAAGCGTCAATCAATATTATTTCACATAGAAGAAGCAGTTTTATCTTCTTTTGTATTTTGCGCATTAAAAATATTCCTCTTTTTTTCTCAACATTTTTAACTAACCAATTTTGCTTGTATTTTTTACTTCGCTTTCTGCGAATTTGGGGGATTAGTTTTCCTGAGTAATGAAAAATACTAACAAAAGTAACATACAAGTTATGGATTTTTAAATTGGTTTTGCAGCATAACATTCAAGAGGATCATAAGAGGCAAATCGACAGAGCAGTTCTCTGGCATTCCCTATGTCATGACCATGTTGAATTGCCTTCTATCTGCTTGGTGAGTTGAGCTTTCTTGGTTGTTTAATTAATTTCTTCCAACCATCTTCTTCTTCTTTTTCCCTACATATCTATGTTACTCGCTCTTCGGTTCTTCTCTTTTAAGTATATTTTCTGAAAGCAGTTCATTTGACCTAATTACTGACATTAGTTTGTTTTCAGTCATCAGCAACATTTAGTTGAAGAAGAAGGAATTATTACTCATTAACTCCTCCCCAACTAGTTCTTTCATTGAAACCAAAAAGAATCCTAGTCTTTGTCTCTATGCACATACATGAATCATATGAATCCAAGAGCGACGTTTGACCATCCGGCTCGGGGATGATTAAGTTGTGTTGTTAAACTGTTTTTTGACAGGTATGGTCTACCATTCGTGTCCAAAAACAACTTGTTAGTGTCAACAATTAATGGCGCTGGAGCGCTGATTGAGAGCATTTACGTGGTCATATTCATCATCTATGCTCCCAGGAAGGAAAAGGCTAAAATCGGTGGACTCCTCTCTCTTGTGCTTTCGGTTTTCGCGGCAATTGCTTTGGTGTCAGTCCTTGCTCTTCATGACAACGCCAGGAAATACTTCTGCGGGTTGGCTGCTACCATTTTTTCCATCATCATGTATGCCTCTCCTCTGTCTATCATGGTAAGTTCCACTTTTGGTTTTATTGATATGGTAATCTCAACCATATTTTATCAGATACTTTGATATATTAGGCAGTACTGTAAGATGCAAAATTTCTCTAGCCAAAATGCCTCAATTTTTGTTATTCAACAGTGGTTTGCAGTTTGGAACTAAAAAGGATGTTATCAAAATCTAAACAAGAGATATTTGAAACTCACAGTAGATTATCTAACGCTAACGGTACGTAGAAATTGGGAATTAGTAGATATCTCACTGAACTAATTAGTATAAGACTTACAATGAATGAAGTAAAGAGTCCACGGTCAGAAAAGATAAGACTCCAATACAAGATGGGTTGAAACATTTTTATGAAATTCTGACTTGACTCAATAATCTATAATATAAACTCCTAGTTAAATCGTCTTGGTTGAATATCTTACAGAGGTTGGTGATTAAGACCAAGAGTGTGGAGTACATGCCATTCTTCTTGTCACTGTTCGTCTTCTTGTGTGGCACATCTTGGTTTGTCTTTGGCCTGCTTGGCCATGACCCTTTTGTCGCTGTAAGTTCTCCTTCATGTCCGCTCTTAACTTGGTTTTTTTTTTTTTTTAAACCTTGGAACGCGTACGTTAAACAATCCACATTTTTAGGCAGTAAACTTAAAAGAAACCAACAATTTGGTATTGTTGTGCGATGAAGGAAATTTCTGTGGGTTGGTTACAGGTTCCCAATGGCTTTGGTTGTGGCCTAGGAGCAATGCAATTAATACTCTACTTTATTTACCGGAAGAACAAGGGTGAGGCCAAAAAACCCACCGCAGATCAGTCGTCATTAGAGATGGGCTCTACAATTGCCCTCCGGGACAAGCAATCTGCTGCCAACGGATCGCGCTATGAACAAGTGTAGACACATACAATACTTGTGTACGTGCGATGGAAAGGCCAAAACCCACCTCTCATTCCATTCATTATCCTGAACAACCTCTCTGAATTTTCACCTTCTCGAGACTTTTCGTTTCAAAAGGTTAGGTTCTTTACATGCGTCAGTTGTAAATTTCGTCGGTACTGCCATGTTTGATGACGAGAATTCGTAAAACAAAACAACAAAAAGATTAAAAAGAAGATAGTGGATTGTACTTCGGTGTATCTTGTCGTCAGTTCGTTGGAGTGGAAACCATTTTAATTTCTTGTCATTTCTGTATTCATTATTTTCGCGGAACTGTCCGAAAATTTTCATTCCGAGTGTCCATTGACATCGAATATGAGCCCTTGTTCTTCCACGTTAAATACGTTGGAAAGGACCTATCTACGTATCAACGAAGGAAAGGTATGCGTCTAACGAGGCACTTTGATAAGTGATCAAAGTATTTTTTGGGAGCAGATTATACATTCGTGACGGAGAGAATTTTAGTTTTTAACACACTTAAATATTTTAAGATAATTATATTTTATTTTAAATTTTTTCAAAAAAATATTTAGGATAAATTAAATTCAGTTTATTATTTAATTTAATTTACTGATTTATTAGCTAATTTATTAAATACATATTTACAGGTTAATATGTGTGTTTTGATTTATCTTATACAATAATATTTTAAAAATAAAGAATATAAAAATATTAAATAATAATAATAATAATAACAATAAGAAGAAGCAGGAGAAGGGAGGGAGATGGTCTGTTCCCTCCCTCCTGTGCTCTCTGTGCCAAAATAATCTTACCCATTAAATTTGTTGCAACAAATGGCTAAGATGGTTTAGGCACAGAATAACACAGGGTAGAGGTAACAGCAGATCTACTCCCGGGGGAGAAGGACCTTTGAGTGTACTAGTGGTGTACTTTAATTTGTTATTTAATTAATTGTTAATAGTCTTTATACAAAGGAAGCCAATTAGAAAGTCGATGCGTGATGATTGTCTATCAACTGACCAACACTTGTCAAATAGGTATTTTGTAATCTAGTTATATGGTAATTTAATTAATCGACACAAGTCTTTCATGAAAAGATTTGTATCCGGCTCCGGCCCATTTCCTTTCATTAGGAGAACGAACACAAATTAAAGAAAAAGAAAAAGAGAAGATGGAAGTTTTGTTTAAATTTAAGAGAAATTTATCACCATCTTTCTCCTCCTCCCTCCATATTCAGATTTATTTATTTTTGTTCTTCCTCTTAGATTGGTGGCAAAAATAATTTCCAGGACTTTTGCAATCTTATTGTTACTAACAACACATTTTTGTTATCATTTTTATTTTCACGCCAAATTCATTCTTTTATTCTCTTTAAATAGAAACTGAAGGTTTGTCTACAAGTTATGTTTTATGTTTGAGACAATCGTGAAAACGTGAAGTGCTGTAAATATGTAGTTCTTGCCTTGGAATAACAATTTAGGGGAACATAACTAGAATAATTGTTATTTTTCTTGACCAATTCAATGGTCCTAATAAAGTGAGCGTTATGGTAATCCCGACTAAAGCAATTTGTATATAATATTTAACTAATTCGCTATTCATCAATTAATAATTATTGTGTTTAGTTTTTTATTTTCTTTTATGTAATTGAATGATAAAGTGCATGTCACTTTCCTCACATTCTAAAGTGAAGGGCAAGTATTTGTAATCTAAATATATTGATGTTTTGTATGATATCCATAGTTAATTGTATTATGACAATGAAGGAAGACCCACCTTTTAATTCACCTTCTTTCTTTACTTATTATCAATTTCCATCAATATTCTGATAGCCCTCTCGACCTCGACATACATCCATAGAAGATTAGCATAAGCATGCTATTGTTAGTTCGTGCCCGGCCTTACACCCAATCGATTGGTTGTAGTTTAGTGAAAAATAATTAATAAAGACACTATTTATCTTTATATATTAATTACATTTGATGTTTTAACACTAAAGGTAAAATTTCTAGAATAATTACTGTGTAATTAAAATTATGATGATATCATAATTGTGAGATTCAATTTACATTTATATATTATTCTTAAATGTTCCTATTTGTAGTTTCATCAATATTGGATATTGATAAAACAATAAAACTAGCATACATTATATTTCTTTCTTATAAAGAAAGTAATTGATCTCATAAATTAAAGTATAAAGATAATTAAACTAATATGTGAGTGCTTATTAGAGAATAAGTTCACTGAACTGACTCAATTATGATAATTCCAAATGGAACATTACTTATGTGTCTATGGATTTCCTCATGATAATGGTTCTACAATTAATCCTTAGATTTGAAATTACCAAGGTATCTCATGTGAAAATTATTGTATTTTAACGCTACTTATAACATATCATAGGATAATCCAGTCAGCAGTACTTGAATGTAGTATGAACCTTATAGAGATAGTTAAATAAGTTAATAAATAATTCGTCACTCTAAAGTAATTAGAGAGAATGTTCTACTGTTATTGATTACATTTAAAACGGTTTTTTCAAATATCAATTATAAATCAGTTACTAATTAACAAGAACAAACATAATTGGACACAAAATAGTAGACTTTATATCCATACTTTATCCAATTAGAATATTGAAGGACGAAATGATTAAATTATACATCATAACCATACATGGATAGTTGAAATCAAACCACTTTTAGATTCCTAATATTTAAGTGGTCATGACATGTTGCTGAACATCAATCTTAATCTATGATTATAAATTGTTTAATTGGAGAATTAAAGATATTAAAAGGAGTTTTAATTTATCTGATTCTAATTATGAATTAGAATTATAATTTATAATCATTGTCAATATATTATGAACCTAATTGGTCACATGTTAAAAAGCATTTTGTGAAGAAAAAAATCAATTTTAATTAAGTTGGACTTAATTATAAAGTTTGAGAAACTTTAAGAATCAAATATGAGATATTTGAATTTATTAAAATAAATTAATTATAATTAGAGTATGACTTTAATTATTATTAAGGTATTTAATTTTAATAGAAATTTTGAAAACTGTAATGTTTTTTGTATAAATAAAAACAAGTATAAGGAAGTTAGCACTCCTGCTTAATTTCTCTCAAAAGTCAAGAAATTGCTCTATGAATATCATTAGAGACTCGACATGTGAAAAACTTGTAGTTCACACGTCGAAAAGCATTCAAAGGAATTAAACAAAAAAATCGAATCAAATACGATTTCTTATCTTATGATTTGTGTTTTATTATTCATATTATTCAATTATTAGAATCTGATCGGAAATCATAAAATTTTAATTTTCTGTTGTGCTCATGATTCCCTAATGATTGGTTTCCATCAGTCAAATTAGAGTCTCATTTAATTATTTAACTTGAATTAAAGGCTAGATTTTTAGTGATTTGATAAAATTAAGGCTTAATGTTTTATTAATCTCGAAACTATTTCAAAAAAGTCTGTTTCAGCACTGCAATTGTTATTGTCCGCTTTTGGAAAATTTTAACACGCCTACTGCTGTTTGTATTTTCCCCTGTTTCTACATGCCTATACGTCTATTTTGCCTTTTGGAAAATTGTTTCTGCCTTTTGCTTCTCTTTCTTGCGTTTTGTTAAATTGTTTCTGCCTTGTGGAATTGCATCTTTGAGTTACTACAACTAACGCCCATGGATGGCGCAACTCCATGTGGAAGCAGATGACTAGTGGAAGCAAAGCGACGGTCGCTGGAAGGGCATGGCAGCGGAGGTGGCGGCGTGAAGAAAACAAAGGAGAGGACTGAGGAGGCATTGCGCGAGAAAATCCTAGCGCCGTTGGATAAATGATGAGCGTGTGTCGCCGTTTCTGGAACCCGATTGTGAACAGACGTAACTGACGTGTGAACTACACGTGGCAGTCAATTTGCTGTTAATTGTGGGCTTGTGTGGACAGACTCTTCCTCTTGTTTTATTTGATTTTTAATATTTTTAAAATCTTAATTAATTTAATAGAGATTAAATTGGTTTATATCCGTAGTAAAATTGAAAAAGTGTTTTTAAATTTGTTTTTAAGGGGTAATTATTATTAGGAATATTTTTTTAAATTTAGTTTAATTTTTGAAGATGCTGAATTATTAAATTAAATTAGTTATCAAACCAACAGTTAAAATCAATTAAAAGTTTAAATTATTTTTTAATAATTAGATTATGTCAAAAATTATAAATATAATGAGATTATATTAATTAAGATGAGATTTTAATTTCAAAAATTAAAGTAATTGTTTTTCTTAATATGATTAAGATTGATAATTATATTGATTTCTAATTAATTTTAGAAAATAAATTTATAAAATTAAAATTAATTAGTTTCAACTAGATTGAAATTAATTAATATAAATCCTTAAAATTAAGAAAAGTTCTTTCTTAAGTGATTAAGAAAGTTGTTTGTTAATTAAATTTAATTATTTCAATTTAATTGAGATAAATTAAATTTATGATTTTTATTTGTTTAACAAATTATTATTCAATTTATTTAGAAATTATTTATTTATTTATGAATAATAAATTTCTTGATTTGTTAGAAAGAGTATTTTTCTTTTCTGAAATGTGTTTTAGTTTATTAATTAAGAAAAACAAGATTTATTTAATCTAATTTAATTTTTCCAAGTACTTGGAAATATTATTTTAAATTATGAAGATCAAAGCTTGATGTTTTATGCATATAATTTGATTATGGGTGCACAAGTTGCATACTTTATTTATATGCTTGATATATGTATATTGGATGAATGTAAATTGTATGTTTTATATGTGTGATATTTTACATGTAGTTTATGATTGATCAGATGAACAAAATTAAAATCCTGTGTTAAAATATTAAGTACACATTAAGGACATGATTATTACCTTCCATTGTTATAAGAACAAACTAGAGTTCTGTTTATTGTAGACTTGTTGAGCAAACTCATGGTCACTTTAACCTGAACATGTTTAGTCTTATAACAGTTGATTCTACTTAAGTAAATTTACGTGATTTGGATGAGCAAACTCATAATCATATAAGTTTAGAGACATCTTTCAGAATAATATATAAGATAAATTTTGGCAAGAGTTGTCACCTAACAGATCTAGGAGTCACATGAGATATGATTGATAAAGTTGTACTTTACCTAATTTAAGTTTAGTTGGTTTATTGAGCAACTCAAGATCAACTAAAATTGAATGAGATTATAAAACATTTGAAAGATTAGCATAATCTTTCCAAATAATAGTGAAGGCTATTATTTCCAATAAAATAGTGGGAGTAACTAAATATATGATTAAAGTCTTAATCTCATTTGGTAGTCAAGACATATAATTAATTACTTGTTTTTCTTACTTTTATATTTTTTATAAGTGGAATTTACTTGTTTTAGTACAGTTGAGTTAGTGAACCAAATTTCTTAGACATAAGATTATGTTTGAGAAGAGTTCTTAAAGTTAGAAAAGAAAAATTATATGCCTATTATGAAATTTTGCTATAATCCTTGTTGAGGATTTGGTGACAAAGCTTTAGAAATATGTCAAAATCATATAAATGACAAAAATGTATTGACATTTTGAGTTGACTAATGTCTCATAAACTTTCATGAAAACATGTAAGATATGTGTCAACATCATCACATCAAGACACAAAGGGTTACATAGAGTAGAGTTGAAATGTATAGTATCTTGTTGGAATTGTTTCACTTAATTTAGCCTACCAAAAGTATTATTGTGAACTACAATTAAAGGCTTTACCATAGAATGATAATAGTTATCACTAAAAGAAAATGATTGCATGACTTTTAGTGCTTATACATGATATGATATAGATTATATGTATTTCTAGTTCATGATTATGAGTAGTTGATACTAAATTTAGATTCAACATTATTATAATGCTCAAAGCATGATAAGAAATATATTGTTAAGTAAAAGTAGTTGATCTAATTTTATACAAATAGTTTGCATATGTTGGATCAAAGGAGACTTATTCTTAACGTAAATGGCAATAATATAAATCTTAATAACCAAGACTATCCTTTTATGCCATGTTGATTAAATCAACAAAACGAGAATCGTAAAGTTATATACAAGGATATGTGGATCCTTTTGATTATAAATCATATGAATCTTATGAAACTTATCAAGTTAAAGAATAACCAAGTCAACCTTTGATGAAAGGATGATGATGGTATTGAATTGTTAAGTTTATGCATGTAATGTATTGGATGATATAACAATTCATAAAAGGTTAATGCTTATATTTCATTATATTACTAATAAATTTATATGATATAGTCATATGTATTAAATGAAATGTTGATTTAAAATTTTGAGAAGTTCAAATTTTTTTATATCTAAGTAAAAATTAGGCATCGAGAATGCTAAAATACTTCGATGAGATCGTTGTAGTAAGTTTTAAATCTTCAATTATCTCTAGGGAATGAGATTCTCTGGTAAATACCTTCACAATAAAATTTCATAAGAGTATGGTTTTAGTAGGGAGGAAAATATAATGTGAGATATTGTATGATGCAATATTATTTCTTCTATAGATATGCTTAGTACAATAACTTACCTTTAATAGTTCCAACTGAATCAATTAGCGAGATTTTATATTATATATGAAGCGCTAAGTCTTTGAAAGAGTCAAAGTTAATAATTTAAGAATGTGATGCTTAGATGAAGGATGTATTATACACTAAATTTATAACTAAATTGGATAATAAAAGATTATGAGATATCCAAAAGGTTGGATATAATCTTACGGATATGTTGAATAAATTGTTGTTTCAATGTATGCTTATAAGAGAGTGGTTCTCAAGATAAGTATTGAGAGTAAGAGGAAATTTGAAAATTTGTAAAAGCACTAGTATGTTTAGCTGGTGCTTATACAAACTGTAAATGTACGAGTTGTAAATCAACACTAATTGTAAATTTCACCATTTGATTGAATAAATGTATTGCTTCCTTTCCAAAAAAAGTAATTTGTTTAGGATAATTTAAGAATGTGCTAAATATTTGTATTTAATATTTAAAGAAGTGTATTCAAAGAAGGACATAAAAAATTTATTAATTAATAATTTAGTATAGATAAGTAATTTTATTTAGGATAATTTAAGAATTTATTAAGAAGTAATGTTCAAGTTTTAAAGAAGCACGTTAAGAGAAGAACACTGAAAATTAAAAATACTTCAACTTTTTGAGTGACCTTTTAGATTTATTAAACCTTTAGATTTCAATTTTTGTTTCCTATTTGAAAATATGTTTTTGATTCTGTTTCAAACTCTTTTCTGTTTCTTCTATATATACTTCGATTTCTTATTTCAAAATCACAAGTTAATTCTCCTTGTTATTGTTATTTCTTTTGTTAGTTGTAGTGATTGAAGTCAAATATCATATTAGATATAAAAGACGTAAGAACCAAGAACGTAAAGTTAAGGGGTGTTTTCATTTTCAAACTTTTATCTTTTATCTTTTTGCTTCATCTTTCTTCTTTGGTTCATTATTTTGTGACTTATTTTTTTAATTATTGTTGTGTCTTATTTTTGTACAAAACTAACAAAACTAATTTTCTCATATTTTGAAGTTAAAATTGTAATGGAGAATATGGAATCATCACAAAAAGATTCAATGAAACTACTCGTGATAATCTAATCCAGCATTGAATTATTTTTCTTTTTCTCAAGCATCTGAGGAGAATATCTAATATAACTACACTTTTTGCGGTAGAATATTTAAAAGGGGAGAAATTTATAGAATTAAAGAACATCTTGCTAGTGTTAAGGGTAATATTGTTTCTTGCAAAAAAGTACCATTTGATGTATGTGATAGGATTAGAAATTATTTGCAACAAGTAAAAAAGAAAAAGAAATATAAAGAGGTTCATATTATAAGGATTGCAAATTATTTACAACAAGAAGTAAAAAAGAAAAAGGAATATAAAGAGGCTCATGTTATATCTTTTAGAAATGATGAAGCATCACAAGTATTAGATAAAGCACGGGCTAAATGGTTCTATCATTCATATATTCCTTTAAATGCTTTAAATTCACCATATTTTCAAGAAGCAATAGATACTACAACAATTATAGGTCTAGGATTCAAGGTGCCTTCTTATTATAAAATGCATGTGCATTTTCTTCAAGATTTGAAAAAGGAATGTCAGTTAATTATGGATACATATAAGTCTAGTTGGGAATCAACAAGATGCACTATTAGATTGGTGGACTGATCAAAGATAAAGAACATTAATTAATTTCTTGGTTTATTGTATTATTGGAACAACTTTTGTCAAATCTATTGATGCTTCTGCTATGATAAAAAATGCTAATGCTTTGTATGAATTATTTTCTGAAATTATTGAGTAGGTTAGACTTAAAATGTTATGGATTTTGTTACAGATAATGCAGCTAATTATGAATTAGTTGGGTACTTATTAAAATCAAAGTATGGACATATTTATTGATCTCTATACACTGTCCATTATATAAATCTTATTTAAAAAGATATTGGTGGTATAGACTATATTTCTAGTCTTGCTTCATGCGCATTTAAGATCACAATTTTTGTGTATAATCATATCATAATTTTGTCTTGGTTAAGAAAGTAAGAAAATTGAGTTGAGGTTGTACGTCCCACTACTACCAAGTTTACAACTACGTTTATTACTTTAAAAAGTGTTATAAACATAAACAACTACTTCAAAATTTAGAGACAAATAAATACTTTTCAAGTCATAAGTTATCAAAGAGTGAAAAAAGAAAAGAAATTTGTGTTATTATTCTAGATAATAAGTTTTGGGATGCTTGCTTGATCATTGTGAAGATTGTGACTTCTGTTGTAAGGTTGTTAAGGATTGTTGACTCAAATGAAAAGCCATTTATGGGGTATATATATATGATGGTTTGTATAGAACTCACAAAATCATTATAAATCTTTTTAAAGGAAAGGAGAAATTGTACAAGCCTTATATAGATATTATTGACCGATGATGGGATAAGCATCTTCCTCAAAGGATTCACTTAAAAGTTTATTTTCTCAATTCTTATTGCTTATATATTGGAGACGCATGTACAATTAATATTATGAGGGGTTTGTTTGATGTGATTGAATAGGAAGATATTTTCTCTATTAAAGAGCAATCACAAGCGATAAATGAAATTAAATTATATCGTGAAGGTTTAAAGAATTTTGCTAGATCATCAGCAAAGATAAAACTTATGATGAAAAATATACAGCTTAGTAAGTTTTTATACTTTTAATTCATTCTTTACTTATTAATAATATATAATTTTATTTTTCATAACAATGAATTTAAAATATAGATGAGTGGTAGAGATTATTCGGTGATAGTGCTCTAAAAACTCAATATTAGATTACTCAGTTAAACAACTTTTACATTAGGTTGTGAATGTAATTGGAGCCATTTTGAACTTATTCATACAAGAAACAAATCAATTGGAACATCAAATACTTAATGACCTTGTTTACATTACTTATAATTTGAGAATGAAAAACAAGTATTTTATAGTTTTGTTTTTATATCATTAATTTTATTTTTGTTATTGTCTTTAAATTTTCTTTATCATATATTTAGAGCTCTTAGTAAGAAGAGAATGCACGATCTAGTTCATATTAATTATATTGAACATACTGATTTTTGGATCAAAGAAGAAGAACTATCTCCTGAACTTGATTATAATGAATTTGAAAAGGAGATTTATGAAGAAAATGTATTTGTCACAATGATTGAATTAAGAACATGTACTGATGGTAAGTTCATATCTTATTTTAATCATATTTAAGTTAAAAATATAATTTATTGCAAATTTATAATTGAAAATAATTCCATACATTACTGTTTTGAAATTTATTTAAATGCAGTAGAAGAAGTTTATGCAAATACCCTTAATGAAAGCGTATTTACGAGTCTTTAGATAATGTTAAAGAGTTTGGAACTTTTGGCGATGACGAGACATAACTTCCTTTAGAAAAACAATTTTGATTTTTATTGTTATTTTAAGTGTTATATTAGACTTATGTTTATTTGTTTTTAGTTCATTATATAATAAAGAAATTGGTGTATTTTTATCAATAAAATATTATATTTTTACTTACTGTTATAATTTTTACTTATTATTTATTATATACTAAGTTTATAATAGTTTAATGTTGGTTGAATCTTTAAATTGTAAATTTTTCCTTTGATTGGTTCAATGTTTGGTCTAATTTTTAAAATATTGACAAAAATAGATTTGTGGGATCTAGACGAGAGGAGTAAGAAGTCTGAAGAGAGCTTATGAAATTTTGATAGCGTCATCGATGGCTAAAGTTAGGACTTATGATAAATTAATATTTTTTAATTTGATCTTTGTATTTTTCCAAAGTTACACTTTTATACTGATATTAACTGCTATTTCGAATACTAGTTGATATTGGTCAGTATCAATTTAAAAAGTGGATACCAAGCAATACCCTAGCTAACTCCTGTACCATTTTATGATTGATATGGACAGAACTGTAAGGTATTTGATTATTTGATAGATAGAGATCCTGAAATTCTTATTTATTTGATTATTTGATAGATAGAGATCCTGAAATTCTTATTTCTTTTACGGGAATAGATCTTCTGTTATCCAATTTTTAAGTCTTCTTATATGTTTAACTTATGTGAGTTTTATTTATTGAATGGATAAATTTTTATAGAATAAAGTAGGCACAAAATAATAAAAACAGATAATTCGGTATCTATTTTTACAATAAAAAACATGGTAAGATTCAAGTCAGGTCCACCAGTCAAATCAGGCTGACGTTAGATTTTAAGGAAGGTATTTTCCGTATTTTAAACGGTTATCCTTTCCGTCAAATTCTATAGGGAAATTGATATCATGCCTTACAAGTACACCTGCTGCCCGTGATCTCCTATGTCAAATCATATGCACGTATGGTATGTGTTTATAGGAGGGAGATCGTCTGTTCTCTCCCTCCTGTGCCCTTTGTGCCAAAATAATCTTACCCATCAAATTTGTTGCAACAAATGGCTAAGATGGTTTAGGCACAGAATCGCACAGGGTAGAGGGAACAGCAGATCTGCTCCCGTGTTTATAACCTTTCAGCATACATGCAGCTAATAGCCCCCGTAAATTTAATCCTGTAAGTGCCGTCGCTAATGTCAAATTTAGGGGACTGATTTTACAACTTCCCACTTTTTTTTTCCAATTATACACTTTCCTTTTTTTTGTTGAAAAGGAAACAATTACAAACATAAATGCAGTAGGGCAACTCCCGATATATCCTCAAGCAGAATGCTTAGACATTCTGGTGGGGGTAATTGTAGGACTGTGACTCCAATATTAAAGGAGAGGCCTATATTGGCTAACTAATCTGCACACCGATTACCTTCTCTATAGGTGTTTTGAACTCGAACTATTCAATCTTTGGACAATAGCCTTATGATTCCTAGAACAAGAGAATTTGTTGCCGCTTGTATCCTTGAGCAAGAAGAAAGGATGTTTATCACAATAAGTGAGTCAGAGTCCAATTCAACTTGACGAAATCCCATATCCCAAGCAAGCAATAATCCTGAGTATACTCCCCAAAGTTCCGCTCCTATAGAAGTGCAACAGCCAATGTTTTGAACAAACCCACCTAGCCATGCCCCACTGCTGTCTCTAATAACTCCCCCTGCAGAGGCTAACCAAGTAGAAAGTTTAGAAGCTCCATCCGTATTTAGACGTATTTAGACCACCAATCATAAACGCGATTCCAAACCGGCGTGTACCAATCATTTGAAGTCAAGTCAAAATTTCCCATTACGTGGCAATAGGTGGATGGTGGTATTAAACAATCTACTTACATTATTTTCATACTATAAACGGAAAGAGGCCATGGGAATGAAGTAAAGGCTGCTAATAATAGACAATGGTTTAAGACGGGAAAAGTAACTAACTTACTGTAATATACATTAATTAATGAATTATAAGCCCTAGTAAATTCAGTTTGTTACTTTTTTTGACATAAGAATGTGAACATAGTAAAATAGATGATTACTTTTATCCCGTGCCGTTTCTAACGTTTTACAAACTTTGGGCGAAGTAAAGAAAATGCTCCAAAAAAATCGACAATATGTAAACGTGTAAACTTTAAAAGAATATTTTTATTATTAAAATTTAATATTCATACATAAGTAACCTAATTTATAAATCTACATACTCAACAAAACATTAAATGATTATAACATTAACTAATAATATTTTACAAACATTATGATAAAGTTCAAAATTATTAAATCAAATATTTTTGGTAACTTTTGAATTTAATTAACATTAGTGATTTTTTAATAAAAAATTTTCTTTTATAGGAATTAACATAATGGTAAATGTAGTAATTTAATGATACCAACCTATTTATAGAAAACCAATCAAACACATTTAATTATTTACATTCTTATTTAATTATCAAATAATTTTTATTATTATTTAATTATCACAACATGTTTAATAGAGTTATACAAATTTTTATAATAAATGAAACTGTTTATGTAATCTTTGAATTGAGTAACTTAAATTATTTGATTTAGTCATATTATAACTAAACTTATGTGAACCTTTACAAGAACACAAATCCAATAATTATTACATGTGGAACAGTATAATGAAAATTACAATTAAAAAGTTAAATTATTTATTAATGTTTAATTATATTTTTATAAATAATAAGTAATTTAAAAATAAAAAAGAGAAACACAAATAAACACAATATCATTTAATATTATGTTTTGACTTAGAATGCTAATATAATGTTCATGTTAATGGCAAACTACAAATTAATTATAATATGTTCAAATATTTAATAAGTTAAAAATAAATAAAATCAGAAGTTTTACCTTTAAATTATCACCTTGAACTTAGAACACATAATAGTGAAATTTTTTCACCACCAACTTTTGAGTTGAAATATTTTAGATTCATATGTTAGTTAAAATAAAAAATTAGAGTACAAAAAATACACTCAAATGCTTCAAAGGTATTTATAAACATAACAAGTTAAAGTTGTATAGCTAATAAAAAAAAGCTATTTAGCTTCTAAGATTAAAAGTTAGCGCTAACTTTCTCGATAATATAGCTAATAAAAGAAGCTATTTATTAGTTAACGTTAACTTTTTCTTCTTTGACAACCAAAGATTTACTACCCTTCTAAATGAAAAAATAATTTTCAAATATATTGAAGATGGGCCCCTAATGAGGGTGGACAGCCGACACTGCTTTTATCCTCCTAACAGCAAACAATACTCACAATTCATTTCAGTATTCTAATTTTGGGTGTTTGAGAGAAGGTTTGTAGGGACGCGTTGGGATCTGTCAATTGAAACATTCTTATTTCTTCCTGTAGTTGTCTTTCTTAAAGAATGTTTCTTCTTCCATAACATAAAAAGAAACATTTTAATTGTTTCACCATGAGAATAATAATATCATGAGATTGTCTTCTTCACTTTGGTTGGTTTTGGGGATCTTAAAGCGACATTAAGAGCTTTTATTTCTTAATTACTAAATTTGAAAGAGATTATAATCCAGTTGAAGAAAAAAAATAGAGATATACTATGATTTCTATTAAAACTATAAGTATGAACCAATAAAACTCACAAAAAGTAATCGTCGGATTATATAATTTTAAGATTAATTTCAGTTAATTTAAGTCTTGTACTATTAAACATTGTGATTTCCAATTTTAGTAACATTGGGAATGGCACCTTGTCATATGTCTGGTTTGACAACTGGTCTAGCTTGGGACCTCTAATACAACATCACAATAGCCTAAGCATCCCCCAAACCTCTTCATTCAAACTTAAACTTAGCTCCATGATTATAGAGGGCGCATGGAACTTCCCTCAAAACTTGAGGCATCTCCTACCATCCTATCTACCTCAACTAACCTCTTTGGACACTTTCTACTGGCATACTCAACCTATTATTAAACTCAATAATGAGACCACTAAAGTCTACTAAAAAGTAGAAAACAGAAGGTGTAATGACATAAAATCATTTGGAGCAAAGCTTTGATCCCAAGAGTATCTTTCATATTATGGTTAACAATCTAAAATAGATTGAATACCACAGACAGAATGCCCTATCTACAAATGGACAGAACATGTAATCATCTCTTCTTCATATGCCCTTAAAGCAACAATGTATGAGATTCTATAACTAGCAGATGTGTATGGCAAAATCCTGGGCACACCATCATAGAGATTGTATAAAAATTTTCTAACAATTCAACTCCCCGAAGCCCAAATAGACAGATTCATGTTCTATCATTAGGGCTCTATGCATATGGGTTGTGGAAGGAAAGGAACCTCAGATGATTTGGTGGAACTAACTTGTCCAAAGAGGTTCTTGTATCTGAAACCCTAAGAGAACTCCGAGAGCTCATCCTACTAAAAAATCTCAATAAGGCATGTAACAGAAGTATCCTAGCCTCTCTGATTTTATAATTCGAGGCTAAGCTCAGAATATATTCAACACATTGTCATGTAAGACAATAAGAGGAAGTGCATAATTTAAAAAGCAACAAAGAATAATGTAAGCTATTACCTAGTCGGTCAAGTTCAGGTCAACCTTGGAACCAACAAATCTCTATGATTTCCTCTTCTCTCATCGTTGTCCTTCTATGGTGGTATACACCTAATTTGGGAGATTTAATATCCATGGCTACAAAAGGATTAAAGAGGGACGAAGCACAAAGATCATATTTCTTACCTTCAGTTAGGTGGAAGGAAATGGAGAAACGAAGCTGGCTCTAATCGCATAGCCCTAATTTGAAAATACTAGAACCTTTGACGTGTATAAAAGAGAGATCCTTAACTCTGTTACAAACGACTATGTTTAGGTATAACGAATGCGGTTGTTAGTGTTATGATGTCGTTTCAATGGAGCTAATTGAGTGATATCGTTTTATTGTTGGCTTTTGTTGTAAAAGACTAAAGAGAGTATAGATCCTCTTCGAAAACTGTTCTTTAATCCTACTTTATCAATACAATTCTTTAAAATTTAAAAAAAATCGAAGATTTGATCAATTAATATTGAATACATATTTAACAATTGTTAATTTTTTAATGTTTTCATTCTAATATCAAATTTTTTTAAAATTTTCAATTAAGTATTATAATTTTAAAAAATTGGATAATTTAGTTTAAAAAATTGTCTTCATTAACATTTTACTTATGTAACTAATAGAGTAATTAATGTAAAGAAATATTTGAAAGAGTTATGCGACTCTTCTTCTCATTTATATAATTTTTGGGCCTCGTGTAATAAATAATTAATAGTTATGTATTCAAAACCCTTCACTTGTTTGATGTTCAAAAATCATACATGAGGAAGAAGATGTTACATAAACCCCTCTAAATATGAGTTTTTCGATTGTTCTGTTAACCATATTAGTCAAATATTAATAAAGATAATTTTTGAATTAAATTGTCTTATTTTTAAAAGTTTGAATACTTGATTAAAAATTATAAAATTTTGGATGCTGAAATAAAAATATAAAAATTTTGGAACTTTATAATTTATTTTTTTATTCTTCAAATGTGGTGAAATTTCGTGAGTATTATAAGTTTTTTAAACATTTTTACTATCCTAGGACCTACATATGAAATAATGTATAAGATATGAATAATGTATGATGGTATATTCTTTTTGTAATCCAAAATGATTGTGGAAGAATTATTTCTGAAAATGTATAATTTCTTAGTTTCTATAATAATTAATCTTATTTTATGGTGTTTTTAATTCTCTAAAAGTAAAAATAATTACGAAGACATGAAATAGATTAAGTAGTTATTTCCTTTCTATGTTCTTCCGAGGATATATTTCATCATAAGAAACCACTTATCAAACGTAGATCAAAGATTACAATTTAAAAATGAAGTTCAATTTCCAAAGTAACTTAATACATATTAAAAATAAAGAGATATAATGATCACAATTTACATTTGACAAAAAGAAAATAAAAAAATCAATTGTCGTGTTCACATGAACATAGTAATTGTATAAGTGAATAAACAATGTAGATACTAAATTTTTGTTGGAAAATTATTTCATTTTAATTTATTTTTAATAATTAAAAATTAATTTTATGCTTATTTTAGGCCAATTTTATCTCATAACCTTTTTCATCGGGTTTCACTACAAGAAAATAAGACATTACCGATGGAAAATTACCGGCGGAACATATTTGCGACGGAAAGTCATTTTGCATTGGTAATGTTGGCGAATTTACTGACGGACTAAAAATTTGTTGGTAAAAATAGAGGGAAAAATATCCCCACGAGTTTTCTAACGTATAATAGCGACATAACACGAAGTTCTGTCGCAAAATTATGTGGTAACAACTGGCGTAGAAAATTTGCAACTTAAATACCGACAGTATCAGTGTTCCGTTAGTAAAATACTGATAGAAATTCTTTTTCGTCGATAAGATAACGTCGGTAAATGTCGAAATGATCATTAAATAAAACAACGTCATTTGGTTTTATGCCAAACGACCTCGATAATGTTGGCTGATTTATCGAAGGACTAAAAATTAATCGGTAAATGTAGAGGAAAAATATCCCCGCAAGTTTTTCGACGTATAGTAGCGACAGAACATGAAGTTCCGTCGCAAAATTATGCGGTAATAGCTGGCGGGGAAATTTGTAATTTGAATACTGGTGGTATCAGTGTTCCGTTGGTAAACTACCGACGAAAATTCTTTTCCGTCGATAAGTTCCGTCGGTACATGTTGAAATGATCATTAAATAAAACGAAATCGTTTGGTTTTAAGCCAAACAACACCGTTTTGTCATTAAGTTTTACAGCCCCGACTACCCCCTCCCTCTCTTCTGTGTTTTTTTCTCTCTTCTCCAACCTTATGCCGTCAGTTCTCTGGGTTTTGTGGTTCCACCTGCGATTTTTGCTTCACTTTTGGTCCATCGTGCATCATTTTCAGGTAACGTGTGTATTTAGTTTATTTTGTGTCGAAAAAATGAAGGTGTCTTAGGTGGTTATATGTATATCATCGGTGGTGGATGGGTTTTGTTATAAACGAAGGTGTTTATGCATTTTTCAGTTGAATTGTTAGTTTATTTGTTGTCTAAATGTGTTGTTGTTGGTAAATAATGAAAAAATGCAGTTGTTTTGTTATTAGTTAGAGATAATTTGAGTTGCCTATAAGTTGTTTAATGAAATGTCTCTTAAAACAAAATTTAATTGTGTTAAGTTATTTTGTAATGAAAAGATTATACATGTAATTGTTAACATATTGAATTATATAAAATTAACTATAATTAAGTTATGTCGGTAACAATTTTGACACTTGGAAATACAAGTATGTATTTTCAAAAGTCTTAGTATGTAGTAACTTAGATAATTTGCTCCAAGATCAATCACAAAGTTGAACAAAATATATTGTGTACATCTTAATAAGGTATATCATATAAGTGAAACAAAATGGCATCTACAATTAGCATTGGCAATGCCTCACTCTTAAGGGAAATAAAATGAGAACAAATAGAATGTGTGAGAGCAAATATGCATGAGAACTCTAAATCACTTGATATATGCTCATTAGATCCCTAAATATATGCTAATCTAATAACTAAATATATGCATAAATGAATAATCAATTAATTTACAAAAATGTTAACAAAAACAATGCCAAAGTGGATAGGGATAAAAATTTCAATAGGGAATAAAAACATATATTGACAAGTAACACAAGTCATTTAATATTATTAACTACGTTAGCAACTTCCAATTATTAGCACAAAGATGTCCCCTCTCTTTACCAATAAAGCAACGCAAAATTTAGCCTTATAAAAACTATTAGAATTGAGTCAAGCCTAGATCGCCTATGGCCTAAGCTTAACTTGAACTTTTTTATTTCAGTCCAATCTTAGCTTGATGCATAAGGCTTAATCAAACCGAAATTATGTCACTTGAACTTAAGCTTGATTATTTTTTTAACCTAAAAATGATTATGAACCAATCTGATTTTTGTTATTTCAATAAGAACTCTTCAACCCATATTAGCTCTTCATTTCTTTTCAGGCATCAATACAGATAAATAGATAAGCATATCAGTTTCTAATAATCATTTAAGAATTATATTGTAATTATCTACAACATAACTTAAACTTGTATGACATTATTATGTAGCAAATTGAAGAAACTAATAGAAAAGTTTAAAATATTGGTATGTCATGAAAATAATATTTATAATGCTGGAAAAAAAAAGTAAGGTAACCTAAGAAGGTGTAAGTTGCTCTAGATTTGGATGTTCAAAATTTCAGTAATAACAAAAGCAGCAAAGTTGATCTACCATATTATTAGATAAATTGCTTATAATTTAAGCTAAATAGATCCTTTTTTATTAGTTTGATAGTAAAATGCATCGTAAAAAAAGAGTATGCTTTTTATATATGATCATCTATAATCATACATAGCATTATTGTCTTATAAGAAATGACAAACATTTATTTTCCATTCACTAACTAAATTTGTTACAAACTCAAACCTTCAATACTTTTCAAGAGTTCATGAAGTTTAAAACATTCAATAAAACCAATATTTTTTTTCTGTTCATGATCATATACCTATGATACTAAAGGTGAAAGTATGCTAAACTTGACTCTTCCAATTTGTAAACATATCAGAGAAAAATAGCTTAGAGAAGATGGAGTAAAATTTAAGTTTATTTAATTGCATCATGTTATATGTAATGGCGTAAAGTTTTCTTCACTTATACATGAAAAAACCAAACAAGTATATGAAAGTTCAATTCTGTATATCTCTAAGTGGTAACCCAAAGTAGTCGCACAAAAAAAAGTAAATCGAAAAGAAAAGATTAAAGAAAATAGACCAAGATAAGTGTGTACATTAACTTAAAACATACAAATGAGCTAATGTTGCCAATAGTAGATGACTTGTGTTGATCTGTTATATCACCTTTTAATTTATAGCATAGTAGCTCCCTTATGAGTCCTTACTTTTGTACTTTGCTTTCACTTAATTACAAAACGACTGTATTATATTAAATATTTCATATTTTTTGTAGCAGGCCCTATTGTGTTGAAGAGCATCGCTTATCTTTCTTCGTTGTAGTTATCCATTCATCCAGGTTAGTCGTCGAACTAAAGTTTACCATATGTATTGCTTTAATAATACGATTCTGATGCCTTTGGATTTTGTATGAATGCAAATGAGGTATTGATTTTGTGTTGTTGTTTAGAATATTAGAATATTCTTATAATCATTAATGAGTTTTTATGTTCTTCTTTAATAGTCTAAGGGTCTGTTTAGTTGGAGGGTTAGTAATGGAACGGAATGGAACGTAATACACTTCCATCGTTTGGTTGAGGGTTTCATAATAGAATGGGAATGGGATGGAAGCGGAAGGTTTCATGTTACGTTCCATTCTTTCATAAACAGTGAAAATAAGAAACCTCCAATTCGGAAAGTTTAGGATGGAACGTAAACTAATAAATAAATACTACCTAATATACTCTCAATAATTTTTCTTAATACCAATTATTTCTTCTAACCCTAACCCCCTTGTATATAATTAATAATATTTTTTCTATTATTTCTCC
>JAOQMS010000006.1:13490704-13521492 GCA_027563885.1 Erythroxylum longipes | reverse complement strand
TAATTACCCTCTCCAATACAAATTCTCATTCACACAAGCACATTTTTCACAAAATCACATTTATTCACACTTAAACCAGGAAATGTCATGAATGCATGTACAATCATTTACATGTGCAAAAATTCGCTAGTCACTATTCATGTGTATAAATGAATGCATGAACATATCAATACACTGTTAAACACTCCTAACCCGTTCCAAATTACCATATTACCCTTCCTATAGGTGAGGGGATGTACACATCCTATGAGCTTTAAATGGAGTTTATGAACTCAACGCTATAATAGGTGAAATTATAGATAGTGCATCAGTATATAAAGCCTTATCTGCATATGGTAGGTTGATCTCTAATATAGCATATGCAAGCAATCTATTGATCTAGCTTTCCTCAAATTAGGAAGACTAGATCAAATGGAAGAGACATTAATCTAGAAAGTTCACTAGTGGTTCATGCATGTTATTGTTAAACGGACAAGTTTCCACAGTCACTTGGTATAATTTAGTCTAGTTTTAATAGGCTTGTCCTAAGGCCTCTATCATATTTTCTATAGCTATCAAAGGGAGATTAAGCACACTAGTTCGAATAAAAAAGTTCTTAGCATAAATGATATTTGTGTGTTTGCAATTAGAATGATGAATCTATAAAGCATTTTCTATGATTATCAGTATACATCAAGGATTTGGAACTCTATCAAAGGGTTTTGCCATTCAAATATCCCCACTAGTATTTGGTGAGACCATTTAGACTGATGTTGTAAAATCAGAAGAGGAAACAAGTAGATTAGATTGTATTCAAGCTTTTTTAAGAAACTTAATATATGGTAAAAGGAAAAGGATCTTTTTAATGAAAAGGTACACTAATAAAGGCTTATTAACACTATAGTGAATAACATCAAAGACAAACTAATATCTCATAAGCTATATATGAATTGTAATGAAGACTTGCTACTCAAATGGAGACTTCCACATAGGGAATAGAAAGTCACACCTATATCTGAACTAATCTTTGGTACTTCAAGATGAAGATGAAGATGAAGATGAAGATGCTTGAGTTTTTGATATGGAACTTATTATTATTTCATTGATATAGCCCTGTAGCTCAGAGCAAGGAAATAACTGATACTTCCTAAAAGTAGTAACTTCCATGTGATTAATAGACTCCTTTTGTAAATTTAAGTTAATTTGATAACTTAAATAAATTTTTTACCTTACTCTCCTTGATTTTGATAATAAAATTTATCTTTTCAAAAAAATTTAAAAAAACCTCTTATCATCATATCTAATGTCAACTTAGCTTAATGATTAGGTTTCAATTAGAAATTTTGCAAGTTTTCAAGCATCCAAACTTTTATTTTTTTGGTAGGTTATTCTTTTCTGCATTGTTTTGGGTCTCTTTTTATACTCTATAAAACTTGTTTCTGGGAAGCATATTAACTAATAAAAGTTGAGAAATTAGGGTTTTTTAGTTATTTTGGAGTTCCTTGATTGTATTTGGTTCTTATATAAACCTTCTCATTAGCTTAATCATGATTTATTGAGGGTCGTCTTATGTGCGTGCTTTAAGTATTTGACGAAAGGTTTAGATGGCGGGGGTCTCTATCTTAGATATGATTGCTATTTTGGAGACAATTACCGTCATCATATATTTTGTGATTGGATAGATGGACATGTCTTTGTGTTTATGTTTCTATCACCGTGTCTTCTTCGGCTGAGTAAGTAAACCTCAAACCCATCTTCCCAGGTTCGTTTATATTTCTTATGTTTATGTTTGAAAAATGTCTTGAATCTTATCTACTTCGATTCACGAGATAAACAACGACATTCACTCCTCTTTTTAGGTATGTTTCTTGATTAAGCTGTTTTTTCCACTATGGTGTTTCCTATTTATGTTTTTTAAAATTTCTATACTTAATGCATTTTTTGGTTTTGATATTAACTTCTTTGTGTGATTTAAGGTTAAATGCTTTCTGGGTTTTATTATTTTGATCTCTTTGTATTTAATATTGTTGAGTTTACGTCAAGATTGAATTTTTATGCCTAATGATCATATGGTTTCATTTTGGGAGATCTTCTCTTGTTCTTTCACTTTAACATATCCCATTTATCTGCTCTGCCCTCATGGCTTTGGTAAGGCTTAGATCTATACAATCTTAAGAATGGTACTTGGTTTATTCTCATTGCACTTGGTTTTGTTCTACTTGTTATAATGAACAATTGCATTTTTTTATATAACATTAGATTGACGCATACAACGAATGCTCGATGATTTGGTGATTTTAAAACTCTTCACCTTCGTATCTTCTTGATATTTTTTTTGTTAAAGTTCTAACTTTTGCTACCTAGATTGTTGTGGTTCTTTGATACACATTTTTGTAAAGATTGTATTGAATTTTACATAAGGTGGTGAAGTGGAGTTTTTCAAGTTCTAGGAGTGTGATGGTCTCTAATTCTAGTCCTACTTTCAATATCAGGTTTTGTGTTTATAAAGGATTAACGATATATCTATCCCCTTCTAACTATTTTATCTTTGTTGCTACATACATTATGACTATTGCTTTTAACTCTTAAATGCATCTTTATTATGACTGTTTACAAGTTTTGTTTTGTATGAGAATTTCTTAACAAGTGCATCTTGTTGACAAGTTGGATATTTTTTTGATAAACTATTATTATGCTTCTACATTTTTATTTTATTTTTTATTTATTTTTCTGAAGTTATTATTTTATTTTAATTATTTATTATTACTTTATTCTAAGTATTTATTAGCTTTTTAATGTATTTAGTTATTTTATGACTTCTTTTATGTTTATTTGAATAAGATAAATGAATTATTTATTTATTTTAGTTTTATTTATTTACTCTTTTTAACCTGCATCAATTATTTGTAGTTTTTTGTTGTTTTATTACTATACTTTTCTCTTATTTTTCATTCATTGTCACATTTGTATGTAGATCTACCGGAAACAGCCTCTCTATTCTGTAGGGATAAGGTTGCGTACTATCAGACCTCCCCAAACCAAGATTTCAGACTGGGTGATAATGATGATGATGATGATTAGTTTAAATTTAGAATGTTTTAAAATAACTTTTTTTCTTATATTGCAAACTATAAGTTCCAAAGAAACGTACTATAAAGTGATCTAAAGTCTTTAAGTTTTTTCATTAAAAACCCATGTCTAATTATAAGGGATTTCAATAGAACATTACTCTCTTAAAAGGATGAAGGAGAAAAATTAAATACGAAGAATAAAAATGAGAAGTTCCTAAATTAAAACTCAACTAATCTTACTGGCCTTAGATTTAATCATGCATACTTCACTTAGAGAAATAGACAAGAGAGTAACTGGTTAAGAAACAACTAGATAGGGAATTGGTAAATCCCTAAGAACTCTCTAACTAAACTAGCAACATGGCTCATTTCCATAATCATCTTTGTTTAGACCATTATCGCACTAAAGTTATAATACGTACTAATATTGGAAAGCTTAAGATTCTATTTAGATCTAATAATTTTTTAATCAAAATGGTTGGCTTTGAGGTTGTTACTAAGAGGGGTATAGGTATCAAGATAGGGGGTTATGAATCATACAAGTGTATAAAAAAGCTTTAAGTTTTGAAAATTGAGCTAAAGAAGATTTATATTGATAAAATTAGGAATAAAGATCTAGCCATTAACAAGGTTAACGAAGACTTATACTCTAATTAAGATCAAATAGTCATTCCTAAAGGATGCAACACTAAGAGACAGGGAAAGAAAAGCTCTTAATAATTATTCATTTGCCTTAGAAGATCACCATTCCTTGTTGAAACAAAGAGTCAGGATCATTTGGCTAAAAGAGGGGAATAAGAGCTTTAAATTTTTCCATAATGTTATAATTTATAAAAAGAATACTAATAAAATTTGCTTTTTAGAGAATAATGAAGGAGAAACTACTTAGAAATTATGTGAGCTTAAAGAGTTAGCCTTTAATCAGTTTAGGAACATCCTTGGAACTTCTAACCACACTTGCTCTTTCTTACATAAACTTAAGATGTTCATTCTTAACCACTTTTCCCAGCTTTAAAAGGATTCATTATCCAAACACTTTACTGTCATGGATGTCAAACAAGCTTTATTCAATTTGAAACCTAAAATGGCTCCATGGCTAAATGGACTAAATACTTTTTTATAGAAAATTTAGAACATGATAGTGATATGATAATTGAAACAATATTGAAATTCTTCTCAAGTGGTAAAACGCTTAGAGAGCTTAATAAACAATAGGAGCGTTATTCCTAAAAAGTTAAATCATATATCTTTAAATGATTTTAGGCCAATTTCATATTATAATGTAATTCATAAAATCATTTTAAAGATTTTAGCTATTAAATTAAAAAGTTTTTGCGAGATTCATTAGTGCAAGTCAGAGGGATTTTATTAAAGGAATGAGTATAGAAGATAAACTACTACTAGCTCAAAAGCTATTCAAAAGTAGGTAAAAAGGCATTAAAGAGTTGTTATAAAAAAATGATTTTAATAAAGAACTTGATTCATTTAATTGGATATTTATACTAGACTCTTTAAATGCTTTAGTATCCTTAGTCAAGTCATCATATAAATTGAAAATTTATTATGGTCCCCTTCTTTTAGAATTTTAGTCAATAATGACCTACCCCATCTTTTAATAGGTCCAAAGTACCTGGACAAGGAGATCTTATCTCCTTTTATATTTTCACCATATGAGTGAAAGTTCTCACCAAAATGTTCTCCCACAAGATAAAATAAGGATAAGCATTCAAATTCCACCACAAGTATAAGAAATTGAGGTTGTTTAACCTCTCCTTTGATGCTAATCTCTTATTTTTAAATGGTGTGGACCTCAGATTAGTGCAAACTCTAATTGATTCATTAAATTTTTTATCTTGATAGCTAGCTAAATAGTGAACAAAAGTAAGAGTTAGTAGTACCTATCAGTGATTCTATGAATTGGCCAGCTCACTCTTAGCTATTTCAAGTCTAAGTCAAGAAAGTCTTCCTTTTAACTATTTAGAAATTCCAATATTAAATAAAAGAGTTACCTACAATGACTGCTAGCCTCTTTTTGACTCTATTAGTAAAATAATCAATCTTTAGAAAACAAGTTCCATTCATATGCTATGAGACTTCAACTTAGCTTTACTATGCTTAATAACCTTTGTATTTGTTATTGATATCATTTTTTATGCTACAAAATATAATTAGAGATATTAAGAATTTGATGAAGAACTTCCCATAGATGGGTACTTTTAACAAACATCTTGGCTTACAAGTAAAATGATCTAAGATGTATACATCTAAAGAAGAAGGTGTTATAGGGATTAACTTGATTAGGATTAAAAACAATATAGTTTTGGCTAAAAGGCTTTGGAAGCTCTTCACTACTTTAGAATCAATTTGGGTAAAGTGAAGGGGCGCTTATGGTATCAAGGATCAAAGTATTTAGAGCATTAAGATTAAATAGGCTAACTCTTAAACAATTAACTACAAAAAAAATTCACAATTTGAAATGGTGTCAGAACTTGGTTTTGATTTAATAATTAGAATGAGTTAGATCCCTGATATAGTATTCCTAACATGAAGAATTTAAAGCTACTAATTCCTTTTAATGCCAAAGTCAACACGATCATAGTTAAAGGAGAGTATTCAAAGGATTTGCAACAATTATAAAAAAATCCTAATTATAGGACTAATATAGAGAAGGAAGATATGCCAACATAGAGGAGACATAGCTCTAAATGCTTCACTAATAAAACATGTTTATACATATCAAAACCTAAAATACACCTAGTGGAAGCTAGTTTGGTTCATTAATAGAACTCCTAATGGCTTTTTTATCTTTTTTATATGGAAATTAAGCGTAGATTGATGATGACATATAGATTAAAGAGCATTTAAATAAATATGATATATAAATTATGCAATCATTTTCCCCAAAAACATTAATTTACTTCACATATGTTTCTCGGTTACAACTTCAATAACAAAACTCTTCGATTATATAAGCTATCATACTATCAAAGCAGTTAGCCTTAGTATATATCTCGGGCTAAATAGGTTGATTCACTCATCAAGGTGGTCTCATATACTTTAATCTTGTCATTAGTTGTGGTACTTATGCATTATAAAAGAAGAAGAATACGAGAATCTTTCAAGGCATTTCCCTAAATGTCTAAGTACTTGCTCAAGCTTCCCTACAATGGATTTATAGATTATACTAGCTCATAACATCCAATTGAGCATAAGTCATAAGATAGCTTCCAATTGGCCTATATTATAGCTTCATACTATAATTTGACAAGTCTAACACTTACAGTTATGTTTTTTTTTTGTAGCTTTGTTCTTATTTAGTGAATTGTTCTACTAGTTTTATTCAATTACCTTCAACTACTTTACTTTATCTAGCTCCCTCATATAACTAAACTATTTGGTATTTTGTAGTCCAAAACTAGTTATACTTTTATTCTTTTTTAATATATTATTCATTTTATATAAAAACATTCAAATACTAGAACTTAATTGAACTATGTACCACAAAAACTTGTTAAAACTAAAACATGTTTTTTTAAAAATCATTTGGATTTTTTTATATTTTTATTTTTGCTTAAGATGATAAGGCCTGAGACCCTCTTAATGAACATGATAACTACCCTTATGTAGGTTATTGAAGTGGTATATCAATATAAATTTTACATAGAAACAATGATTGATGAATGTAAAGGGATAATATGGCCTATTTCATTCTTTTTTTTTTACTTGCTTATGAATGTTTTGAAAGGAGATTCCTAATTACCAAATTGAGATAAAGACTAGTGATCACCTTACTACTAATGATGACAACTTGAATCTTTCTGGATTGTGCCTTTATGACCGATTGACTTCTCTATAGATAATCATAGCCTTATTTCTATTTATTTCTCCTAATTTTCTTTCACAAATTAGGGGACTAAAATCTTTGATGTATATTGTTTTTTATATAACTTAGCTAGCTTTATGTTTTTACTTTCTAAGATTTATGTATATCTTAGTGAGACAAATATCAACTTTTGTCTAGTCCATTTTCTTTAACTTTTGGTTTTTAATTCTTAATATATATTGATTTTACTAATGAGTTCTTTTCCATAATTAGATTATATTTTTAAGAATTAATATTATAATTAAAATCTATAATAATTTTACAATAAAACATTTTTTAAAATTATTAAATTAAAATAAGAATCTTCTAAATTTTAATTTCAATCAAATTCAATCGAATTTGAAATAAATATTAAACTAAATAGACATACCCAGAAAAGGATTTTTAAACTCATTTAATTTTAAATTCACTTTTTATTCATGCAAAAAACTTATTCACATTGATAAATAATTTAATCAATCAATTTTAACAATTAGTATCTTTTAAATAAATCAATGTTTGCATAATAATTAAGATGGAATCATTTTATATTCAAATAGTCCTTATTGACTTAGATTATGTGTCAAAAGCATCAACTTATTTGTAAAACAAATATCCATATAAAATTTTAAAGAATGAAATCAATTAAGAAATTTCATAAAATTCTTATTTGTCTTACCTTTTGTCTTTATTTATCCCCTTCTTCAACTTTCTATAGGTACAAAATTTGAAATTTACATCTAATATTAAGGAAGAAATTCTAAATATTTTTTCATATGAGAAGATTATAAGTTTTTATTTCATTCATTAACATTCTTATGATAATCATAATTAATCATGTTATCAATTTAGTTTTTACCAAAAGTTTGAACACTGAGTTTATTTATTGATAATCAAAACTTATGATAATCTTGATTGTTCTTTACTTGAAGGGACAACATTATCTTGTTAATGATTTTTATTTTCTTTATTTTTAGTAGAAATTATGATCACTTAATTCCCTTTATTTTTGGATAAATTTGATTTTATAATTATTGTTTCCTCTCTTAATCTCAAAGATTTAAAGTTGCCTAGAGTTTATAGAAAATATCCTAAACTCTTTAGAATAGGATGCTTCTTTTTAGGAATTTTGAAGGGAAATATATTAGTATTTACAAAACTAGTTTATAATCATATTATAGTTCATTCTTTTTAGGGATGAAAACTTACTGTAACACCATTTTCTTGTACTTTTCCTTTATAAAAATATTTTTTTAGTATTCTTTTCTTTTTAATCTTTAAAAAGCTTATCTTTTGATTATTAAGTACTAAGGTAGAATTTTAGTAAGGTGGAAAATTAAGATTCGTACTATAATTTGTAAATAACTAATGTAATAAAAAATATCTCTATCATAAATGTTTATAATAGATCACAAGCTAACTCTCTTATTTATATTACTAGGGCCAAATAGTAACTCTTTGGTTCAAGTTATTAGGATCACACCGGTCTTAATAACTAAACTTTTAATTTAAGTGCATTTTCATTTTAAAAACTAGAAAATTTTTGAATTTCACTTTTATTTACTTAAATTTATAGTCAAATCATCAATATTAGTTTTTTTCAAAGTTACTTTTAGATAGATTGGTTTACTTTTCATTTAAAAATGCATTTATTACAATATTAAACATGATAGTTTGTGAAATATATTTTTTGTTACAAGTTATGATAAAAAAGTAAATAATACATCATAGAAGAAAATTAAAACTGATCATTGAGGAGTCAAAATAGGATATGAGATATGAGAGAGATTAAGAATTCTCTTTAGAATTTCTTCACCATCACCATGGTTTTTTGGCTTACATTTCTCACCAATGATCAACTTCTTATCCTCCTTTTTAGCTTGTTCATTCTTCTACACTTTTAATCTTTGCCTTCCTATTTTCATTTTTAAACTATCACCTTTCTTCTTTGGGTTATTGTTTTCATACCTCAAACTCCACCTACTCCATCCTTACTCCTTCACTCCTCTACTAACCTAAGGCTCTATAGCTAGTTGGCTTCCTTTCTTTGGACTTACACCACTAGTTCTCAGAGGTTAGACATTCGTAGGTTCTTTTTCTTTTTCCTCCTTGTTAGATTACTTTCTTTCTTATTATCATTTCCTTTTAAGGAACAATTTTTAATAGTACCGTTAATGACTTTAATTTTGATTTGCTATTCTTAGTAAATGGCTAACACTTACCTCTTTATTAACCAAACCACTAACTTGGATCTATAAAACTTCCCTCCCCCCATTGTTAAGCCTTAAGCTCCTTTATCTCGCAAACAAATGAAACAGTTGTCTTCTCCTACAACTCACGAAAGCCATTCTTTACCTACCACTCTAAACTCTACCTACTAGCCATAATTAGGTGAAAAACAAAGCTTTGTCTTCGAAACCAACTACTAAAACCTCTTAACAATAAGTACTAGGTGACCCATCCCCTTTATATGAGATCCACTATTGTTCTCCGAAGATTATGGAAGATAAAATGATAGTAAGCCCCTTTCTTAATGGATATCTTGAATTAAGAAGCATTAAAATGAGCTTTAATCTTAGTCAACTTTTTAATAGACGAATGTCCATCTTTCCCCTTATTGAATATATGTGCATACTATCAATTAAATAAAGGACAAGGAAGTTTTGAATAATGAATATGATCAATTCCTTTTCAAATTTAATACTTAATTCTAGAAAATCTAAGAGGCAGGTCCCCAACACCTTAATAATCAACCTATTTTCCTTTAGAATTGAAATCTTAGATTTCAAAAGGATAAAATGAACCAGAAGCACATTTTTTTAAATTAACATACATAAGGTTCCCTTGGAATATTGGTTAACTAATGGCCTTAGCCACCTAGCTAGTTTTGTTGTAAAACTTTTATATATGGATGATGTTATTGCTAGTTTTGTTGTAAAACTTTTATATATGGATTATGTGTTACGCAAGGATATATATGATGTTTAATGCACACTAAAATCTACCAAAGATGATCCCTCTTTTGAGGCTAGACTTAACACGATAAAAAATGGGTACCAATAGGTAGAGATTTTATAGAGGAGAGTGTTATGAACTAAACATTGATCAGCCTAGTGAAGAAGAAGAAAGAATAGAAAAAGAATTGACTCAAAATTATGATACTCTAATAGAATGATAGGAAATCTTAGTCCTAGTAAAGGAAAAGAATATGAACACTCATTTGAAATACTTAGAGACAAAAGAAGTACCTCAACCAGTAATCTCATCATAATAAATGAACAATAAGGACATGCATATAGAAGAAGTGACTCTTATTGTCAATCATTCTTATAAGCTGATGAATCCTCCATCACTACAATAAGAGGATAACATTGTAGGCAATGATTTTAAAGTTAAAGTTAGTAGGAAGTCAAATCAATAATAGAGCTCAAAACTCTAAAGCCTCTTCTCCACCTTATTATCAATCATTTCATGGAATATTAGAAGGCTTAATGCCCTTAAACAACAAGTAATTCATAACTATTTAAAAAGTTCCAAACCTTTTGCTGTAGTTTTGTTGGAAACTAAGCTTAGAGAAGAGAATTTCAATAATCTTAATTTTTATGTAATCATTGGTCAATCATCTCTAACCATCATTTACACTATAATGGTATAATGCTTATTGCCTTTGATCCTAATAGAAATGAGGCTTTGCAAACCATTATCACAGACCAACTTATTCATCTTCCAATAAGAATCCTCAAGGAGAAAATCAATTACAAGTTACATTTGTATAAGCTTTTAATATAGCTTTCGAGAGATATTCCCCATGGAATAAGCTGAAGGAAATTCATGCCCTTATAGATGATCATAACTTATTTTTAGAAATTTCAGTAGTACCCTACATCCATTGGAAACTAAGGGAAATGTATGCTTAAGGAGCTTTAATGATGATTTTAAGAATTGCACGTCACATAGAGGTCACTGACTTCAAGATGGGAGGAATCTTTTACATATGATGTAATAAACAAAGTGGAAGATGGTTTATAAAAAATAGACATAATAAAGCAACTTTGAATGATCAATAGTTAAACATGTTCCTAAAAGTAAGGATTTTTTTAATTATTCTTTGGTATCAGGTACACTCCTGTTAAAATACAGAACTTGACTTTATTACGTTAAAGGAAAACTCCTTTTACTTTAACAACTTCTTAATGTAAGTTGAAGGTTCTGAAGAAGTTGTTAGTAAAGATTAAATTTAAATTTTTAGCACTATAACACCATACATTTGTATAAAGAAATTACACCTGTGAAAAATGAGCTAAAGCTTCTTAATCACAAGAAATTCAGTAACATCCATTCAGTAGTTATTGATTTTAAAGACAATTTGGTTAAGCTAAAGTGATTTGTATTAAATTCTTAATAATGTTATCAAGCAAAATGAAGAGAAAATATCATTGCATAATTATATATAAGCCTTAAAAGTAAATTTCCCTCTCTTTAAAAAAGGTTAAAAATTCAATGGCTCGAAGATGGTGATAAGAACTTTAGCTTTTTCTATTAATCTATCTTTTCAAGGAAAAACATCAGTAAGACAACATCCTTATTAGCGAAGAGTGGCAACTTAGCAATCAACCAAACTAAGCTTCTCTAAGAAACACACAATCACTTCTTAAAAACCCTTAGCACTCCTTTTAGTAATTTTTTAATCTATAAAGGCTTTAAAATCTTTTATTAATGAACATACCATAAAGGTAACAACAAAGAGATTGATCAGGCCTTTCAATGCCTATGATATGGAAAAAGCTTCATTTGAGCTTAAACCTAATAAAGCTATTACACTAAATAAGCTTAACAACTATTTGTTCCAAAAGACATAGTTTCTCACTAAGCTCCTAGTGACATATTTTTACTTGAATTTTTCATCCAAGGTAGAATGTTGAGGTAAATTAATAAGACCTTCATTAGTCTCATTTCAAAAATACCATTCCTAACTTCCCTAAAGGAATTTAGATATATCTCTTATTTTAATATAATTTACAAGATCATTGCTAAACTTCTTATTTCTAGACTTAAAGAAGCACCAAAATTTCTCATCAATGCAACATAAGGGGCTTTTATCCAAAGTAGACAAACTGGGGACAATATTTTGCTAGCTAAAGGTTTTTTTCAAAAACTATAAGAGCAATAACTCATTCAAGAGTTATGTAATCAAAACTGACTTTCATAAGAATTTTAAGATTTATAATTTATCCTTTATTGATGATTTACTTCTTTTCTTAGTGGTTGATCTTAACTCAGTGACAACTTAATAAAAACAATTTGCACTTTCAGTGAGGCTCTCATGTCTTGATATTAACAAACACAAAAGTCACATCTTTATTTTAGTAGGAATAGCTCATCTCTTGAGGTAGCCTTCCAACCTGACAAATCTTAAAGTTCTAAAACCCTAATTCACTTAGCTTGGAATACTTGCTAAAATACCAACACATAGGGGCTTCCTACCATTGATTGAAAGGATTCAAAAGGGAGTTAGCAACTTCTGTAATAAAAGTCTCTCATTTATAGGCATAATCTAACTTATCACTTCAGTTCTTAATAACTTACATTTATATTGGTCCTTATATGTGATACTTCCTACTAACTTAATCAAAATAATAGAAAAGAAGATGAAGCACTTCTTATGGTGAAGATAACTCGATGGAAAAGTAACTTCCAAAGTTAAATGAAACATAATTTGTTTTTCCTAAAGAGGAATGGAGATTGGGGATCATCACCATTGAGATCATACATAAGGTCGTTGATAAAAACGATATGGAGAATCTTAAAAGACACGGAAGCTTTATGGGTAAAATATATCTATATACATTACCTAAAAAAAGAAATTTTAGATAATTAGTCTAAGAAATAGTAGCTTATGGACTGTTCTAAACATTCTTAAGCTAAAGGAGCAAGTAATATTGGAATTCAAGTTCAAGCTACGTAATGGTTCCTCTACTTCATTTTGGTTTGATAATTGGTGTAGTATAGGACCATCAATGAAAATCAATTACTTTAATTTTCTAAGCTCCTTGATATTGGAAGAAATTACTATGGAAGAAGTTGTAATAGATAATTAAATAGGCACAATTCTAGGTCTTAGATTGATATAATGAAAAACATCCCTCATTTTAAACCTAATTCCAATAGCAAGGATTTTATTTCTTGTTAAGAAACACCTTAAGGAATTGCTCAAATATATTATATCATCATCTTATTAGATCTCGAGCTTTAATAGTCATATAGCATAAAGTTGTGTAGTTTAACAGGCACTTCCAATAACTTCCTTCATCCGTTGACTACCTGCTGAGATGAGAATATCTATGTTAGATAAACTAAGATGCATCATCAACATCCTTAAAAAATTCACCATTTGCAAATAGGAACCTGAAAAAATTGAACATTTATTATTTCATTGTAATTTTTGCTTTTCCATCTAGATTAAAATTTTACATATGTGTAACCTCTCATGTCCTTTTTTGGATTTAATAGAAACCATAAACTGGATTAGTAGGAGGCTTATTAATTACAAAGGTGATTTTTTAATCTTCAAAATTATTTTGGAACATGGTTTATGTCATTTTAAGGAAAAAGGATTTGAGATTTTTCCATAGCAAGGCACTACCAAGTCATTAACTTATCACAAAACTCATAGGATTGATCAACAACAATATCTCAATAGAAATTTTACTGAGACGTGGGGTTTGGAGAAGTCTAAAAGTACGCAGCCTTATCCTTAACTAATATAGAAGTTATTTCCGATAGATCCACAGGAGAAGAAAAAAAGAAGAAAAAGAAAAAAAGAGAGAAATTAGTTTTTGAGAACTGTTTGAGAAAGGAAAAAATTGCAAAAATACTAAAAGTGAAAATAAAAATAAAGAAATTCAAAGTCAAAATAAAAATAGAGAAACAAAATAGAAATATACAAAGTATACAAAAATAAAATAAACTAAAACAAAATTGAGATAAAAAGTAAAGAATAAAAATATAAGATATAAATAAATAAATAAAAGATATAAATAAGTAAATAAATAAACAATAAAGAGGATTAATAAATAAATAAAACAAACAAACTCACATTTAAAAGAGAAAACAAATACTAAACTAAAATGGCTAAAAGGAGAAGTATTACGGATAAAACTCACAAGATTGATTACGAAGCAAATAATGACTCATCAGATTCATCAAATTTGAAGTAATAACTCAGCTATAAAATGGGGAATCTTTATGCCATAACTAAACAAACTAAGGAAGATGCCATTGAATTATTGGACAATAACTACACTACATGTCCCCATAATTCTAGGAAGCTGTCAACTTAGAACTATTTAAAATGGTCACCAAGAAGCTACTTAAGAGGTTGTAAATTGGTTGTATTAGCTATTAGAGTCTTGCTCTTATAGTACAAGCTTGGAATTTTTTAATTGTAAACCTTTTGGCAAAGCTCATGGCTTTTTTAGGCTATTAAGCCTCCTTGTATCATTATTAGCTTAAAATATCTTTAGTTTTTCAAGAAAAAAGAAATTAGAACAAACAAAAATAAACAGAAATTATTTTATGCCTATTTGTTTAATTTACTGATATATAAGATAAAGTCTATGTGATAAATGTACATTATAAATGAAATTATGACGACATCATAATTATGATATTCATATGACATTGATGTATTATATTAATAGTCATTGCCCTATTAAGACTAGATATTGATAGCATATAAACATTAGTACATGTTATGCTTCTTCTTTATAAAATGAAGTAGTTGATCTCATATATTAAGGTATAAAGATACTTAAACAAATGTGTAATGCTTAATAGAAAGCAACTTCATTGAACTGATCTGATATGAAAAATTTGTTTAGAAATTTGCTTATACGTCTATAAAATTTTTCATTATGATGGTTAAGTGATCATTTGACTTAAAATTTCTAAAGTATCTCATATAAGAATTGTTTTATTTTAATACTGCATAAGCATATTCTAGTCATGGATAACTCAATTAGTAGTCATTAGATATGATATAAATTATATAGAAGTAGTTGAATGAACAATATAAGATTCATTATTCTAAAGTGATTAGGGAGAATCTTTCGATATTCTTGATTCGTATTAATTTAGGAAATTTTTGACTAAGGTAGAATGATACTTTGAAAATTATCTTCAAATATCATTAATATAGTCAATTGTTAATGATAGAAAACTAATGTCGTTAGAATCAAGTAGAGTAGATATTAATTCCATGCTTAATATGTAATCGATGTAATGAAATGATTAAATTATACAAAAAATCATACATGAAAAGGTTAACGAAAGCTACTTTGATATTCTTAATATTTGGATAGTCATGAGGCGTTGCTAAATGCTAATATTGATTCATGGAAATAAATTATTTAATTAGAAAATAAAAGATAAATTAAAAGAGTTTAATTTATTTAGTCTTAATTACAATTTAAAGTATTTATATTTATCACCAACATATTTAAAAACCTAATATATCACATATAGAGAATGGTTGAAGAGAGAAAATATAATTTAATTAAGTTATTCTTGATTGTAAAGTTTAAGAAATTTTAAGATCAAATAGAAGATTAAAAACCAATATTAAATATTAGATCTTATATGGATCCAATTAATATAAATTGAAACTAACATAAATGTCTAAGTCTTGTCATATATATGCGTAAACTCTAAAGAGTCTGGAGTTATTGCT
Source organism: Erythroxylum longipes (assembly GCA_027563885.1). Lineage (NCBI taxonomy): Eukaryota > Viridiplantae > Streptophyta > Magnoliopsida > Malpighiales > Erythroxylaceae > Erythroxylum > Erythroxylum longipes. The sequence continues at coordinate 13,505,852 of JAOQMS010000006.1, read as the reverse complement.
CTCCTATCTTTACATCACTTATAGAATTTTTTAACTTATTATAATTAAAGGCCAGAACTATAGCAGCTGTAGTGAACTAATTTAGAAACTGTTCAAGGGTAATTGTAAGAAAAAGATTAAATTATATAATGAAGTACGATTATATTTATGTAACAGTTATACTATATAATTTAAAGTGATTTTAACTTTTCTAAAAAATTAAGTGAAAAATTTTGTTTTCTTTCTATTGCATACAAAATTGAATCTCGTCACAATTTTTCAAAAGACAGGTCTTGATCTTATGTTATTTATACTTAAATTACAGTGACTACAAAGTATTTGGATAAGAAAAAGGACCCTTGGCATGTCCTTTGGCCGGGGCTCAATGGTCTTTTGCACAAAATGGTAATGGCAATTTAGGAAAACCAAATGAATTAAGTCATGCATGCCCCTGGGATCAAACATGGCCGGATAAGAAAACTCAAAACCTCATTGGTTCAAAACTAAAATGTCATGCATGCTTCATATATGGACAGATGCATATATACATACATACATACAGGTACATAGAATTGACATAGAGAGAATAGGATTTGACTTGATTTGGCTTCGAGTGGATAGAGAGAGAGAGAGAGAAGGAAATTCAATCGGATGGAATACAATTTGACGTCCGCAAGGACACAGTCTCTCCTCTCTCTAATTTTGCTCTTCTCTCTAAATAGGTACAGTTAAGAGCTAAGCAACACATACATGTAGTACCGATATTGAGAGTTAAAAAGAAAAAAGAAGAGAAGGTTAGAAAAACAGACGACGAATTTTGAAGACCTAAGCAGAGCAAAACCCTAGAGTTATTATTATAAAAAAGTCTGTCTCTTTCTCCCTTTCTAATAAGGAGGGTTTTTCGTGATTGCGGAGAATTATTTCTTATTTAAGATTTGATTTGGGAGATTTCCTCTTCTGGCTTCAGTTCACTGTTTAATTTGTACCACTGTAAGTTCTGCCCTTCTAAGATGATGTGTATTGTCTTTTTTTTTTTATGTGCTTCTTTTTTGTTCTATAGTATAGCATAGACCCTTTACAACTTTTCCTCATTCACGTCAAAACCCGTTAATTTTTACGCACTTTTTCAGACACCTGTTTTGTCGATGGAGCTTATTAGGGCTCGATCGACGTGGGTTCTTATTGTTTGTTTCTATCACGTTTTTGCTTTTCCGTTTTCCGTTGCAAGTCTCAGTTGTGTTCTGGTTTTGCTAAAGTTTCCACCTTTGCGGCTGTTCGTTTAATGAAGGTTTGTTATTCACTGTGCTTCTGAGATATGAATTTCAACTTGAGTGAGTAGATAAGCTCCTTGCCGTGATGGTTTTTCTTCAATTTTTGCGAACCCTTTTTACCGGTATGCTTTTGGGAATATGCGTTTCTTTTTATATTTTATCAAGTTTAATTTTTTGGTAATTTTATTTATGGGTTTTGGTTGATAGAGTGCAGTTTCTTTTAAGTTGCACTTGGTAGTGTAAGCTTGCTTAATTTTGTAACCTTACCCGAGATCGACTTTAAAGTGGATCTGAAACTTTATATATCATGCAGGAATTTGTCTCATAGATTACTGGTAGTGCGGGGCTGGCGTGGTTCTAGAATGTGAAAAATCGAAGACTGTTCCTTGAGTTAGGTTTGGTTGGTGTGCTGGTAAAAGGAAGCACTATATGCATTGAGACAAAAATTTCTTGTATCTTTCAGTGAAAAATTAGGACTTTGGAATCTAAAATGTTGAATATAGAGTTGCAATTCTGACCCGGTTCAATTCTACCTTTATTCTGTAACTTCGGTGCAATTTCATTCATGATCGTTTATATAGTTGTGATACTTCAAAGAGTGCTTTTAGATTGTGATTCTTGATAACATGGTGCCTTCGGGGCCGCCTACTCCAGTTGGTGGTGCCCAGTCTGTTTCTCCTTCTCCTTTGAGGACAAATTCAGGGATGTTAGGATCTCAAGGAGGTCCTTTTCCTCCACAAACAGCCTTATCTTCTCTAGTGTCCCCTCGTAGCCAGTTTAACAATATCACTATGCTTGGTAACATGCCGAATGCCTCTTCGTTCCTTAATCAGTCTTTTGGTAATGGGGGCCCAAATCCCGGACTTGCTGGTTCTGCAAGTAACCAGCGTGGAGGTATTGATGGTGGAGCTGAGTCTGACCCTCTTTCTGGTGCTGGTAATGGAATCGGTTTCAGTAGTTCTTCACCGTCTTTTGTACCTACAAATATTGTGAACCCTGGCCCAGCTGGTCATGTTCAGGGACAGCAATTCCCAAATCCTTCTGGAAACCAACTGTTGCCAGATCAGCAACAGACTCAGCAACTTGAATCTCAAGGTTTTCAGCACAGTCAGCAACCACTGCAACAATTCTCTGCTCCTCATGGTACACAGCCACAACAACTCCCTTTTCAAGCAATTCGTGGAGGCTTAGGTGGTATTGGCCCCGTTAAATTGGAGCCTCAGTCAACTAATGATCAACAACAGCAACAGCTGCAGTCATTAAGAAATCTTGGTCCAGTCAAGTTGGAACCTCAACAGTTCCAGGTGATGAGAAGTATTGCACCAGTGAAGTTAGAATCCCAACATTCAGACCAGCCGTTTCTGCAACAACAGCAGCAACATCAACAGCAGCAACAGCAACAGCAACACTTCCTCACTATGTCAAGGCAGTCTTCTCAGGCTGCTGCTGCACAGATTAATATGTTGCATCAGCAAAGATTGCTGCAAATACAACAGCAACAACAACATCAACAACAGCAACAACAATTCTTGAAGGTTATGCCACAGCAAAGGTCTCAATTACCACAGCAGTTTCAGCAACAGAATTTACCTCTAAGAAATCCTGTAAAACCTGTATATGAGCCTGGGATGTGCGCACGTCGTCTTACACATTACATGCATCAGCAACAACGAAGGCCTGAAGTAAGATTGTGCCATCAATATCTTTCCTTAGAGTTTTGGTTTTGGATCTATGGTTTTACAGTAATGCTTACTTTCTATGTAGGACAACAATATTGAGTTCTGGAGGAAGTTTGTTGCTGAGTACTTTGCTCCCAATGCAAAAAAAAAGTGGTGTGTTTCTATGTATGGAACTGGAAGACAAACAACTGGAGTTTTCCCTCAGGCAAGAATTAGTTTAAGGTTTCTTCTGTTTGTTTTCTTATATTCTGTGGAATTTTAATTGGTATAGGCATTAGGTATAGAAAATAACTAAGTTTGAGTCTCCTTTTCATATCTTGTTAATGCTCCTTTTAATGATCATAGTTGAAGCCCTAAGATGGAACAAAAATTCAGTGTTTAATGGAAATATATTGTGGAAAAATCTGATTACTTTTTAACATGGCATTTGATAACAAATCTTACATGCAAAATTTGTAGGATGTATGGCACTGTGAGATTTGCAGTCGCAAGCCAGGCCGTGGTTTTGGTAAGTTAGCAGATATACACTTGTGGTTAAGTTAGTGGATTTTAATTTTTGTGTTTCCTTGTATGATGCAATCTGCAAAAAGGACTTTGCATTGTTTATTTGACACGTATCGTGTATTCAACTCTCTGTTCCTTTGTAGTACTATATCTTATTTTGGCCTATCGTATCTCCAGAGGCAACTTATGAGGTTCTTCCCAGGCTTTTTAAGATCAAGTATGAAAGTGGAACCTTGGAAGAACTTCTGTATGTTGACATGCCACGTGAGTATCAAAACTCAGCTGGGCAAATTGTGCTGGACTATGCTAAAGCAATACAAGAAAGTGTTTTTGAACAACTTCGTGTTGTTCGGGATGGTCAGTTGAGAATAGTCTTCTCTCCAGACTTGAAGGTTACACTTCATATGCCCTTTTGGTTGACAACTTACTAATTTTTTGATGTTTTTCCTACTGAATATGCACTTCTTTGTTCTGTTTTATTTCTGCAGATTTGCTCTTGGGAATTCTGTGCTCGCCGTCATGAAGAACTTATACCTAGAAGATTGTTGATACCACAGGTGACTAGCAAACTTTTCACTTGTTAATACTCTGTAGTTCTTCATTCCATTCTGTTCCTGAATATTTTAAAAAAGGTCCATTGGCCTTGTTGATTGTTGGTTACTTGGATTTGAGGCCATAGATGGTATTGAGTTTTTGTTATCAATTGATTGAATAGGATTAGAGTTATTATCTTGAAATTTCATCTGGGTATGAGCTGTCCAATATGATAGTTAACCTTTGAAAACCAATGATCAGTTCGCCACTATTTGGGTTTTTTGTTTATGGCTATTTGATGATATTCTAATAGCTACAGACACTAAGAAAGGAGTTTTTTGAACTCTTAAGTGCTGATGTCAGGGGCTTTTCCCATTGTTCTATATGCAGCGTATCTTTTCTATATTCTGTTAGTAGATCCTTGTTTCCGATTGTGGGAAATGGCCTAGAGCTATTTTTGTGTGAATTGTGGTCGCTTAGTTGTATCTGTACTTGATTCTTAAGATATCTCTTTATTTTGAGTGTCCTAGGGATGTTCAATGCTTGTATCTTATTAATAAGAGAGCCATCCATCTCACTTGCTGTCTTAGTGTGTTAGATACTACTTATCTAATGGTTGTTAGTGGCGTTAAGTTTGGGGACTAATGCTATCATGTTGGTTTTGAGCAATGCAATTAAACTTGTCTACAGTAAATGGGTGGATATGTACCTTAGAGTGCATTATGGACAGAACTGAAAGACATTTTAAGTTTTTTTCAGGGTTAAAAATCCTTTCTGGGTACTAGTTCTGAATAATTAAGCATTTACCGATGCTAGTAAAAAGTTCAGAACTGTATTTGAAGGGGATGAGAGTGTTGCTTTTATTGACTTCTTTTAATTGTTATTAAAGAACTTAATACTGCTTTTCTTACCCAGATGAGATTTTTACAATTTGGATCTTATTACCTATGCAAGATTTCTAGTTTGCATTGCAATCATATCTTTTTTTCAACATTGCTTATGTTGACTCATTGCACATGTTACTTGTGATCTTATAATTGTATTCAGAGGATGCTCTGGGCCTTGCAATGCTCTTGACACCTGTTACTAAATTCTGGCTTATAGGCCTTATTGATTTTTGTGACATGTCCATAATACCGGTTGTTGTCCTGTTAAGGAAAGATAAACTGTCATTATTAATAATTGCCATTGTTTAGCTGTAATTGGGAGGTAATTAAAAAACTTGCTGGAGATAAGATTCTTTTGTAAGTGATTACCAGGAAAAAAAATAAAAAGCATCCTGTTCGTTACTTGATTAAATCAGGAAGTCAATTGATTTTTCTTACATATGATGTGACAGTAATTGAAATTTTTCTTACATATGATGTGACAGTAATTGAAGTATCTTAATGTAGCAGATGATCATTTTGTATGTCAAATTACATCAAGACATTATAAATGATAGATGAGTTGATATCACTTATTATTGAGACCAACTAAAAAACTTATCACTGCAGGTCAGTCAACTTTGTTCTGCAGCTCAGAAGTACCAGGCTGCAACCCAGAATGCATCTTCTAATCTATCAGTGCCAGAGTTACAAAATAGCTGTAACTTGTAAGACTCATTATTAGTCACTGTCGGCTTATAAGAAATGGATTTCAGTTTTGCTTACTCAATTGTATATCAATGTGTATGTGTTTATTGGAGGGCGTTGGTTGGTAGAAAAAGAGATTATTGTGCCTGTAGAGTGGGGGGATCACATCTTGAGAATTCCTTGGTTTCCCTTCTTCATGTCTCTGCTGAAATAAATGTTTGCATTGCTTTGTGCCTGTAGAGTGGGGGATCACATCTTGAGAATTCAGTGTTTTCCCTTCTTCATGTCTCTGCTGAAATAAATGTTTGCATTGCTTTAAATATATTTGTTGTTCTTGTGTTCCAGTACAGTAGCAAAATTGGCTATTTTTTCATTTTTTCTTCATGTGAGAAAAGCTGAATTTATTGTCATTTACTGAAGAACTATTCATTTGTAGGTTTGTTGCATCAGCTCGGCAACTGGCAAAAGCATTGGAAGTACCATTAGTAAATGATTTGGGATATACAAAGAGATACGTGCGGTGCCTTCAGGTGACTACATACTTATTTCACAGACCAGATTGGCTTCATGGCTTTCATGTCAATTCTTTGGTGTTAAGTGGTTGATGTTGTTACCTGTTGTATGACAGTATAAATGTAGATTTTTTTAAGTTTCAGGTACCAGTTTAGTCTAATGTAGTTGGTTAGATATTCATTTTCTGACTTTTGTTCTCTCAATTCGAGATTACCAATCCTATTCATTTCAACTTTTTTACCCTTTGACAATAGTCATGATTGTAATCATTTATGATTTATGAGTTTTCTTAACATCTATATATACTTCTAAAAATCTGTTTTGCACTTTTGTTTCAAAATTTTGGTAATGGTAGGTTTGAGAGAATTTAAATTCTAAGCATCAAGTAGTGGTTTAGTGTGTTCTTTGATTGAATTACTTAATTTTTAATGGTCTCTTATAGTGTAAACATGGTTGCAGATATCTGAAGTCGTTAACAGTATGAAGGATTTGATTGATTATAGCCGAGAAACTGGGACTGGACCTATGGGTAAGTTATGGTGGTAGTTTTGCTTGCCATTATTGTTCTTTTGTTTTCAAGTTATTCACTGTTGTGACTTCCTTTAGTTACCGAGTGAATGGTATTTATAAATTTTAATATCTTCTATCCTAATTTTACCATGTTAGTTCAGTAGCATAAACTGTGTGCTTGTGATGGCTTATCATAACTAGCTAAATACTTAAATCATTGACTTATTTTCCCCTAAATTGATACAATTCTTTTGCTGAATTTTGGATGTGCAACACTTCCATCCTTAGTTGCTTCTGGTCCTTTTTTAACCATCTTATTGAAGCATATGACTCAGTAAGAATGTTCTTAATTCTGGTGTTAACATTATTTTGCTCTGGATTTGGTTAAAGTGGAAATATGAAGCTGGCTTTAAGAATAGATTTATGTCTTATCTTAAACCAACATAGTACTTGATTCCATGTATTTTGTGACGATTTTCAGAAAGTTTGGCCAAGTTCCCAAGGAGGACAACTACTTCCTCTGGAATTCAGAGTCGACCACAACAATCTGAAGAGCAGCAGCAGCAGCAACAACAACAACAATTAATTCCCCAGAAGTCGACTAATGATCCAGCTATGCAGATTGCTACTACCAATGGTGTTCCTAGTGCAACTAACTCCCTTAATTCTGCAACTGCATCAACTTCTGCCAGCACTATTGTTGGGCTTCTCCACCAAAATTCTATGAACTCTAGGCAACAAACTTCCATTAATAATGCAACCAGCCCATATGGTGGAAATTCTGTTCAGATTTCATCCCCAGTTTCCTCGAGTACCATACCACAGGCACAATCTAATCCTTCTCCGTTCCAATCTCCGACTCCTTCCTGTACTAACAATCCCCCACAAGCATCTCATACTACCTTAACAACTGCCAAGCATATAAATTCAACAAATTCGCCGAATATTCCCCTGCAACAAACAGCTCTTTCTGGTGAGGTAGACCATGGCGATTCTCAAAACTCTGTTCAGAAAACCATACATGAAATGATAATGTCCAACCAACTTAATGGAAAGGGAGGTATGACAGGAGTTGGTTCTCTAGGGAATGATGCAAAAAATGTCAATGGCATTATACCAACAAATAATGCGGTTTTCAATGGGGGGAATGGAATGGTGGGGAATGGAACTGTCAATACTGCAATGGGGAGTGCTGGATTTGGCACAATGGGTGGTGGACTAGGCCAGTCTGCAATTGCTAATGGCATTAGAGCTGCAATGGGTAATAACTTAGTTATGAATGGACGTGTGGGTATGGCATCAATGGTTGGGGATCAAAGTATGAATCACCAACAACAGGATATGGGGAACCAGCTGCTTGGTGGTTTAGGAGCTGTTAATGGATATAGCAATCTACAGTTTGATTGGAAACCGTCCCCGTGAAGGTTTTATTGACAGGAGTTATGCTTTAGCAGTTTTTGAGTGTAAGCTGCTCATGCAGCGTTCTGAGGGAGGAAATCTCTTGTAGCCCTGTGGATAAATATGGTTCTTGGGGCTCCTCACCCAGCCTTTGTACTAATCTGAGGGAAAAAAAAAAAAAGGTAAAACATAAAGCATAGCGTTTTCGTTTTTCTTCTTCTTTCATTGACGAAATGTTAAATGCCCTTCAGTTGCTTCAATTCCCTCTTGTTTAAATGGTTTTATGAATCAGCAGACCTGCATGCCAGGTTTGTTTGAAATATGGATCGTTAAAATATTAAAACACGCCCGCGCCCACAGATCCGCCCGTTTGTACATGTACAATATCAAATCAATGTTCTTTTGTACTCGGGTTTATTAGGTAAAACTTTACAAGTTTATTATGTTTTTAATTGAATAAAATCTGCAAGATCTTAATTTATAAATTTTGATTGATACTGTATTAATTACAATTTATGATTTTGGTGGAAATATTATTTATTTAATATAGAAATATCTTTTCTCATAAGAGAGAGTATATATATATTATTCAACAATATTATATTTTTTAATCATGAATTACTGCACTATTGTAATGTTATTCATAAATAACTTGAATTTAATGAGTAGCACATCTCGTAAACAAAAATTTGATGATCGAATTAGGTTCTATAGTTGAATGACGTTAAAACTAATATTTATATTGGTATCTCTAACACACCATTCGTTAAAATTTTGAAGGTATCGGACCTTGAAACTTTATCTTTTGTCTTTTGGTTTTAACAATTTATTGAGTGTGTCATACTACTTTTGTTTTTTAATATTCTTTGGAAATGTGTTCTTTTTTCTTTGCCGTAATATATATACTATTTTGTTTTTTTTGAAAAAAATTGGATCACTTTGACAAATCATTTAGATTATTACGATAGTAGAATATCGATGACCTATGATCATAAGATAATTAAAGTACTTCAATTCCATACTTTTGATTAATTCATAAATTTGAAGATTAAATATGGCTCAAAACCGGATGTTATTAGCATCATTTTTTGTGTGTGCCTATCTTGCTATGTTTTCCAAAGATACGAATTATAGGAAAACTTGAAAACTTCATCTTTCCATTCCCAGCCCTTTGACTTGTTATGGGTGACTTCGATTATACTCTTTATGCACAAGAGGTTAAAGGCTCGTCTTATTTTGTTAAACAAGGGGATGAGGAACTCAAAAATTGCTTGAAAAATTTAGGTATGAAAGACTTAAACTCCTATTAACAACTTCTACTCGTAGAATAATAACAAGAGGGTCAATAATTCATTAGAAAAAGCCTGATAGAGGTTTAATTAATTCTTTTTGGATGTCTCTTTTCCCTAACAAGTTTGGATTCTTTATTCTCCTCTTATATCTGACTACAATCCTATAGAGATTCAACTGTTTTCTCCTATTACAATAGTAAAAGCTACTTTTAGGTTTTTCAATTTCATAACAGAACTTGAAGGTTATAAGGATGTACTGAGGAAAGGGATATCTCATCAAATTCAAGACTAATTAGAGAGGAGCTTAAACTACTACATAAAAATTATTCAAACAAAGATAAACAATATGTTGTTTCTAAAGCTGTAAGAGGCTTATTCTCTGCATAAGAGGAACTTTAGGCTAATCTTTACAACTATACTACTAGATTGAGAGAGAAGTCTGTTCTCAATAACTATTCACTTAGTTTAGAAGCTCATAACTCCTTTCTCAAGGAAAAAAAATCTAAAGTTAAATGGCTCTAAGACGGGAATAGTAACTCTGCTTATTTTTTCAATGTCTTATAGATAAGAAGGAACCATAATAAAATAGGATGTCTGGTCAATTCTAATGGAGTCTTACGTTGTGAACAACAGAATCTTAAAGAGATAACTTTTGAATCACTTCAATGATATTTTAGGGATTTAAGCTAACTCTATTTGTTATGTTCAAGCTTTAGGTAATTTTATCTATCACAACTTTCCTCAGGAGCAACTAAATTTGCTCAACTCACATGTTACTATCTTGAATAGTGAAAAGGATTTATTCAATATCTACCTTAATCAGGCACTAAGACTAGATGGTTTTAATGTATTTTTCTTCAAAAAATCATAGGATTTAGTAAAGAATCAGGTCATTAAGACAATTTGTGAGTTTTTCTTCTCAAGGAAGCTGTTTAAAGAAATCAAAAAATATTATTATGTCTTTTCCCTAAACTTCTCAATCCTTTTTCACTCTGTGACTATAGAACAATTGCCACCTGCAATATTAGCTATGTAATCATTTTTAAAATCCTAGCGACCAAGCTAAGTTTTGTGCTAAAGAGTATAATAAATCCCTTATAAGATGTCTTCATGTTTGAGACGAATAATGGAAATAATATCTTGATTGCACATGAGTTATTTAAAGCTTATCATAATAAGAAATTCATTAGAAGTTACTGTACAAATATTGACTTTTTCAATGGTTTGGACTCCAATAGTTGGAAATATATCTTAAACATGTTTATGGCTTTGGCTTTCAAAGGATCTTTATTAGTTGGATATAATGATGCATCTCTAGTACTACCTTTAGTGTTCTTATTAATGAGGAAGCCACCAATATATTTAAGGGAGCTAGAGTTATTAGACATAGTGATCCCCTCTTATTTTATATATCTTCACCCTTTAAGTTGAGGTTTTAATCTGCATTATCTCCCAAAACATTAATCAATGACTTTCAAATACCATTACCAATACAAGGCATTGAAGCCCTTCAATTTTATCTTTTGCTTATGATCTCATTTTGATTTGTAAAGTTGATAAATCCTTTATTAGCACCTTTATGAAATCACTATACTTCTTAGCTCTCTTTAGGCTCATGGTAGACAATTCTAAAAGAGAAAGTCTAGAAATATAGCACAAGAATTATCCTTCTTATTAGGTATTTGAAATTTCAGATTCCAATTCCAACTTTCAAATATTAGGGAATCCCTATAACCACCTCTACACTCATTGATAGAGATTGCTTGCCTCTTTTTGACTTAATTCTCAAAAGAATAGGAAGTTGGAAGAACAAAGTTCTACCCTATGCTGGGAGGCTTTAACTTATAGTCTCTATCCTTAAGAACCTTTATATTTATTAGTTTTCCCTTCTCTCTTTGCCTTAGAACATGATAAAATTTATTGATAGAAACCTTAACAATTTCCTTTGATTTAATGGAATTAACAACATCAATTCAACCAAAGTAAGCTAGAAGGATATATGGTTACTTAAGGCTCAAACAAGAATGAGGATAAGATCTATTAGAGCCACTAATAAGGTTCTGCTTGCTAAAGGGATATGAAGACTTTATAATAACTAGGAATCCCAAATAGGTCAAATGAATTCATAAGGAATATCTCAAAGAAAATAACTTTTGGAACATAAAGAATAAACCTGATAACTCTTAGACAATTAACCAATTATTGAAGTTCAAAAATTTCATTTACAAAGAAATCAAAATTTATTTTGGTAATGGTGATAAAACTAGCTTCTAGTTTGACAATTAGAATAACTCAGAGACCCTTTATTTATATCTTAAATATAACACTCTTCAACTCTCGATTCCTACTTAAGTCCATGTTAAAGAGATCATCAGGGGTGGATTATAGAAATGAGATCACAAAGTATTTGCCTGTGACATCCCGTTATCCCATGTTAAGGATTAGAACTCTAGAATACTGAACATGAGAGATATTATCGAGAAGTTAGAAAGTGCATTTCATGCTCATGCATAATACAACATACACACACATGTGAGTATTAAAATTGCACACATTAAAATGATTGTACATGCATTCATTGACATTTTTTGGGTACAATTTATTTATAAATGTGATTTTGATATGATTTGCGGTTCACATGTATTGAAAATTTAATTGGTATGTTTAAGCATTGATTTAGAATTTTTGATGAAATTTAGGATATTTTTGGACTAGGAAAAATGCCAAGTAAAAAGAAAATTAGTTTATGGTAGTAGAACTAAGGGTTAAATGGCAGTGGAAAATTTTGATAAACGATATAGGGATTTAATGACAAATGTCATAAAAAATTGGAGACAATTGGATAGAAATTGGGATTTAATAGACTAGTTTAATAAGAGAACCAAGTGAAACCTGTAAAAAAATGGACATGTGGTAAGTGACAAGTGTCACTTGCCAAACCATGTCTGAACTCTCGATGTTCTCCTAAGTGAAAGACCATCTTACTTTTAATTTTCTTTCACTTTATTATTTGCTCTTATCTCTTGTTAATGTCTCTTCTCATCTTCTTCATCCACGATCTTCTCTTCTTGCCTTCATCAAAATGAACCCTGTTCTCACCTTTCATTTACTACTCTCATTTTCTTGTCTTCTTCATATTTTTCACTAAAGACCTAACCCTACCACCTTTGGAGTGATGATGATCGTATGGTGTTTATAAACTAGGGTTAAGAGTGATTTGAAGACATTGAAGCTAAAAAAGTAAGTATAAAGCATTACTCTTCATATTTTGTTAAATGAAACAAGTTTTGATAATAGTTAGAGGTTAAATGTTTATGAATTGGTGATGTATATATGTTTGAATTGTGAGTGATGAAATGAGAACATAAATGTCTGACCTTCGCTTATAAGATTATTAATCTTTCATTAGTTGTTGTAGAAATGAGCTTGAAATTTAAATATCATTAAAATGGTGTAGAAAGAAGTGCAGAAATTCTGACTTATAATTGGATGTTTGGATTTTTTGAAATTTAGGAAATTTTTGGAATTTTGAATATTTTTGGACTAGGAAAAATGCCAAGATAATTAGTTTATGGTAGTAGAACTAAGAGTCAAATGGAAGTGAAAAATTTTGATAAACGACATAGGGATTTAATGACAAATGTCATTAAAAATTGGGAGACAATTGGAGTAGAAATTGGGATTTAATAGACTAGTTTAATAAGAGAACCAAGTGAAACCTATAAAAAATGGACATGTGGCAAGTGACAAGTGTCACTTGCCAAACCATGCTTTAACTCTTGATGTTCTCCTAAGTGAAAGACCATCTTACTTTTAGTTTTCTTTCACTTTATTATTTGCTCTCATCTCTTGTTAATGTCTTTTCTCATCTTCTTCATCCACGATATTTTTTTCTTAACTTCATAAATGTGAATCCTGTTCTCACATTTCATTTACTACTCTCATTTTCTTGTCTTCTTCATATTTGTCACTAAAGACCTAACCCCACCACCTTTGGAGTGATAATGATCGTATGGTATTGAGAAACTAAGGTTAAGAGTGATTTGAAGACATTGAAGCTAAAAAAGTAAGTATAAAGCATTACTCTTCATGTTTTGTTAAATAAAACAAGTTTTGATGATAGTTAGAGGTTAAATGTTTATGAAATGGTGATGTATATATGTTTGAATCGTGAGTGATGAAATGAGAACATAAATGTTTGACCTTTGCTTATAAGATGATTAATCTTTCATAAGTTGTTGTATAAATGAGTTTGAAATTGAAAGATCATTAAAATGGTGTAGAAAGAAGTGCAGAAATTCTGACTTGTAATTGGATGTTTGGATGTTTTTGGAATTTAGGAAATTTTTGGAATTTTGGATATTCTTGGACTAGGAAAAATGTCAAGTAGCAAGACAATTAGTTTATGGAAGTAGAATTAAGAGTCAAATGGCAGTGGAAAATTTTGATAAACGACATAGGGATTTAATAACAAATGTCATTGAAAATTGGTAGACAATTGGAGTAGAAATTGGGATTTAATAGACTAGTTTAATAAAAGAACCAAGTGAAACCTATAAAAAAATGGACATGTGGCAAGTGATAAGTGACAAGTGTCACTTGCCAAACCATGCCTTAACTCTCGATGTTCACCTAAGTGAAAGACCATCTTACTTTTAATTTTCTTTCACTTTATTATTTGCTCTCATCTCTTGTTAATGTCTCTTCTCATCTTCTTCATCCACGATCTTCTCTTCTTGCCTTCATCAAAGTGAACCCTATTCTCACCTTTCATTTACTACTCTCATTTTCTTGTCTTCTTCATATTTTTCACTAAAGTCCTAACCCTACCACCTTTGGAGTGATGATGATCGTATGGTGTTGATAAACTAGGGTTAAGAGTGATTTGAAGACATTGAAGCTAAAAAAGTAAGTATAAAGCATTACTCTTTATGTTTTGTTAAATGAAACAAGTTCTGATGATAGTTAGAGGTTAAATGTTCATGAAATGGTGATGTATATATGTTTGAATTGTGAGTGATGAAATGAGAACATAAATGTCTGACCTTTGCTTATAAGATGATTAATCTTTCATAAGTTGTTGTAGAAATGAGTTTGCAATTGAAAGATCATTAAAATGGTGTAGAAAGAAGTGCATAAATTCTGACTTGTAATTAGATGTTTATGTTCTATTTTCTTGGCATATTACGTGTATCTCTTTGATTTTTTTATAGATGAACTAACATGAGTTTATAGATAATAAAAAAGGAGCACTATGGTGTCTTAAAATGAGATGAATTAAGGTGACAGATAGAAATGAAATGAAGGGGAAAAAAATGAAGATGAATATGTGCAGAAAATTGAAGATGAATGTGTATACAAATATATTCTGTTTTTGATGTTTATGATCAATCATGGATTTTGATTGTGTGTGAATGATAATGAACTGAAATGGAGTTATGAATTAAGGGGGAATGATGATGAATTAAATTAGCAATGTTAGACTAAGAATATGAGGTGTTGGATGTAACTTGGAAGAGTTAAGAGAGATGGAAAATTGGAGAAGATGGCTGGAATTTTTAGAATGGAAGCATCCCACAATCGTGGGAATTGATTAAATACCAAACATGCTTCTTTTATATGAGGGTTTAAGTAGCAATTGTTTAGGTACTTTCATGTAGTGCATTTAGGCTTGAATGAAGCTTGAATTGAGCCTAGAATGATGCTTCAACAAGTGATAAAATGAGTGTCATGTTTAGGGTGAGGATTGAGGGTATAAAGTAAGAATGAATTGTTATTCATTAAGTGTTCAAATATGACATTTTGAGATGTTATAAGTGTAACACCCCATTACCCTAGGGTACGCACCGAGACGCCCGTAGGTCATTCCGATACATATCCTAAGATAAGGGAGC
>JAOQMS010000006.1:13459843-13484981 GCA_027563885.1 Erythroxylum longipes | reverse complement strand
CATCTAAGCCCTTTAGGTCTAGAGGTAAGAGGTCCACTACCAGTCTAGCACCATCAATGAAGAGTTCACAACCCTTATACACTTTACTGATTATCACATTCATCCCTAGAGGTGTACTAATAAGCAAAGGACTATTCAAAGGCACTGGATTCAAAGCATGCAACATCATACTTGCAGAAACAAATGAATGCGTGGAGCTAGAATAATTTAAAACATATACTTCAGAATTAAGTAACTAAGCCATACCCGTGACAACTTCAGGTGCGGCTGCAGCTTCCTCCCTTGTCATGGCAAACACCTTGCTTGTGCTTGTCCCCTTGGCTTTTCTGGAGGAATAGCCTTCTTTGCAGCTCTAGAACTGCCCACCTCAGTGACTGGTCTGTTTCCCACTGTTTCAACTCTTTTTGGGGCTTGTAACCGTGACCCCTCATTCCCTGCTACTTAGGGACAGTCCTTGATCATGTGTCTCTTCTCTCCACATCGAAAGCATGCCCCCAATAACTTGAAGCACTCTTCCCTTAGTAGTTTCCCACAATGCTCACATTGGGGGTTCATGTTTTTACTCCTGTCCACCCTGCTATTTCCTCCTGCTGTTAAGGCTTGCACTGACACTGCCCTTGCTTGCTTGTTCTTAGCAGAGGCACTACTCCCTGCCTCACTTTGTGTGCAGGAGCTCTTCACACCCCTTTCAGGTATTAGAGCACTCACACCTTTCTAGAAAATTGTTCCCGGTTCTTCCTCTTCTTGCTCACTTCATTCCTTATGTTCTCCATTTTTTCATCCTGGAGTGCAACATCTACCAACTGTTGGTAGTCACATAAATTGTGAATCAAGACTTTCTCCTTGATTCCCAAATGGAGACCCCCCTCAAACTTATGGTATTTGTCTTCCTCATTCGCCACGATGTTGGCCGCATATCGGGAAAGCTGAGTGAACTTCAGCTCATACTCACTCACACTCATGTCCCTCTATGTGAGATTGAGAAATTCCCTAGCCTTCTCTTGTACATAAACCATGGAGAGGTACTTTTTCCTGAACACTCCCAAAAAGTCTCTCCATGATAACACTAGAGGCATAACCTGATTGTGGGGCACTGATTCCCACCAATGAAGTGCATCCCTTTGCAGCAAGCTAACTGCATAATCCAACTTCTCTTTATCGGAGCACTTCATCTAAATCTCGATCCTCTTTAATCAGGCTTTATCCTCTTTAGGATTTGTAGTTTCGTTAAAATATACCGCTCTAACTTGTGAAGCTTGTCATACTGTCCACTTCTATCTACTGAAGCTTGCATTGGGGCTTGTGACCTTTGGCCCATGACATATGAGAAAGCCTGAGCAAAGGCTTGAAAGAATCACAGATCCATGGGGTTTGTTTGAGGCATAGGAGGAGGCAGTGACACTTCATGCTGCGCACTAGATGCCTCAGAATCAGGAGCAGAGTGCGTCCCAGCATCTTGTGGGACATAGGATTCATCCGTGCTCCCTTGGTGAGAGTGAGATCGAGTCATAACTCCTCGAGTTCTCTTTCGAGGCGGCATATTAACTCCTTAAATTTAAAACCATCAAAACCTTTAGTTCATGCAAAACAATTTTCAAAGTATACAAAACAGTTCAAATCGTATAAAACAATTTCAAATCATGTGAAACAATTTCAAAACAATGCAAGCTGTTCATTTAAAACGATGCATGTTCATTTCATGTCTTAACCTACCTCATTCATGTTTAAACCTAGTCCTACACTTGGACCTAAACCTAGTCGATCTGATAACACAACATGTTGGACCCCGTTTCTGGAGCCCAACATCGGACATAGGATCATGAAGCTTAAGCGTGAAGGAAGGCTTTGAATTTGGAAATTTGAAAGAAAAATTCTTTGGAAGCAAAAGCGGGCTTCGTCGTGGCGAAATGTGGTTTTGCTGCGGCGAACATATTGGAGAAAATCTACTGGACTCTTCAAGAATTTTACGCTACGGCGGATATATTGGACTTCGTCGTGACAAGCCCAAAATTTTATTTTCACCGCGGCAAACTCACTACACCAATGAAAATAAAGAGTTTCGGGTTAATTACGCCGCGACAAACTCTTGGCTTCGTCGCAGCGAAAACTCCTATGGCAGAACCCACAACCCAAAATGTCCTATCTTATTACATGTCAACTTCAAAACCTTCAAACAACTTCATCAATTCAACCCAAAAGCAAAAATACCTATAATATAAATGATTTTTCTAACTTTAATCTCATTTCAAACAAAATGTCTTGGAAAAACAAAAACCATGAGCAAAGCAAATTATTTTTCATTTATAACAATGGATAAGAGTTTTACAAAGCTTTAACGAGCATTTTAAGCCCCATTACATCATAATCCAAAAATATATAATTTGCAAAAAGTAGAATTTCTCAAAATGCAAATAAAGCTTTGTTTCACAAAACTAACTTCAAAAGCAAAAATAAGTCTAATTGGAGTGATGCCTCGGCTCTTGACTACTCGATCTCTTTCTTCTAACTTGAAGATGGGACGGAATGGGAGGGGGTGAGCTTGAAGTTCGTGGGTAACAATTTTATAACCAGCAATAAGCAAAAACATTGTAAAAATTCACATGGAATCATAAAGCACATATTTTTCAAATTCTCATTCATCAAGCAATTTATAAGTAATATAAATCATGAATTAAAAAAGTTGGTCAACACAGAGCACATCAAAATCATAAACAAGTGGGTAAATAAAAAATGGTTTGGGTGGATCCAAAACAAAATGTACCACACATTTCCCATAAGGGTCCTGTGGAGTCGTGAACAGAACGTGCTATCGCAATCTTACTTAATGGTCTTGTGTAGCCGTAAACTTATGGGAGTCCATGAAGGAGCTCCATGCCACTAGCGGGTAGGTGGGAGAATCCTTTTGTAAAAGTGCACTTGACTTAACTTAGGAGACCACCACAAACCCATATAATCATTCATTTCACAATTTGTAAACATATTGCCTCAATGGCATTTTTCTGAAACTTGATTTCATAACCATAATATCGTTTCAAAAATCAATATCCTTTCAAAAATAATTTTCATCATTCATTTCATAAACCAATAACACAATTCATATACAAACATGTGGCACATTATCAAAGCATTCAAGAAGCCTTAACGGCACATTTATAACACAATTGAAAACATTTTAAACTTTCTTGGTTTGGAAGAACATTAGGGACTTATTACTTAATTATAAAAGTGTAACCTACCTTGAAATCCTTGCTTATGAAAGTGGCTTAAGGATGTCCTTCCTTTTGCTCCTCTTGCCTCTCTTAATCACTTTCTTGATTTCCTTTAACAATAAACAAAATTCCATTTAATTTGGTTTAGAAATCGGAAAGTCATGCCTCAATAATTTAAACTATTTCTCATGCTGAAATTGAAATCTTAGAAACTGAATTTAGACTCAATTCCTTCATACAATTTGTAGCCCTATGACTCTAGTTTACAACAAATTAAAAATCAATCTATTTGGATAACTACACCAAAAGTTATACCCAATATACCAAAGCGTGTTCGTATAGGAAAGATTGAGTTAGCCGCGGTGAAACCCTGAAGTTCGCCGCGGCGAACTTGTCCAGAAACATGCTTCGAAGATGTGTTTGCGACTTTTTCCAGTTTTTAACTTCCCACCTTGTAGCTAAACCCACTTTAATCCTAAACCATCTCTTCTATTTCATTTTCAAGTTCATTCAAACCCAAAATCATTGACGACAAATTCATAATCTACTTTTGATCATTAACCAAACACCTAAAACATTTACAAAACCATTCATCAACAACTACCTACACATATTCACTTTATTTTCAATTCCAACCATCCCTAAATATGCTTCATCTGACAATCAAGAAGGGTTAATGCTCATAGTTACTCAGTTTTAGCCTCAAAGTCTTCAAGCTCTTCAAGAATCTCCAAAACCCTAGCTTTTTTTTCTTCTTTTCTCCACTTCTCTTTTTCTTTTCTTTCATTCACAATTTTGCTTCTCTAAAATGCAAGACTAAAATTACTTCTTCCCCTTTTTACCTTTAATGAGTGTGAAATTTCCAATTTGCCCTTCCATTTATACCTAATGTCTATTTAAACTTAAGTGGTTTTCCAAAAATGCCTTTATATCACCTTACAACATTAATACTTTAATTACATCAATCCATCAAATAAATCCTCCCAAACTTGAAATAATAATTAAACTCCAAATAAAATGGTTTATCGAACAAGACCACAAAATTTATTCAAATTATGCTTAATAAAATCAATAAAACAATTTGGGGCCCAACGGTTGCTGCTTGGGTACAAATTATCTTGATGTTATTAACCATTAAATCATATAATTTATATCATAGCACAATGGAAAAATGTTCGATTAATGGGAACTGGACCTTGCAAATGAAAAATATGCTCATGGTCTTTTAAACCAATGTTACTTGCAAATAAAGAAGGTTAAAGGGCATGTTTCTTATGGTTACATTAAAGAAACAACTTTATAGAATGCCAAATTACTAGTGGTAGTATAGTTTTTTTGGAGAACTAAATATGTTTTCAGTTTTAACTGTTACAATCGAGGCCCTAAAAGTTTTTCTTAATTGTAAGTTTTTCTTAAAGATATTTTTATGTTACATAACTAGTTATATTTTAAATACATAATTATTTACAATATTTTTATTATATTTTTAATTAATTAATTAATTGATATATATAGGACAAGATTGATAGAATAAATGTATATTACATATAAATTTATGATAAAATTATAATTAAGAGATTTAGATTACATTTATGTACTATTTATAAATTGTTTGTAATCATTGTTTTCTTAAGAATAAATATTAATAGATTGTAAAAAGATTTTTTCTTCCTTATGAAAGAAGTAGTCGATTGTATAAAGTAAAGCATTAAGATGCCTAAATAAAAGTGTAAGTGCTTGTTAGAAAACAAGTTCACTAAACTGATCTCATATGAGAATTTCATTTGAAACCAATGTTTTAAATAATAGACCAAAAGTTAAGCTATTAAGACAAAATGTTTAAAGTTTAAAAGGTCTAATTGATATTAAATTGTCATAAAACTAGTTAAAATTTTAATAAAATTAAAGAATTTAAAATATGATTAAATGATATTATCCTTATCTATTAAAAAATTAAAAGTTTAACTAAAAATTGTTAAATAGAAATTAATTAATTAATTTTGGTTTATAAGAACCAATTAGTTTACCAAAAAATGACCAATTAATTAATAATCTAATCAGTTCTTTAAAAAAAATTATCAAAGTAAATTAAGCTGAAAAATTAGTTAGTTTAAGATTTGTAAAGTTATACTGACCAAACCAATTCTATTTTTTAATCATTGTTCGAAACATTACCTATTTTCATATAATTTTTCATTGCGGTGATTACAGAAGTAATTATTTGACTTGAGATCTTCAAAGTATCTCATATATGAATTATTATATTTAAATGCTACTGATGACCTATTTTCATGATAAATAACTCAATTAATAATTATTGGATATAAAATGAATCATACGGAGGTAAATGAATGATCAATATATGATTAATCACCTAAAGTAATTATAGAGCATATTTTGTTATTCTCAATTAGTATTAATTCGAGGAATTCTTAGTTAAGGTAGAATGATACTTCCAAAATTACTTTCAAATATCATTAATTGAATCAATTATTAATTGTTAAGAACTAACATGATTGGATTTAAATATGATAGATATTAATTCTATGATTTATTTTTAATAGGATATTATATGATGAAATGATTGAATTGTATAAAAAATCATGCACAGAAAGGTTAGTTAAAACTACTTTGAAGTTTTTAATATTTGAATGATCACGATTTGTTGTTAGTTGTCAATCTTAATATGTGGATATAAATTATTTAATTAGAAAAAAAGATAATTTAATTTATCTAATTTTAAATATAATTTAATTTTATATCCATTGCTAATATATTCAAAAATCTATTAAGTCACACACAAAGAATGATTGATAAGAAAAAATATTTTAATCAAGTTGGATTTAAATGTAAAGTTTGAGAAATTTTAAAGGTTAAATATGATATATTAAATCTTATTTTAATTCAATTAGTATTTAATTAGAATTTTACAACCTAAGTCTATCTATAATAAGGTCTGAACCTTTTCGTAATTTAATTAAATTATTAACAAATCCAAACACTATTATAAATAAACTCAGGTTGTAAAAGAGTGACAATTGTAGCCTACACTTACCGTAATACTTATAGAGTTTTCTCAATACTCTTACGTAAATATCATTAGAGGTCGAATAAGTATATGACTATAGTGGTTGTGATGAGCAAATTATTTTCCGACCAGAATGTCAGATGATGTCCATTATGATTTTTCTTGATTTACCAAAATTGCATTAAACGTCTTAATATATCGATGTTTTAAATTATACGTAGTAGTACTTTCAATATTTTAGTGAAAATATAGAGAATGGTGAGGATAACTTAAAATATAAAATGTAATTTATAATATTTCAGAGTTATTTTAGAAACTACAAAAAACGTAACTTATTTAACACAAAGATTATTTGTTCCTTACCTAAAGTATGCAACATATCTTACCAAAAATAGTTGACATCAAGCATTAAAACAAGATCAAGTGCTTCATTGTGGATTTTTGATTTCCTGTTTTTATTTTAACATTTAGTAAAGGAATATATTTGTTTAAAATTTTTATTTTTTATTTTTTATTTTGATTTTTGGTTTTGGTTTTGGTTTTATTTTAAATTTTATAACTTATAAAAATATAAAAACAATTTTTATATTTATCTTTATTTTATATTGTAATATCAATTAAATATATATTATTTAATTATTTAATACTAACACTAACGAAAATTATGGTTAATTTTTTTCTTATTTAATTATTTATTTTAATAAAATTTATTAATATATTGTGTAAAGATCAAAATAACATAAAAATAAAAATAAACTATTTCTTTTATTAATTAATCAAAAAATTAGCAAGTTTTAGATATTTTATGTACAAAAGGTCAATTTTAATTATAAATTTTACTCCAATAAACAAGTTTAACCAAACCATTCTATAAAGTACGGATAAGATGTAGCATTTCGAAAATGTTTAACCAAAACTCCATATTAATTAGAAAACTAGCGATTTGATAACTTGATTAAGTATCTGTTGACATGGTATTTTTATATATTATTTTATTTCATTTGTGGGCCCGACTCGTAGGGGGCTGATCGGCTTGTGGCCCATCGGGCCAAGAAAAAAATTCAAAACGACGTTGTTTTCTAAAAAATGGGCTGGCAATGAGCTGGGCGGTAGAACATGGTCTGCTCGTGGCCTGGTCAACCTGAGCCAAAAATGGGCCGAAATTACCACCCCTAATGGACCCCTTTCTCTCTCTTTCTCTCTCTCTCTTCACGACCATTCATTTTTTTTTTGATATATATTAGGTATTCCAGCTTCACCGGACTAATCCTAAGCCCCTAAGACCTCACCCCAAAAGCCTTAGAGGAGGTAAATCTAGAACCCCAAGATCCCTCAGGTTCCTACGTAACCTGTACACTTTTGCGCAAAGAGTCATCACATATTGATTGGTCAGCTGTTGATTGATCACTGGGCCTGCTCATCCCCAAGTTCCCTTCAGCCCTAAGTTCCCTAGTAGTTCCAACTCCCACACTGCCGTTAGAAGCAAGACTTTTGCAATTGATCCGACCAAGGAGCATGCCCAGGGGGCTAGAGGATCATCAACAGGGAAAATTTCCCCTCTCCCTCCTTTTTAGTGACTCGAACCCAAGACCTCCTACAAAGGAGAGCCTTAAGTGAGGAGTTGAAACCAATTAGGCCACTCCTACTTGTCACGACCATTCTTTTCTTTCTTTCTTTAGGAAGTGAACATTCAGCGTTCAGGAAAAACAAACTCGGTTTTGTTTCCTTAAATCAACACAAGCACAAACATTGTTAGGATGTATCAGTTATGACTTGTTTCTGTGCTAAGCAGCCTTTTGAGCTGTTGCTTCTATAATAGCCCCGGAAAGTGTGTAAAAAGGATCATATTGGGATTCTTACTCCAAAATCAGAGATCAATTCAAGTAATGTTCGTGATTCTGTCATTGTAAAGTCGTTAGAGAATTATATGAAAATAGAAATGAAAAAGTGGACTTTCTCATGCAATGCAGAGCAATGTTTGTCAAAGAATGTAAAGAGTACATTGAAGAGAAGATCGTTTCTTTGTTTTAGTTACAGAGGAAGGAAAATTATACTTTATTTGCCTAAAATTTAAGCAATTACATAACCAGTTGTCACCTGTGTGTTAGATTCTTTAGTAGACTATGTCACTTATAGATTTGAGTCCAATAGAAAAGAGCCTAAGATCATGGTTATTGGGTCTTAAAAATTTGAGCTCAAATGAGTCCAAGACCCTTTCCCTCTCTCCTTTAAAATCTGCATCAATAGACATATCTAACAGTTGTTCATATGTTTTAAAAAACACAGCAACATTTCTGAACCATTGCAGAAATGATTTACAGAAGATAAGACAGAGAGGGAATATATTTTATCAAGAACATCAAACATCAAACATCATGAATTCATGATTTTTTTACAATGTTATTAATCGATCCATAAATGTCTCTCAATTGGTATCAACTCTCGGTGATGCATTGTTTGTTGTCTGTCGTAATGAATGTTTTTTGTATTGTAATGGCATTGCTTTCTTCATATACGACATCAATGTCGCACACTTCTGTTTTTTTGGTTTTTTTATACTAGGAAGATTTTTGGTGTCAGATGAACCGCACACTTCTGTTGTTGTTCTTATATTTCCATACATTTACGAAATTATTTTTCGGCGTGAATGATGGTTTCATCTTTTTCTTGAGTTTTATTTTGTGTTGTTGGATGTTTTAACTAGGAAATGATGCCATCGTTACTATTTGTGTTTATGATTGTTGAAAATAAACGAAACGCTTGGTTCTTGAAACAAAAGGCTTGGTTCTTATCGTGATTTTTCTTGAACCAATTTAAGTTTTCTGTTTCTATTTGCGATAACGTTTATGTTTCTATAAAGTCATCTGTTGGATATAACATTAGGAAGGGATGGCTTTTGGTCTGGAGATAACCCATGGACAAGGTAAAATAAAAAAACATACAAATGCAGAAACCAATCGGCGCAAGGAGGAAGTCTGATGCAGAGCTGTAGTGGTGGGCGCGTGTAATGCACGTGCTAGCCGCTGCACAGTCATTGGCAGACGCTGGCGCTTAACGGGCTTCTTTGGTCTAAGACTCATATTTGGGCTGGTTTTTTGGCTTTGGGCCATTAGAGGATCAGATTAGGTTATTAAATGATTTTGGCCTAACTTTATAGATTTTAAATTTGGGTTATATTATGAAACCTTGATTATTAAGTAATTAAATTATGGACTTTGCACCTAAGAAAACAATTTTGTGATGGGTCATAATAATTGATTTACTTTCTATGCATAATATAATTTTGAAAATCAGTGCCATATTATATGTTTTATTTAGTACTTTGAATATTTTATATTATACAATGTTTGGAATTAATTTTCTTATTATATGTTGAATGTGTTATATGACATAATGGTAGTTTAGAATAGTTTGTTAATTGCCAAAGTGAACAAACTAATTAAATTAAAATTTATCATGTATGATAATTGTCCAATTAAATGTTTATTGCATGGAAAGATTGTTAGTCACTAAAATGACCTAGCTTGAAAATATTAATCATTTAATTGTTCATGTTTTTATTGTTCATGTTGATATGATGCTATTAAAATGACATAAAGGTTAAACTGAACAATTGAGATTATTAATTATAAAGCGAGGAGGTCACCCAAAGGTGGACCATTGTTTATAATTAATAACATTAAAGAGACTTATCGACCCACTTGGTGAATATGTTTGTATATCCAAAGATAACATGCATACTAGCTTGAGTATGATTGATTGTCTATCAAAGTGTGTATATATATGTTAGCCTTGTTATGGATTAAGGATATGTGTTTAAGTATCACTTAAAGGTGGACTTAAATATATATATTAAAGTTTGTTATTGTCTGAATCTATTAATTCTACTTAAAGCATTCATGTGTGGGCTATATGTTGTATTTGCAACATCTACTAATTTGTTCACTTTATGAAACGGATTGCCCAAGTTTAATGGTCTGAATTATACGGATTAGTCTGAACAAATCCAGTTCCAACTAGGTCTGAACTTAGCCATAGTTTCAGACGCAAGGCCTACAACCATAACTGAGACTAGTTCTAAAGTTGACAAGTCTTATTATAAGCTTGGGAATGGTCTAACAGGCTGAGCTTGAATTTGATACGAATGACAATCGCAGAAATGTGAAGGCATCAATGCCTAAGACAGATAATGCAAAGGAGTTCATGTTGAAGCTTAAGGAATACTCCTATTCTGATATAGCTGACAAGTCCATAGTAGGGACTTTAATGAGTGAGCTAATGACCAAGAAGTTTGACTGGTCATAGGCCATTAACGATCACGTAACTTATATGTCAAACCTAGCTGTAAAGTTGAAATCCATGGGTATAGACGTGAGTAAGTCCTTTCTGGTACATTTCATTATCAACTCACTTCCACTAGAGTTTGGCCAGTTCTAAGTGAATTACAATACTATTAAAGAAAAATGGAACCTTCAAGAGATTAAGGCCATGTCGGTTCAAGAGGAAGGGAGATTGAAGAAAATGAAGGAGCACTTTATTCATCTCACATTTCATCTAGGAGCTAGTAGCAGCAAGAACAAACCAGGAAAGAAAGGAAAAGATAAGGACAAAGCTCTTAGCAAAGTTAATAAGGGCTGAATCTATAAAGATAATAGGTGCCACTTTTACAAAAAGCCTGGTCACTTTAAGAAGGATTGCCCTAAAAGAAAGGCTTGGTTCAGAAAGAAAGGTATATACTATGTCTCAGATGTTTTGAATTAAATCTTATTAAAATGCCTAATAATACCTGGTGGTTAGATTCTGGTGCAACTACTTATGCGTCACATGTTAAACAGGGATTCCTTTCAATTCAAACCATAAACAGAACTAAAAAGTTCTTATATATGGGGAATAGAATAAAGGCACAGATAGAGGGCATTGGGACATACAGATTGATCTTGGACACTGGGTGTTACCTAGATCTAAAAAAATGTCTTTATGTTCCTGAATGTACTAGGAATTTAGTTTCTGTTGCAAAGTTGGATGGTGTAGGATTTCAATTTAAGATTGGAAACGATATTTTTTTCGTTGTATAAACACAAGTGCTATTATGGTTCTGGTACTTTAATTGATTGTTTATATTGTTTCAATCTTGATGTTGATTTTGCTAAATCTTTGTTTCATGTTGAACATATTATAAGAAGTAAACGTAGTGCACAATATGAATATTCTGCTTTTTTGTGGCATAAAAGATTAGGTCATATATCCAAGGAAAGGGTATAGAGGTTAGTGAAAAATGAAATCTTACCTCCATTGGATTTTGTTGACTGGGATATATGTGTAGATTGCATTAAAGGTAAGCAAACCAAACATATATCAAAGCATCCAGCCACAAGAAGTAACAAATTACTTGAATTAATACACACTGACATCTGTAGTCTTTTCGACGTTCCTTCTTGGGGAGATGCAAAATAATTCATTAATTTTTTTCTCACAATACGGTTATATTTATCTGTTGAATGAAAAATCTCAATCTGTGGACATCTTAGAGATGTTCGTTAATGATGTAGAAAGGCAGTTAGATAGAAAAGTAAAGACAGCGAGGTCTAATAGAGGTGGCGAATATTATGAAAATTTTGATGAAAGTGGTCAATGTCCAAGTCCATTTGCAAAAGTTTCTTTCAAGTAGAGCCATATATGTACAATCCACAATGCCTAGTACATCACAAGAAAATGGGGTAGCCGAAAGGCAGAATTGTACTCTTATAGATATGGTTAGGAGTATGTTAAGTTATAGTACTGCACCGTTATCATTGTGGATGCATGCATTAAAGACCGCTGCGTATCTACTTAGTAGGATTCCTAGTAAAGCAGTTCCCAAGACACCTTATGAACGGTGGATAGGAAGGAAATCTAGTTTACAACACCTTTACATTTGGGGTTGTCCGACAGAAGTAAGGCTATATAATCCATATGAAAAGAAGCTTGATGAGAGAACTGTTACTGGTTTTTTCATTGACTATCTTGAAAAATTAAAGGGGTACAGATTTTGCTGTCCTAACCATAGTACAAGAATAGTTGAGTCTGGTAATGCTCAGTTCATTGAAAATGGTGGAGAACTGCGAAAAGTGGATATTTACGAAAGTCGCGTAGAAACTACTCCAAGTCGATTAAAAACTACTACATCAAATGTGATCCCACCGATTGTTATTCCTTTTATTGCATCACAGATACGCAATATACTGAAACAACAAATTAATGCTCCAATTCCATAAATTGAACATATTAATGAAGAACCAGCTAATGATGTTCAAGTTACAAATGATCAAGTGATGCCACAAGAAGTAACATTACGAAGGTTTGTAATGCAGAGAAGACCATCTGTTTCAAGTGACTATGAAGTTTACTCACTTAAATATAAATGTGACTTAAGCATTGATAAGGATCCAGTCTCATTCAAACAAGCCATAGAATGTAACAATTCTGAAAAATGGTTCAATGCAATGAAAGAAGAGTTGAAATCAATGGATGACAACAAAGTCTAGGAATTAGTTAAGTTGCCAAAAGGTGCAAAGCAAGTGGGTTATAAATGGGTCTTTAAGACCAAACATAACTCAAAAGGCAACATTGAAAGTTATAAAGCTAGACTTGTTGCCAAACGTTATACTTAAAAGGATGGCATTGACTATAAAGAGACCTTCTCTCTACTTTCAAAGAAGGACTCTTTAAGAATTGTTATAGACTTGGTGCCTCATTATGATTTAGAGCTTCACCAAATGGACGTAAAGACCACCTTTCTAAATGGTGACTTGGAAGAAGAAGTGTACATGGATCAACCAGAAGGTTTTAAAACCATAGGACGGGACAAATTAGTGCTTAAATTAAAGAAGTCAATATAGACAGGAAAAATTAGTGCTTAAATTAAAGAAGCCAATATATGGATTAAAACAGACTTTCCAACAATGGTATCTTAAGTTTAATGATACCATTACGTCTTACGGTTTTATAGAGAACACTGTTGATCTATGTATCTATATGAATATCAGTGGGAGCAAGTTCATATATTAGTCCTATATGTTGACGATATCCTTCTTGCTGCTAATAATATGGTTTTGTTACATGATGTAAAGAATCTTCTCTCTAATAATTTCAAAATGAAAGATATAGGTAAGGCATCCTATGTGATAGGAATTGAATTATTCCATGACAGGCCACAAGGATTATTAGGATTGTCTCAGAAAGGATATATCAAGAAAATATTAGAAAGATTTTAAGTGAAAAAGTGCTCCGTAGGGATAGTTCCAATTCAGAAAGGGGACAAGTTTAGTCAAATGCAATGTCTAAAGAATGATTTGGAATATAAGAAAATGGAGTCTATCCCTTATGTGTCAGTAGTTGGGAGCTTAATGTATGCTCAAATGTGCATTAGGCCAGATATCAGTTTTGCTGTTGGAATACTAGGTCAATATCAAAGTAATCCTGGAATGGACCACTGGAAAGCTGTAATGAAAGTTCTTAGATATTTACAAGGAACAGAGGACTATATGCTCATATATAAAAAATTAACTTATTTTGAAGTGATAGGTTACTCAGATTCAGACTATGCTGGTTGTGTAGACTTACAGAAATCTACATTTGGTTATATGTTCCTATTAGCTAGCGGAGCAATTTTGTGGAAAAGTAGAAAGTAGTCTGTCATTGCTACTTTCACTATAGAGGTTGAATTTGTGGTGTGCTTTGAGGCCACGGTTTATGAATTTTGGTTGCGAAACTTTATCTTAGGTCTTGGCATTATCAACAGTATTACTAGACCGTTAAGAATTTATTGTGATAATTCTACAGTCATTTTCTTCTCTAAGAATGAAAAGTATTCAAAGGGTACGAAACATATAGATTTGAAGTACTTGTCTATGAAAGAAGTGGTGCAAAAACATAAAGTGTTAATTGAGCATATTGGTACAGATCTAATGATAGCGGATCCATTAACTAAAGGCTTTCGCCCAAAACATTCGTTGGCCATGTTGGACGGATGGGCATTATAGATAAGTCCTTGTTATCATAACATTTTGACAAGTATACATACATATAATTATCTTACTTGAATTATCATAACAGTTGTGAATTCAATTATAGTCATATTTTACTCACTTACTTGTTATCCATATTATATTGTATACAATAATTGTTTCTGTGAGATAACAATTACATAATTACCCACTTAAAGTTGTATGAGTTAAGTTGATTATGTGATACATGGAAAGAATCATGTTGTATAACTTGTGACTGCCATGATCCCATTATCTTAATTCAATTGAAGGTGACTTGATCGATCCATGTATTGTGTGTTAAAGTTTTATTATTGAATCACCAAGTTGTAACATAGGCTAAGTGAGAGATTTTTAGATTCTTTAGTGGCCTATGTCACTTATAGATTTGAGTCCAATGGAAAAGTGCCTAAGATTATAGTTATTGGGTCTTAAAGACTTGGGCTCAAATGGGTCCAAAACCCTTTCCCTCTCTCCTTTAAAATCACATCCATCAACAGACATATATAACAGTTGTTCATATGTTTTAAAAAACACAACAACATTTCTGAACCATTACAGAACAATTTATGGAAGATAAGGAAAAGAGGCAATAAATTTTATTAAGAACATCAAACATCATAGATTCAGGTTTGTTTTACAATCTTATTAATCGATCCATAAATGTCTCTAACCATGCGGGGGTTTTTGACCAAATATTCTCCACGCCTACAAATCATATGGAACTACTTCCCTATTGGCCTACTACTTGCAACTGCCAGTGTTGGAATGCATACCACCTGCTTTGCCTGACTCTTCCTGTATATATAAGAAAGTAGCACAATACACTTCCTTGTTAATCACCTTGATAAAAATCCTGTATTGATTCAATATGTTGAATAAACAAACTGAATCTAATGAAAAAGATAACGATGATTGACATTGGATGATGTTAGAATTTTGATTAAACTTTGTACTTTTTGTTGTTTTCCTATTGCTTGAATAATTGATTGCCATTTTTAGGCAGAGGTTTTCACAGATATTCGGTTTAGAAAAGTTGAAAGGTACTAATCGAAGCACTGTTAGCCTTTTATAATATAGGTGGGTTAGGAAAGAAAAAAGTAGTTGGATATAATACATAAAAATGCCAAGTTTGTGAATGTTATTACGACACCAATTGGCCTATATAAAAAGACCTAGGTTTGCTTTGAAAAAAATTAAAATTGATTGATGATAAAAGAGGAATACAAAAGTTGGGAGAGTCATAACACTCTCCAGAAATATCAACCATATAAACGATAGCATTCAACTCCTAATAGCTCAACACAGAAAAACAAACAACAGCGTTCCAAAGTATAACTTTATAGCTCCACTGTTGAGTAAAAGGGGAAAAGAAATCCCCAAAATCCAAATAGCTCCTATCTGCTGCAGTACGTGCTAAGGCCTTATATTCAGGCTAAGTAAATGATCGAGAAATAGATTTTTAACTAGTGGATCACTAAAAAATGATATTAGATCTAAGAAATAATAGATATGCTATAGTAGAATGTCCATTATCTTTAACACCACCCCAATCAGAATCAGAAAAAGTAGTAAGAGTCATAGGAGAACCACAGTTGAGGAATAACCTATGATGAATTGTACCCTTTAATTATCTAAGAATTCTTTTGAGAGCTTGCAAATGCATTTGTGTAGGAGCATACATGAACCGAGAGAGTTTGTTTACAGCAAAAAACACATCTGGATGAGTGATGGTCAGATATTGGAGAGGGCCAACTAAGCTACGGTAAGATTTAGCATCAATTTGCGATGAGCCATTAACAAGAGCGTAAGACTCAGATGAAATCATTGGTGTAGCAACCTCTTTTGCTCCATCCATGTTAAAACGGACAAGTAAATCAGAAATGTGTGGATGTTGAGAAAGAAAAATACCTATTGGAGTGGAAATTACCTTTACACCTAAAAAATGATGCAAAGGGCCCAAATCTTTGGTTGAAAATCTGGTGGACAACTTCTAAATGATCCAAGAACTTGGAATTATTACCCATGAGTACAATATCATCCACACAAACTAAAAAAAAGTCATGATGGCATTGTGATTATAAATAAATAGAGAGGCATCTGCAACTAATTTGCGAAAACCAACAACAAGTTAAAAATTTTGTAACTCAATATACTAGGCCTGAGGAGCCTACTTGAGGCCATATAGTGCCTCTTTGAGTTTACAGATACGGCAAGGATATTGTGGATGAATATAACCCGGAGGCTGCTCCATGTAGACATCTTCAGTCAGTGTTCTATAAAGAAATGCATTATTAACGTCAAATTGGCATAATGGCCAATTTTGGGACAAGGTAAGACAAAAGACAACTCTAATTGTCACCGACTTGGTAATAGGACTAAATGTCACAAAATAATCACCTGGTTCCTGTAAAAATCCTTTTTCCACAAGACGAGCTTTATACTTATTAATGAAACTATCTGTTTTTTGTTTGATACAAAAGACCACTTGTAACTTATGGGAACATGATTGGATTTTCGAACCAACTCCTAAATACCATAATGTAAAAGTGCATTAAACTTAGCATCCATAGCTTGGCGCCATAGGGGATCTCTGATAGCTTGGGTGACGGTGGATGGTTTAAGTGTAGTAGGGAGTGAGTGCTTGGTGATAAGGTTAACAAATTTATCACCGTAATGTTTTAGATTGGTTTCTTAACCCGAGCTGAGAGAGTTGAAGGGAGAGGAGAAATTTGTGGGCATAAAGGTGTCTGAGTAGGTGATAAAGAGAAAATAGGGAAAGGGAATTCCACAGTGGAAGAGCACAGTGGACTTTGGTTGGTGGTATCTAGAGCAGAGGGAGTGGATAGAGGTAATATAGTAGGAGGCGTTATCGTGGTGGCCAAAGAATGATTGGGTTGCCATCTACTTGTTTAGAACTTGTAAGGCAAGCATCTCGAACTAGGTTAAAGAACTCATGAGATTTATTGGAACTTGAATAGGGAAAATATCATCAACAAATTTCACATGGAGGGATAGATACAGACGATTAGTTGTTGTATCAAAACATTTATATGCAGATTGAGTGGTTGAGTAACCAAGGAAAAGGCTAGGGATAGATCGTGGGTGGAGTTTGGATGAGAAATATGGCCTAAGCCAAGGATAACAGAGAAACCTAAAGGTCTTGAGGCGCGTATAATTTGGAGACCTATTGAAAAGCATTTCAAAAAAGGTTTTGAAATGTAAGATAGGTTTGGGTAGACGATTTGTTAAATAAACCACAATTTGGAATGCATAGGACCCATAATGTAATGGTAGAAAGGCAAAATGAAGTAAGGAAAGACCTGTTTCCACAACATGTCTGTGATGTCTTTCAGCGGTGCCATTATGTTCAGGTGTATATGGAGGAGTATTAAAATGAGAAATACCATACAAATTAAGAAGTGAAATGAGATTTTGATACTCCCCTCCATTATCAAAAAATAGAAACAAAATTAGTTTGAAAATAATGCTCAACTAACTCATTAAATTGAGGAAATATAGTATAAGTATCAGATTTCTTTTTCATAGGATATAACCACATATGTTTAGTAAAATGATCAACAAAAATTGTATAGTATGCATAACCATCAATGTATTTGGTAGTTAGTCCCCAAACATTGGTGTAAATAAGTTCTAAAGGTTTAGAACTAATGTGAGAATTGTCAGAAAAAGGTAATTTATGGCTTTTATTAACATAATAAGAGATGCAATGAAAATTATATGTTAACAAAGAATTGGAAACTAAACCAACATTCTTAAGAACAACACTAAGAATTTTATTTGAGGGATAACCAAGTTTGTGATGCCAATTAGACAAGGAAACTGTGGTAGTGACATTTAATTGAGGATAGTACAGCAAAGTTGCACAATAAACATCATCGATGTTCTCCCCAGCATTCCCCCGTGCGAAGATCCTTCACAAGAAAATGAGTTGAGAAAATTTCAATAGAAACATGGTTAGACTTACATAACTTTGCCACATAAATCAAGTTATTATGTAGATGTGGAATGCATAAAACATTAGAAAGAGAGAGTGTGTGTTGGGGAGTGTGAATTGTAGTGTGGCCAGTATGTGAAATAGGAAGACTTACCATCACCCGGGAAAATCTCATCTGGACCCTATATTTAGAATATGAATGCAAGCTAATATATTTGATGTTTTATGATGGAAAGTGACACTATCAAATAACCAAGGTTGTTGCATATCAGAAGAATTCATGGAAACGGTAGCATTAGCCACTGGACTAGAAAGGGTAGAAACATGTTGCTAAGTAATGACAGATATTGTTGACTTAGCAAGTTTCCTTCAGTCACGGGTATCATGACCTGGAATTTGATAAGAGCAATAAAATAAATTAGAAAGGTGGGTCGATTGTCAGTCTGACTTTGTCAAGAGCAGCAACGAGTTCTATTATAGCCTCCACAAGACCTGCGATTATTAGAATGAAAGCTTTGAGCATGATGTGAAGGACTTTGGTGTGACGAGTAAGATTGTTGGGCCTTGGGATTTTATTTTTGAGGGATATTTATTGTAGCAAGAATGGGGTAAGATGCTGATTCATTATCTTTCAACATTTGCTCATGATCAGTTAACTTGTCAAAGAGTTTTGAATAACTAATTGGAGATTCACGAAATTTGATAGCAGCAACAATAGTGTTAAACTCGTCTCTTGATTGAGAAAGAATATAGACAATAAGATTTTCTTCACTAATCAGATTTTGCGAGAAGGCCAATTCATCTGCGATGGTCTCATCTCGTTAAGAAATTCAGTAACTGATTTGATGCCTTTTGGATTCTTAGCAAGCTTGGTTTTGAGAGAGATGATACTTCATCGAGAGGAGTTTGCTTAGCTGTGAATAAGTCGTTCCCAAGCCTCTTTGGAAGATTCAGTTGAAGAGATTATTAGTTGAATAGTGTAGCTACCAAAAATTGCACAAAGTAGAATATGATCTTCCCTAAACCAAATGGTGTAAGCGGGATTGGCATTCCTTTTTTTGTTATCAAGAAACTGAGATGGTGTAGGTTGTTGGGAAAAAATGCAAACAACATTTTCCCTTAACTTAGTTTCAGCAATTAAGTTCTTTGATATGGAGGGTCCACTTTAGTGGTAACTATAGAGCATACGACCTAATCAACCAATAAACTAAGTTGTAACTGTGTAAAATGGAATTGTGGCAATAATAAATAAATGGACATATAGATTTAACGTGGTTCACCCTAATGTTGTTCTACATCCACAGAACACACTCAAAAAAATACTTCCACTATAACAATAGTAGGTACAATGAAAGTTTCATAACACCTCACAAATGATTGCTACCCAAAAATAGTGGTAGTCTCGGTATCTCTCAAAGGATACCTCACAACAATTTCTCTCACTATTTTCTCACTAACACTTTTAAGAACCTCTTAAAAGCTTAACTCTTTTTCTCTATTATTTTTTTCTCTGCCTTGGATTTCTCTCTTTTTTTTGGTTGTTGTTGTCGAATGGAGGAGTCCTTATATAGGCCTCCAATGTGCTAGAAAAAAACAAAATTTAGCAGCCGTTATTTTTGGCTACAGCCTAACTTTGACAAAATTTGGCAGCCATTATTTTTTGCTGTTGCCTAACTTTGACTTTTTTCAATTAATATGTGGTGGGTCTCCCATATAGGAGGAACCTATCTAACAATTCTACCCCTTCCGACTATATGGGGAGAGCCACCATTTCAGTAGCAAGTTGACAGTATTCGAATTTACCCCTTGTGAGAATCTTTGTTAATATATCTGATCCATTCTTATCAGTATGGATCTTTTCAAGCTATAACTGCTTCATCTCCAATACGTCTCTGATCTAATGATATCTCACACCTATGTGCTTTGATTTTGAGTGAAAAGAGGAATTCTTTCCAAGATGAATTGCACTTTGACTGTCATAAAACAACTCATATTTTTCCTGATGGAAACCAAGTTCATTCAAGAGCTTCTTTATCCATAGCAATTCCTTACAAGCTTCAGTTGTTGTGATAAACTCTAATTCTGTAGGGGAAAGAGCAACACATTTTTGCAACCGCGACTGCCATAACACATCTCCCCTTGTAAAAGTGATCAGATATCCTGATTTAGATTTTCTTGAATCAGCATCGCCAGCCATATCTGCATCAATATAACCAATTAACACAGGTTTGACATCTCCATAACATAAAAATATTTTGGAGGTGCCACGAAGATATCTAAGAATCCACTTTATTGTATCCCAATGATCCTTTCCAGGATTTGAAAGAAACTGACTCACTACTCTAACTGAGTGAGAAATATCTGGCCGTGTGCATACCATAGCATACATCAAACTACCAACAGCTAAGGCATATGGAATCAGCTCAATCTCTTCA
The DNA here is from genome assembly GCA_027563885.1 of Erythroxylum longipes. Classification (NCBI taxonomy): domain Eukaryota; kingdom Viridiplantae; phylum Streptophyta; class Magnoliopsida; order Malpighiales; family Erythroxylaceae; genus Erythroxylum; species Erythroxylum longipes. The sequence goes on along the minus strand of JAOQMS010000006.1, from coordinate 13,464,327 downwards.
TTCTCTTTTTTTGTGGAAGGACTCTGCTTCGAACTTAATCTAAAATGATTAGCAAGAGGAAAGCTAACCACTTTAGCGTTCTCCATGTTAAACTTCTGAAGCAATTTCTTAATGTACTTCTCTTGTGATAACTACAATTTCTTGGCATTCCTATCTCTGATTATCTTTATGCCTAGAATCTGGCTCACTGGACCTAAGTCTTTCATGGAAAAAGACTTACTCAGTTCCTTCTTCAAGCCATCAATTCTTGAAGCATTCCGTCCAACAATTAACATATCATCCAAATAGAGTAAAAGGATGATAAAATCATCAGAGAATTTCTAGACAAAAACACAGTGATCTGAATTCATCTTTTTGTATCCTTGCTCTCCCATAACAGACTCGATATTCTTGTACTACCATCTCGGTTATTACTCTAAGCCATAAAAACTTTTTTTTTAGTTTGCAAACATTGTCCTCTTTTCCTTTTTACTCAAAACTGATTGCTCCATATAAATTTCTTCTTCTAAATCGCCATGAAAGAAGGCAATTTTCACATCCATTTGCTCAACTTCTAGGTTAAGGCTTGCTGCTAATCCCAGCACCATACGAATGGATGTCATTTTCATCACCAGTGAAAAGATTTATTTAAAATCAATGTCTTTTCTTTGCCTGAATCCCTTGACAATGAACCTTGCTTCGAAGTTTGGATGCAATCTCTTTTCATCATGCTTGCTTCAGTACACCTATATATTCTCAAACCTTTCTTGCGTTCTGGCAACTGCACCTGCTCAAATATTTTGTTATCATGCAAGGATTTCATCTCATCTTTCATGGCCTCGATCCATCTCTTCTTGTTTTCACTATCCATAGCTTTTTTAAAGCTCTCAGGTTCTCCTTCATCAGTTAACAACACATACTCATCAATATGATATCTGGTAGAAGGTTGTCGAATTTTACTAGATCTCCTTTCTAGAGCAGGAGAAGCTGCAAGCGTTAGTGGTTGAACGTGAACACCATTTTTATCTGGTTCAATCTCAGTGGGAGCATCATCTTCACCAAATATCTCATCATGGATCATATCTTCAACTTGTGTCAACACAAGTGTTGGAGGATTAAATTCTAAGTCTATTGAATCACCATTAGACTTTGTTGCATCCTTCTACACCTTATTAACACCTTCAATGGTTTGATCTTCAACAAACACGGCATCATGACTCCTTATGAGTTTCTTCTAGAATGCATCATAAACTCTATATCCAAATTGGTCTTGGCCATAGTCGATGAATACACATTGTCTTGTCTTGATATCAAGCTTAGTTCTCTCATCCTTTGGGACATGTACGAACGCTTTGCAGCCAAACACTCGCAAATGATCATAAAAAAAATTCTTTTCTGATCATACTTTCTCTGGAACCTCCTGCTGTAGGGGAACACAAGGTGAATGATTCATCACGTACGCTGCTGTTAGTAAGGCTTCACCCCAAAACATCTTATGCAACTTTGAATGTGAGAGTAGACATATAACTCTCTCCATTAAAGTCTTGTTCATCCTCTCAGCTAGTTAATTTAATTGCAGCATTTTAAAGGTCTCAATCGATGTCGAATGCCATGCTCTCTACAATAACCATCAAATGGTTCAGTATATTCTCCGCCATTGTCTGTTCAGATGCACTTGAGTTTCTTCCCAGTCTGCATGTCAACTGAGGCTACGAATTGTTTGAAAACATCTAGCACTTGGTCCTTTGACTTCAGAGTATACGTCCATATTTTCAGGAATGATTATCGATAAAGGTCACAAAGTATTGATGTAACACCCCATTCCCAACTGACTTATGCACGTATGTCCATCGGATATACGTGTTCATGCCTGTCAGAGATGACATGTTAACTATCTCACCTTCATTGTACATAACATGGCATCACACACTAAACCATCATTCACACATTTTCTAAACTCAAAACATTATCACATTAATCAAAATCCATAATGTACATCGTTTCATACAACTCAATATCATCCCAGGTTTATAACATTATCTTATGAGCTTAAACAACTCAGTACACACCAAATACAATAAACATGAAAATCTCAGCTGACCGACATCTGAACCAAATCTAACTGTGACAGTAGCACAAAATATGCTTCTACGGAGTCTTAAAAGCTAGGTCATCTTACTCTCGAACCTGAAAAGTAATGGTGCAATTTTGATGAGTTTTACGAACTCAATAGAGTAACCATCCTCAATGGTTCACTCATGTCATACAACAAGATTCAAGTATAACATGTAATCATACAGCTCAACTCCGCTTAACAAGTATCAAATACTATCACAGATAAATCATTTCTCAGATACACGATTCAATCATATAACAACATTCACACAGCTTGGCAAATCATTCAATGAATTCAAATTATATGCGGATGCAACATGTATGAGACTCACATTTATTTTTATTTTGTTGTGACTGTGTGCTTTTACAGTATCCTGAATTATCGGGCTCAGTCAGTTAGTCAGGGACTCATTGATCACAACGAGCCATAGGCTCAAACCACATATGCGGGAACTTAAAGCTCATATCAGTAACAGTATCAGGAACCACATCAGTCACAACTCCTTTATATTACATGCATTGAAATGAAGTGTATGCCACAATTTAGTCATCAATTCAATGACTTTCATTTGCATGTAATATAACAGTCTATCAGTCACAGTATCAATTACAGTAACAGTCACAGTAACGGTGGACATTGAATTAGGTCCGGCATTCAACCTTTCGGTTGAGAAGTAGAAAATCATTTAGGCAGATGCATTCACATTCAAGTAGCACTTCTAATATCATTCTCATGCATCAAAACGCCTCGGACAAATATTGTCCAGAATCCAGTACACAATCAACACAATTCAGCAAAATTCAATAAGATAGCAATACAGTTCAATAAACTACAAAACAATATGGTGAGACCATCTTAGGTTACTCATAGTATGCTCCAAACAGCTATTGCCTTGGTGTCCAGGCAATGTCTGGATGCTGTTGTTCAATGTGCTCCTCTATACATACAATCCATACAAATATCACAATATTGCACAATTTTGTATTCATTAATGCACATTCATGTATACTAACTATGTACAATGCATGTTCATGACAATTCCAGGTTTCTTATCATTTATTTTGTTACAGAAATCATTCGGATATCCATATTTCATTGACCAAATCAGATTTGTTTAAAAGTACACTTTTGGGTCCATTTTACACACTTAATTTCATGAGGAAAGTGAACTAATTTGGTAACACTTCCTTCTAACAAATTCTTCTCTTATAACTTAAGTCTCTATTGATACCAAGATCACTCAATTTGGTTCATTATTCTATGAGTTATGCTCAAAATACCCCAGATTGTGCACATTTAAAATTTTTGTTAATGCATGATTATGCATTCAAGTTGTACAACCTATATCTCTCCATTACCATATCAAAAAATTACAAACTTTATACCAATTTAAATTTAAGAGAATAAGATACAACTTTAGTGAAGACATCTCAGTCTAATTCAGCCTACATCAATATAGTTTATTCAATAACTATAGGACATGATTTCTATCCTTGGTAGTGCTTCAGCTTCAATTACATGCAAATATTTTCAAATCTTAGAGACAGAATCAAAATTAGACTTCTTCAAAAAAGTTGTATACTTATGTCTCTAGTTTAATATGAATTAAGAATAAAATCATTCATAAATCTACAGCTCAGTTTATAATTAGAATACCGAAGCATGTTCATGAAAATTTTCCAGTTCATAACATTCCAACAGACTTCCACACTTTCATCCTATCAATCACTTTCAAATCAATTCAGATAGCTCTAAAAGTTTATGGAGAGAAAGAAAAATGTCTTAGGAATCTATTGATCAAAGTTTCAAGTCATTTGGAGTTCAGATGAAAATGTTATAGTCAAAAGGCTTAGAGCTATTCAATGAAATACTCTAGTTGATAAACCATACATGTAAACCACCACTTTTCCCATCTCTAGAGCGCAGACTTCATCTTCTCCACCAAATAGTGCGCTTCTTCTCTTCTTCTTTTTTTTGTTTACTTCCATCTTATTCAATTAACACATATGACACTCTAAACAACTCTTTTACTTCCATTTTATCTCATCACAACTCAAATAATTCAAAAAAAAATCCAAGGTTTAAGCATAACATCAAAAAAAGAATTATATACAGTTGTTCATCATTTTTTGCATGTATCTTCATCAGCTGCACTTTTGCATATATCTTCATCAGCTGCACTTTTGCATAATTAGTTTCAACCCAAAATAGAACCTACTTCAATACTTCTCTCTATCACATTTATCTTCGCATTTCTACTCCCCTTTCCATTCAATTTACTCTATTTCATATTTACATTTCAACCACTAACGTCACACACGCAGTCCATCACCTTCTTCTTCCTCTCTCTAACGCAAGTTTTGTTTTCATGAACAGTAAAAATTCTCAA
>JAOQMS010000006.1:13424390-13459743 GCA_027563885.1 Erythroxylum longipes | reverse complement strand
CCTCTCTTGAACCCCTCCTTAATTTCCTTCACAAAGACACAACTTCCATTTAACAAAACTATCCAGATTCAACTAACTCATAATGTACATTCACCAAATGGCTTACTGTAAACCTTCACCAATAACTGAGATTCTTACCTCAACCGAAACTCTTTCTTCCTTCTTTCTTTTTCCCTTATTGAATATACTCGGATTCTCTCCTAAGCTTTACATAATTTGGAACTTATCTCACAACTCTCCTCTTTCCACTCTCATCCGAAGCTTCTCTTCTATTTTTTCACTCCCAAACACGCTACTTTCTGCCAAGGAGACATGTCCACCATGCCTCTCCCAAAAGTCCTCTTTACCCTTGGTACTTAAGCTATATACCGAAAATACCCTTAATTTCTTCTCATGCGTTCACTCCCCAAGCTCTTAAGCTTAAATTAATGGGAAAAATTTTCATGGGGCCGACAATCGTGGGTCATTTTTTCAGCTCAAATGTGTTTGAAACTTCTCTGTTCTTCAATGTTGACCGTGAAACACTAGCAAACACATCAAGTACCTCAAAAATATAATATTTAACCTCAAATACTTGTACTAAATTGTAAAACACTTAAAACATAAATAATTAACAAACTAACTCAATTCTAACCTAAACACATACTAAATAATTAAATTAATGGTTAAACACATATCAAACTATGCCCTAAAACATGATGTAATTTACACTTATTGTGCCATCTGGGGAACACTATAGACGTTCAAATAGGTTTATGTGAACTTGGAAAAATCAATTCAAGGATCTAAATTCTAGCCATCTAATAATACAAAAGAGATCCATCCACCAGAGTAGAAAATAATTTTTGGTATATTAATCACTAATTGTTTCCGAAGCACATGATATAACTGTAGCTAGCACAGGTAAGTATGGATGGATCCCACCATGGATTATTGGTTAATTACCAACTATCTAAAAGCTTAATAAGTTAGATAAACAATTATGTATGATTGAATAAGAAAATCAAATAAATAATAGTTCTAAATGCTAAAACAAAATTATGATAATAACAAATTAATTTATGGATGAACTAGACTTAGGTAAGAAATCCCCTAGGACTTTACTATATTTAATTTCACCTTGATTTGATGAATACTTCTAGTCTCTTCTAAATTAGATTATATTCTATCTTGAGATATACAACCCCTATTCATAGGTTAATTAATTGGAATCCCATTTGAATAAAGACAACTAAGAGTGCTTTAATTCACTAAATGAAATCTCTTAATAGGTTTTACCCTAACCTAGGAATATTTTGAGGCTTTATCTCAAATAACTCAATCTTAATGTTGATGCGTGTCGTATGCACCATAAAATAATCTTAACTCTGGACAACTAATTATATACCAGTGATGAGTAGGGATCGTATCTACAGAGAGTGTCGGTAAAGCTTTTGTAAGGAGAGAATTGATGTTTAGGATTTTGGGGGAGGGGGTTTGGTTTGATATACTTAAGAAAACAAAGTAAAATTAAACTAATAAAAACAAATTAAAGAAAACGGTCAAAATGATGAAAGTGATGAATGCGTTTAGAATTCGATTCTCAGTTCAATCTCATCCTACATATAATTAAATATATGTCATTGTCATATTGTTTTCATACCTCTCTTAGAAACTATTGATCGTAGATTAACAACAAGCTCTGTTAACCCTAGTTTTCCTTAGATCGTGTTTAATTAAAATAACCTCTTTAATTAAACCTAGCTATCGAACAACTTAGAACAAGCACTTTAGATTTAGTCAGACAGCTACATTATGAATAAGGAAAACCAATCAATCTAGGCAACAACTACATAAGCTCGGATCATTTAACCTATGTTACATTATCCCTAATAATTCAACATCATTATTTTCCATAAATGAATCCAAAACACAACTATTATATATTATATTTAAGATTTTAGCAATGAGTTTATACATAAACAATTAAATGATAATGAGGATATTCATTATCCATACATGAATACCTGAATCAATGGACATAGAATAAAATTAACATTCTCTAATGAGAGTAGATTTATAATACACAATGATGATATGCCCAAATGTGTTCTTCTGCTTCGATTTCACCTCTAAACTGGAAGAAGATTAGCTCTCCATACATATCTAAAGAGTGTATGCTCTACCCCTCCTTTTCTTCCAAAAATGATTCATCTTCCTTTTGCTGCTCAAAATGTCAATTTGTAGCAAAAACTAGGTTTCTGGGTATCTGCACGGTTGGGTGCACGACCGTGCATCCAGCCATGCAACCTAAAAAAATGTAAAACTTGCAAAGATACACAGTTGCATACATAACCATATATCCAACCATATAAGTCCAAAAAGTATCTTCCAATTGTATCGTGGAAGTATATACACAGCCATATATCTCCTAGGTCTTGTTGAACTTTGTTCTTCTTGTAATTTCTTATCCAATCCTCACCATAATCCATCTCCTTCTTATTCCATAAGGGCAATTGAGTTTGAACACCAAGATGTTGGCTCAAGGAATGTGCTTTTAAACCTTTTTAGTTTTTGTTCTTCAAACTCGTACCTAATACCAAATATGAACTAAAATGAGTATCTTAAGCATTTCACAACAATAATCATTAAGTGTTAAGAAGTGAATGTATAAACAATTAAGCACATATCACTTAACCCTCTTTTTTGTGTTATGACCTAAACATATATCTCATGTCTTCAATTTGAAAGCATGATTCAAATATTGAATCTTTCACTTTTGCATCTTCAATTCAATCAATTATATAAACATGGATAAATCTTAAGAAAACTATAATTTCATTAAATCAAAGAATTAATCAAATATATTACATCCTAAGTTCATCATACTAAACATATAACCTGATTTAGTTCATAATTAAAATATGTCCTCACAAAAAAATGTTTCCCTCTACTTGAACAATAACTGACCTCATTTAGCAAGTAATTGGTGACCCACTGGTAGCTTTTCTTTTCAGGCAAGTCCAATGGAGACTTGTATTAGAGATTACTCGACTCATTCCAATATTTTAAAGTTCTAATAGATTGCTAGTAACTTGTTAGGCTCAAAGTTTCCCTCCACACGTGACTCCTTAGATATGAGTAAGGGACGATGTAAGCTTCCAACTCTTCAAAGGTGGATACTAAATCCTAGAGGAGTGCAGTGTTAGTAGAATCTCCTCCCTAAAAGCCTAAACTTTTCCATTTCACCTTTATGAATGGGGTTATTTCCCCTCTTATGAAGCTCCTCCAAATAGGTGTCAGAACTTGGTCAAGTAGCTTAATTTTTTATCAATAAAAGGCCCTACTTTCCATAGGTTCAAGCATGGGCTCATTCCAAATTAGGAAACAAAGGTCTGGAGAAAGTGCTCCTAACTGGCGAGGATACATTCATTTTTAAGTTCATACATGAGGAAAGATTGACATCAATTATAGAAATAGGGCCTTGACATATTGGTGGACAACCTTTGTTTATTCAGAAGTGGGTTTTAGGTATGGAACTAGATAAAAATGGTATAGAATTCTTTCCCATATGGATCAATTTCCACAATGTTCCTCTAAAATATTAGACTTTGGATGGCTTGACCTTTCTTGCTAGCTCGATGGGTAAACCACCAACCTTTGGCTCCCCTACTGTAAAGTTCAAGACGATATGTTATGCTCAAGTCTATGTTAAAGGTAGGATAAGGGATGAACTACCTGAGGTGTTCCCTATCATGAAACTTAATGAGGTTAGGGAGCTAATTAGAGCTATAATTAGGCTTTCATACGATTGGAAGCTTCAATATGGAAAAAAGGAATAGAAAGAAACATGTAGATTTTTTAAAACGTGTGATTATCTAGAACTAATGGCCTTTGAGGAATTAGAGTTGCTGAAGCAGCAAGGGTCTCTTATGAGAACAATTAAGCTTTAGAAACAGTTGATGTAACTGATTGACTAAATTTTAGTTATCAATATTTGAATTAACCATAAGTGCATGGCATAACTATAGCTAGCACAGGTAAGTACTGTTTGATCCTACAAAAACAATGATTACTAGTAATTACCTTTCTTCTATTATCTAGCCTACATATTGGATTTTGGTTTTTAATTGAAAATAATAATTAAAAAATTAAAATAAAATAGAAAACAATAATAAACACAGAAATAAAGGAAATTACTTAGAAAACCTATTAAGAATTAGTATCTAGGTAATGAATCCCCTTAAAGCTATTAGATAATTAACCTTTTATCATGCAATTGTTTTATTAAATATTAGACCATGAAAATTCCTATCTTATGCTAATAAGTCTCTCATGACTACTAACAACTAATCCATAGGTTTATTAATCAAAATAATTTAAGTTAAAGTTTCAAGGATTGTTTTATCGCTTTATGAATTCTACTATTAGGTTTGAACCTAATCTAGAGGATTTATGTTGACTTATCTCTACGTTTGTAATCAACTCCTTTCAATTGTGATAGATCTATCCATTCACAACATTTCAAAGTCTCTTTGCCATGAAATCCGGTTATGTACTAATATTCTGGATCTATTAGAACATGTATGAACACATAATTGAATCATAATATATCAATCAAAACAATTACATTAAATAAAAGAATCAAAAATATTTTAGCACAAAGTGGGGTTCATCACACTTAGACACTAAAATATGTTTAGTTACATATAATACAAAATGAAATGAAAGATAAGCAGGAAGAAAAATGAATAGAAAACAAAGAGTTCATAATTCTAAATCTCCCTCTCTTATATCAAATGTTTTTCCAAGTTTGAGATTTGATGTTTGATGTTGTAATCTTTTGGATCTTTTGATGATTTCTTTGAGTTCTCCATGTTTCTAGATTAATATCATCCCTTCAAAACATTCTTCATTTCTGGAATCAGCTTAAAAAGTCTACTCCTCCTATTTGCCTTTGCTTATATCTTTTTATAGCAAAATTTAGGTTTTATAAGACATACACGATCTAATAAATGACAGTGTATCAAACTGTGTAGCTCTAAAAACACTTAAAATCTTGACTTTACAGTTTTTGATAGACTTACACAGCCACATACACGGCCTTGTATTTCTTAATTTATTTAAATCTTCGTTTTTTGCCTCAATTTGACCAAAAATTCTCTCTTTTTAGTACATAAAGGCAAAAATAACCTATAGATGCATCCGGAGTGAATTATATATATATATATATATATAAATATATAAATATAAATATAAAGCAAAATACATCAAATATTGGTATATAATTATAGTCAAATATGAATCTATCAAACACTTTCTTGTCCTTAAGTAATCATATTCAAAATTATAAATCTTACAACAAATATGGTTTATTAATCTCAACCTTTCCATTCATACTATAAATTGTCATATCATATTCATCAAATTAATATACAAGTGGAGTTAAGTTATCCTAAAACTAACTTTGTAAGTCAATATTAATAGTAATTACATCAATAACCTCACTGAAATCAAAAGAATAAACCTTTACACCCTCACCAAGATTTCACTCAATGCACTCAAGTGTTTAGGGTGAAAAGTATCAAACTAAAACTAAGTGGAGTTAAGTTATCCTAAAACTAACTTCGTAAGTCAATATTAATAGTAATCATATCAATAACCTTATTGAAATAAAAAGAATAAACCTTTACACCCTTACCAAGATTTCACTTAATGCACTCAAGTGTTTAGAGTGAAAAGTATCAAACTCTCAATCAATGCATAGTAAAATTATTACCATAAGCTTGCATTATTATCATATCTCCACTACTTATGTATAAATTAGAAACAAAAATTATAAGGTAATTATCAGGTTATAATGGGGATTAGGTAAGGTATGATTGGGATAATAAAAAGTGTTGATTTGAAGGAAATTTATAAAAGAAACATTATAAGAAACTTGTTACACTATATAATGTCCATTCATTATAAAACCAACGATATTATATATTTTCCCTTTTTCTTTCTAGCGTTATGTTAGATTTTTTCAATCAATATAATTTCAAGCATTCATCATGTACCACTATTAAATAGATATTGAAACTTTCAAACTTTTAAGTTTCAAACATTCAAGGAATGTAAATTACCTTCAGGGTTCAAAACAAGAAAAAGGCTTCAAAGAAAAGTAGGATAAAGGTAAATAACTTGGTTATAATCAATGAAAAGGGCTAAGGCTCAACTTGGTTATTCCTAAGGGATAAAATAAGGTAAGTTAATAATCAAAGAAATAGGCTTAAACAAATATTGAATATAAGTGCCTTTATCATTTTGATGCTTCTAAATTAACAAATATAATCTCAATATGTATAATAAAAGCAAGTTCTAGAATCATTTAATTATACATGATAACACATATGAAAGAAATAAAAGAGCTTTATATTATTTGAAATTTTGCTCTTCGGCTCAAAAGTTGACCACAAAAAAGAGCATGGAAAAAATTAGATTTATGTGGGTAAATAGTATACAATTTTCATTCAAATTAAACATCTAAATGATTACTAGCAATATGAATTAGAAAAGAAGGTTTATTCCAACTATCATCTATTTGCATACTAATTCAAATCGATAATGAAATACAGTATTGATGGACATATATCAAATAATTCAAGATATTAGTTAATAAAATTTAGTAAAAAAGATTAAAATAAACTTAATAAATTGTTATCCCCTTCTCCACACTTCAAGTTGTATATTTTCCTCATGTACGCAATATAAGCACATATAATAACTGAGAAAATTAAGTTGGTACTTTCTTGAGTAAGATCATTTTTTATTATGATTTTTAGCATTGTCCATTCAATATTAAACTAACATCCTTGCAAAATATAAAGACAACATAAAATTTCAAATTAAAACCTATCCTAATTCATGAATTGCCTCCCATGCAATGCTTGTTTAACGTCATTAACTTTACATACCCTACATGTTACCTTCATCTTGGGTTTATAATCAATGGCTCACTACCACCTATTTCTCTGCATAAGGGTTTTGTAGCTTGTAAGTAAGCCACATGTTGAAAGATAAAATCAAGGGCATAATTTATAAAATTAATAGCTCCTATTGACTGTATTAATGCTCTTTTTAATGACAAACTTTTAATAATGAAACTCCCTGAATCTTTTGTTGATGCAAGTAGTTTGTCTTAGAGGAAATAGGAACCCTTCGTACTTAATGTAACTACCAATGATGCATCAATAGTTTCCTTATTAGGCTCCTCTGTCATTTTTTCCTCAACTACCATTATCCATTCTTCATTTTCTTCATCTTGGACAAATGTTTCTATATCATACTCTTCAATTACTCCTGCCACTTCTGTGCTTCCCCTTTTTGGATAGAGGCTTCTTCTTTTGGAAGCTATTTTGTGGAGTTGGTGTTGAGAGACAACATAAGGATGACTTTATTGACTTCTATGATATTATCTCTAAAATAATTGAGTTACATTACATCAAGGATAAAAACGTTGTTCTATTTAAGTGCAAATGGTTTAATATTGGTGACAAAGGGATTAACAAAAATGTGAATGGCAATATTATTAATATCAATGTTAGTAACACACGGTATGAAAATGAACCATTTGTGCTTACAAGTCAAATGAAACGAGTATTCTATATCAGTGACACTGTATTAGGCAACAATTGGAAATTTGTGCAAAATTTCAACACCAAATTTTAATTTATTTATATGAAAGAGAAAATGGTCCACTGAGTGAAAATGGTGATGAAGTATATCAAGAGATTGAATTGCAACTGAATAATATAGCTCTTAAAATTGAAGATAAGGATATATCATCATTACATAGGAGAAATGTTTATCCTAATATATTAGAAGCAATCGAAGTACAAGACAATCTTGTCATAACAAGGGATGAAGACTATATTAAGGATGGATTATATGACAATGATGATACTTTGGCCGAATATAATAGTGATTACGAGTCAAATCATAATGCAATTAATGATTATGATTTTGAAGATCTTGATTATGATGATTAAAGGTATCATAAAAGTGCCCTTTCTATTGTCTTATTATAATGTTGGTAAAATTATGTTGTTATGTGATTAATGTTGATTATTGAATGTATCTTGATTATGATAATTGAATGTATCATGAAAGTTCTCTTTCTATCTTCTTAAAAGCAATGTTGGTAACATTTAGGTTGTTAATGTGATTAATGTTGCTAATTGAATGTATATGGATTACGATTATTGAATGTATCATGAAAATGCCCTTTCTATTATCTTATTGTAATGTTGGTAACATTTATGTATTTTTTTATTATAGATATCTAACGGAATGGCACTTGGTAGAAATAAAGGGAAGAAGGTGGCAGTTATTAAAATTGTAGAACAGAGGGATGTGAAACTTCGACCAGATCAATCAGTTGATGTCCAAAATTTAAATCCTTGCCAGCAACAACAATCTACCTCAAACTAGAATGAAATTAGTCATACAGGTTTAAAATTTCTATACCTTCAAGTGAATATATATATATATATATATATCTATTTGAATATATATCTTTTTATTATCATATTCTTTTTTTTCATAAGAAATGAAGCTTCTTGTAGTACATTGCCATAATAAAGCAACAATTATATTCTACCTTCAAATCACACATAACATCTTACCTCAAACAATAATGAAGACACTAGTGCAACTTTTTTAATCTTTAATATCTTTAACTAGACTTATGCTTAAATATATATTTATATTTTCTTATCATTATTGATTTTTTGTTAGCTTCCAATGCTAATTTTAGAAAAAGAGGTAGAGGTAAAACTAGAGGTTATGAATTGCAATGAATGAATGTTGTAATGAATTGTAAGTTATCAATACAAATTGACACTCAACAAGGTATTCTTGTAGATAAGGTCCAATATGCCAAATTATCAAGTGTATTGGAGATTATTGCAAGAATATAGTTACCTTATCTGAAACATGTTAAGGACTTGAAGGAAGACAACTTGCTTAAAAATACTTTGTAAAAAGTTACAGTAATTACACAAATGCTTTAACTTTATGCATTATTGTTTGATTGATTTTAAGATTAATTATAATTTTACTTATTGTTCACAGTTGAAATTGAATATTGTGGATATTGAGAACCAAATATTACAAACTGTGTTAATTCATTATTGAAACAAAGGAGCATGGATCATCATTTCAAGTTACAAAAGTATTACAAATCTTTTCCTTCTGATGTGGAGGCACGAAGCCATGTTCATGAATGAATTTCTGAAGAAAATTGGAATAGTTTGCGTGATTATTGGGTTGATCCAATGTTTACGCTTTTTTTGTCTTCACGTTTGCTTGCATTAATCTTGTTAGGTGGTTTAACAACTAAGTTATGCTTTTTCTTCTTGATTTAGGAAAATTGTGAGAAGGCAATGGTCAATAGATCAAAAATGAAAACAACTCATAATCAAAAGTTATTTGTAGTTGTCCGAAATGAATATGTAAGTTCTATTTTGCAAGTTAACTTAAATCAATAAACTCTGCATTATTATACGTCCCTTGTCTTTTTTTATAAAACAAAGTGAGAAGGAACTACATATACAACAGTGTGATAGGATCATACTATATAAAGGCGCTTACTATAAGGAAGGTAAATAATGAGTGTTAGAAGAAGCAGAAAAATACTATGAAAACATAAAATTTTGTTCAATATTTTTGTTAATTTATTAATATAGTAGTAATTATTAATATGTGGATTGTATATTTTTTTAAATTTTAGAATAAGATGCAAGAGTTATTAAAGAAGTCTATGTATAAGGGGAATGAACTCAGTATAGATGACATTTGTGATATATTACTTGGTACTTGTTTCGACTATGTGAAAAGCCTTGGCTATAGCCCTAAGCATTAAACACCTTTAAGAGGAAAACTAGCAAGCTTAAGGTTACATTATAAGCTAAAGTAATAAGGGATATAAACTCGAGCAAAATTAGGAAAACATGATATGTTGTTCAAAAGATTAGTTGGCCCTGATTATGATAGAAAAGAAGGAGATAGAAAAGAAGGAGAAAGTGAAAAGTATTAATTCTATCTCTTATACTTTTTCTATCACTTCTTGTATATGCAATAATTTAATTTTAATACTTTTTCTCGAATTACGGAATTGATGACGATGCAACTATTGACTAATTATGTTGTGAATGGTAAAGTTATGTGAAGTTTGATTTAATCAAAACCAAATACTTACTATATCAATGCTCTCACAATATTTTAGTTGATTTTAACTAAGCTTTTTGGATAATTACAGGTTCATGGACATGGAAAATACTTGGTAGTCGTTCGAGTTATGCTCTAATATTTTTATAATCTGATCATGAAATATTATAATTTGTAAACTAATATTTTTGTTTATTGTTTTGTCTATAGGAATTATTCAACTTGTCATTTTTATATTGTATAGGAACAAAGGATCATCCTTTAATGTTATATTCTTTTTGTTGACATAATTTAATGATATTTATATAATTTTACTTTTATGTACAAAGCTGAATTTTTTGAATTAATAATTTTTTTACAATTTAATTTAATAATAATAAGCAAATAATTCACGTTAAAAAAACATGTCGATATATTATATATAAAATATATTTTTCAATTTCATGGATTAAAAAGTAACAAATAACTTATTGTGATATTATTAAAAAACGTAGCAAATAATATTTAGCTACGGTATTGAAAACGTAACAAATAATATTTGGCTACATTAAAAAGCATAGCTAATAACATTTGGCTACGTTATAAAAAATGTAGCAAATACTATATAGCTACGAAGATAAAATGTAACCCAAAACTATTAGCTATGTTTTATTTTCATATTCAATCATTTGACAACAAATCTTTCCCCACCACCATTCAATTTTTAGCTATGTTTGTGTAATGTTTTAGGTATAAAAATTTTTCGTAGCTAATATTTTTTGTCTATGATTTTTGAAAATATTGCCTATAGTTTTCAGCTACGAATAATTGACGATAATTTGTGAGATGAAGTAAAAATTTCACAAATAACTATAGGCTAAGTTTTTTAAACATTTACCTATGTTTGTTTTCGTAGCGAAATCTCTGCTTTGTTGTAGTTTTTCTCCTTCACCACCATGGCACTACAGTCCATTAGCATTTTAATTCTTTCTTCTATTTTTTAAATTACAAAAGATATTGTGCATATAATCAAATTGATTGGCTTGCCTTTAGATTAATAGCAAGTTCCTCTAGCAAGGTATCTAATCCAAATAGTGATCAGATACTGTTTGGGACAAACGCAAACTTTCTTCTTGAATACCGACCAAGTAGAAAACTAGAAAATCTAAAGCATTTAGAAGTAAGAAGTAATTTTGCATATATACACGCGATTTGAAGAATCATTATGGAAGTGAAAAATACATAAAATTTTTAATATGTTGTATTCTGAAAAATATGGGAATAATTGTCTCGCGCAGTTTTTGCATATTCCATTTCAAGTCTCCACATACTTTTCTATGGCACCAGACAAGGTAGACTTGGGCACGGCACCGATGACACTTTCTTTCCTCTCACCTTTCTTGAAGAACAACACTGTTGGTATGCTCCTAATCGAATACTTTGTTGCTATATTTGGACAATCATCTGTGTTTACCTTGTAGCATGCGATCTTGCCAGCGTACTCTTTTGCCAATTCCTCAATTACAGGTGCTATCATTCGACATGGTCCACACCATGGTGCCCAAAACTCCACCAGTACAGGGTTTTCGCTTTTTATCACGAGGTCTTCCCAGCTTGAGTCTGTCACCACTTGCACTGCATGTAATTTCAAGCACGGTCTTTCACAAGTTAATTAAATAATCAAGAGAAAAAAAATACTGCAACTATGTAACTTACTAGGAAAGTTGGGAAGGGGATAATTTATAAACCTTGGTCTAAAGCTTCACGAGCTTTGCAAACAATGCGAGACGAATGGTAGCTGCCTCTGGAAGGAGCGAAGAATGAGGAAGAAGTTAGCGATATGTTGGGTTTGTGAAGTCCTTTATTTGTTGGAAAATGAAGCTTCTTTAAGGAAGCAAATGGACAGCAAACACTGGCTCTAGTTGTATTGCACACTGTGGTGACTTGAAAACAGTTCTTCATAGCCATTTCTAATATCTCACTGATCTCCTGCTTTCTCGCTTGTTGATTGAGTAAACGCTGCTACTCTTCCGTCAATGGAAGGGTCTGAAAGATGATTATTATGATAATAAGTCTGGACTTGGTCTATTGGACAAGAGTGCTTACCAGATTTTCTGATGATAGAAAGTCAATGGATATCCCTGCAAGATTATGAGGTGTTGGATGAGCTGGAGTTCATGTGGATGACATTTTATCAAGTGAGACATTAAACTACATAATTAATTAAGTCCAGTGTTTGAACGTGCAAATATTTTCCATTGTTTAGCGACCTTCCATTGGTTGGACATAAAGTTCACCTGGCAGGCACCTTGGTGGATCATTAACTTGTAGTCTTACTTCCACACCCCCAGTAAGGGATTGGGTGGCTGATCAGTTTCGGGAAAAACCTTCCGTGATAGAAAGTAAAATGGGAAAGATTTATAAAATTATCTGAAACAATTACCCTCAATTTTTTCCCCTATTTTCACTTTGATAACAGTCATCATTACTGTGCGTTTATTAATGATATTCAATTTTATAAAAATATTATTTAGTTAAATTATCTCAATTAAATTCAATTTAAGTATTCTCATGTATAGTTGCATACAATTTATTTCAATTGTATATATTTTCATTCCATTTACATTGTACTTCCCATGTTTGATTTTCTTTTACTTTTTCCAATTTTATTTTTAATTGAAAATTAAATTACGATTTTAAATATTTATCATAATAAAATTTAATTAGTGAGACATTTATTTTAATTATAATTTTCGGTCCTCTTTATTTTAATTTGGAACAATTACATTATTAGCACATTTTCTTTTTCATTTGGATAAATTTGGGAAAATAAAAATAATATGGAAATTTAGGTAATTTTAATATTTGAGATATTTTCTAAATTTTTTGCTTGGAAGGAAGAAAATTAAAAACTTCTAAGAAATTTTTTTATTCTGTTAATAAAAATATAACGAAGTCCTTGGCTTGGAACCAAAAAATAATAATAAAAGAGTGAAAATTTAAAACATATATTGAACCAAAGTTGCGAATACCGTACTAGACTTGGTATCAGATTGGGTTCTCGTCCGGTACTGTACTGATACCAGTCAATACTGGGTACCGTTTCGGGTAATTTTTTAAATTTATGAAATAGTCTTTGAAATTTTTTAAAATTTGCAAAATAGTCTATTGGTATACTGTACAGTTGTACTGTATATTTTACAAGTTTACGTCAACTCTGTCTCCAAAAATCATAATAATAAATAATAACCACAATTAATATGAAATAACAATAATTTTTAAATATTTCACATATAAATAATAACCACAATTAATATGAAAAAAGACAATCATCATCATACAAATATAAAATTAAGAATAATACAAAGTGTTTAAAATATTACAATAATACAATTTCATCATATTAATAAATAATAATTACATCAAAACATCTAATAAAAACAATAAATATCTTTAACTCTTAAACTACTACAATTTACATAAAAAGTTCGTGATGAGGAAACAATCAAGTAGAAGCTAAATCTGAAACAAAAACATTTATAATTACATTACAAATATAGAATTAAACATAAATATCAAATATAAGTAAAATTAAAGGAAGAGGAAAAACAAAAACCTGGAACGAAATTCAATCGTTTACGGGAGCATACCCACTATAACTGCACTGACCTTAGTTATCATTTGGTACAAAATCCTCATCATTGAGAGTATCTTCATCATCATTATCATTCAAATTCAAAGAACCAAATGACATGTCAATGCTTTCTCATCCAAGATTATCTTCCAAGTCATTGGCATCTACCAAATTCGGTTCTTCAGAAACACAATTCGCCAAAAGATCAATATTATCAATAAAAATTAGATTAGTTGAACTACTTGTACTTTAAGACTCCTAGTAATCAAAAATTTTAATTATTAGAAAATTATAAGAAATTATATAGAAATTAATAATGATAATAACATACCTTTTTCGAAGCTTTAAATTGTAACAAACAAAAACTAAGTCATTCAACCTCTTATGCTCCAATCTATTCCTTTTCTTAGAGTGGATAAATTCAAATGTGCTCCAGTTTCATTCACCGCCTGTTGCGCTCACACATTGTCTTAAAACCCAAATTGCAAATCTTTTCAATTCTAGAATACCATTTCTGAATTGATCTTACCAAGAAACTGTAACAAAAGTAGTGTTATAAATAAAATAAAGTGTTGATTAATTTCAACAAATAAAAAAGGAAACAATTAATACCTGGAGAAAGTTTTTCTCTTTTTCAAATAGCAATTGGCATTCCAAAATCCCCGTAAAATAACTTATAAAGCTCCATTTGTGAGCTTAAGAGATCTTGCATTGTGTCAATGCTAACAATTGTTGTAATAGTTAAAAGCATTCCTCTATTAACTTCAGCTTGCTTGGCAGAATCTAGTTTAAAATAGACACTAGGATTCAAAAATACCCAAGCTTCAAACAACGGAGAAAAAAGTTGTCTCTCCCTTCTCTCATTAATGATTGAAAGATATGGTGTGTATAAAAAAGGCCTATGTTTGAGATTGGCCCTGTCTATTGCTCTCTCAATGGCATAAAAAAAACCCATTGTTGGCTTTTCGTCACTATTAGCCAAGCGAAGCACCCTCACCAAAGGCTCACAAACTCAGATAACAAATTGGCATTAAGACCAAAATTCTCTATCTTCTAGTATAATTTAACAAACCTCCACTCCAGTATTAGACCTAGCATGTTGAGATGTAAACCACTTATCACTTGTAAACTGTAATGTAACGTCTCTTGAATTGTTGAGGGATTAAAGTGTTAGATTACTGAGTCTCATAAGTCATATAATATAGATTGAATTTGGTACATTTACGACATGATTTTATGATTTCATTCATATGCATAATAATAACATACACACATGATTTATGGTTTCGAAAAACATTGTAAAGATGGTATGAGCACTCAATTGACATATTCCAGGGTATGAAACTAAAATGAACGTGAAATGAATGTGCATTTCCAATGTCTTGTACTTTGCTTTACCAATGACAAGAATTGATGGATTATAATTAGTAACTTGGAATTAATTGTTACAATTGAGAGGACAATGAATTAAAATATACATTTAGTCTAGGAAAAATGTTAAGTGGCAAGACAAGTTGTGACATGAAAAATAAGGATTACTAAGCCTATAAAATGAATGACATTTGGCATGAAAAATTAAGTGACAAATGGCTTAGAGGTTGAGTGACAATTGGTAGCCAAACAGAAGGACATGTGCCCTATTTAAGGAGACGACATGTAGCTTGCTTCCTTATAAGACAAGTGTCCTTAAAGAAGGAGACATTTATCTTAACTCATCTATTGACACAAGCATATGGTAGAGTCTTTCCTTAGATGTTTCTACTATAATTCATTCTTCTTCCTCCCTTATATTACCGAAATACATACATAACCCTCACAACTTTGAAATTCTGCTTTACTTCTGTTCATAGCACTTCAAGATCCATATAAGATTCTGCTCAAACATTGATAGCAGATAGCTATAATCTGCTATCATCTCTTTGCCTTTGCTGAAATCATTCTACTCCCATCTTGTACTTGGATGATCTTGCATGCATGGAGGGTTAGGTTAGCTTGATCATTGAGGTGGAATTTGAGTTAAACATGTAAGCAAATTATTGTTCTTTGTGGTATGTTGTGTTAGAACTTGATGATGACTGAATTAGAGATGGATTAATGGTGGTATTTGAGTGAAATAAGTGCTGGAAAA
Source organism: Erythroxylum longipes (assembly GCA_027563885.1). Classification (NCBI taxonomy): domain Eukaryota; kingdom Viridiplantae; phylum Streptophyta; class Magnoliopsida; order Malpighiales; family Erythroxylaceae; genus Erythroxylum; species Erythroxylum longipes. The sequence continues at coordinate 13,443,811 of JAOQMS010000006.1, read as the reverse complement.
TGATTCATGAATTATAGATTCTGTTTTGTTTTTACATGCATGAAAGACAATAGTTTATAAGCTACCAAATGAATGATTTTGAGTTGGAATTGGAGCTTAAATTGATGAGGAAAACATAAAATTAAGGTATAATTGAGGTATAATTAATGGACTATTATGAAGATGTTTTGAATTTGGTATGAATGTGTTAAAATCTAAAAAAATTGAAGGAAAGTGGATAGTGCACTTCAGGGCACTCATCGCACGATTGTGGGAAGGTCCTCCACGATCGTGGGCAATGCTTTGAAATGAAAAACTTCTGTTTGTGTAATTGTTTAACCACATAAGGATAAGTCACTTTAAATTAGTGTATTTGGACTTGATTAATGCTAGGAATGGACTTAGTATGTTGCTTGATTAATTAATCAAGAGCTTGATAAGTTTAGATTGTTAATTGGTAACATAACTTAAATATTGGATTGTTTTGATATCAATGTATCCAAATATGGAAATTATGAATTGTCACAAGAGTAAAGGTGTTCTTATGAATGCAATATAATCTAAAGGATATGAGTAATGTATACTAGGTATGAATGACTGAGAATTGGAAAATTGTGTGAAGATATATTGCTAGAAAGGTTTGGTCAACATGTGAATGATGAATGGGAATAAATCAAGCTTACTTAAGGTATAAACTTGATTGCAAAATAGTAACACACAAGTTGTAATATTTTAATGGTCAAGATCTTTATATATGAATACATACCCAAAAACTCAATTGAGCATATATTGAAACATGTCATAAATATATGTGAATGATTGAATAATCATACAATTAACCAAGTAATTGATTTGTGAACTATGTGTGTATGCATGACGAGAAACACGCATAATGATTGTCAACAGCCAGACATTGTCGGATCATCAAGGCAATAGATTTTTACTATGAGTTAACCTAGATGTTTCTCACTATGATTGAATTGTTTTTGGTTAACTTTCAGTTATTGAACTGTTACTTATATGATTGCTATGATTCCAGACATTGTTGGTCCAAGGAGTTTGATATTTAGGACTGTATATGGAAGTGTTTCCAAATTGAATGTGTAATATGGAATGTGTAATAAACTGAATGTTGAATGCCAGACTCAGGTCTAAAGAATGTGATAAATGACATGAGCACATTGAATGAAAAGTATTGATAGCATATTCTGTGAATGATGCATTCCATAACATTGATATACAAGATCAAACAAAGGAGTTGTGATCGGAGTGACCAACGTGAAAAAGAGCTTTAAGCTTAGGACTGTGCATAAAGAGCTACAGGCTCAATCAATAATGAGCCCGGTATCCACAATAGATACGGGATAGTAAATAAGCGCTCGGTCACAACAAAGTAAAAGCAAAAATGATCACATATGCATTTGTATATACATCCTTATATGTATCATATGATTGAGAAATGAATTGTTGAATTTTTTAAAATACAGTTGAAAAGTAAATGAGGATGTGTTGTGATAAGAAATGTTAGCTTACCTGATATACTTATGAGAGTACGATAATCTTAATGTACTTGATAAGGTATGTGAAATGTGATGTGATATTTAATTCTGGATGATATGTAATACTTTTTGAATTGGGATATGACATGTCTTTGTGTATCTGACTTGAGTGAATACATCGATCATGGTTCACTCTCTGAGTTCGTAAACTCATCAAAATTGCAATGTTGATTTTCAGGTTCAGAGGAGATCTAGTTAGACTAATTAGAGTATAGCTACTACAATTGGACATGAGTTAGTGGTCAGGATCAGTTGTACCTGTAGATGTCTCTAATCATTATGCCTCAATAATAACATGTCTCACCTATTGTCAAATGCATATGTGAACTCCGAAATGTAATGAAAATTGTGATTTAATATGATTGTGAATGAAATGATTCAAAATGAATATTGGTTTGCTTATGATATGTGTGATGCCTTAAAATGTGTTAATGCGATTGTCCTAATGTGTCATTCCCGTAGGGTATTTTCTCAATATCCTTTGGTATGTTAGGCATATGCTCTATGAGAGTGGTACATTATATAAACATTTTTCCTAACTCTTTCTTTATCATAACAAAAGACTGAAGTGACAAAAAATTTGTTTCAAATCTTGTCACACCAGGATGACATAAATTCCTACAATTGGTAAATTCCTTTCTTATCAAATTCAATACCCATGCACTATTATAGATGAACTTTGTCACCTTTTTAGCTTTCTGCATATTCTCATCAATAATAGGAAAATACCTAAGATCCCCTATATTCTTTAGCATTAGGTCAATGTAATGTGCAACACAAAGAGTCCAAAAAAAAAGAATTATAATTATTCTGCAACCTTTTCCTGCCGCTTTATAAGCAGAATCATTGTCAGTAATAAACTGAATAATGTTTTCTGGCCCTACTTCGTTCACAACTTCATCAAATATCGAAAATAAGTCTCAGTATTCCTAATAAGGCCAGATGCATCAATAGATTTCAAAAGCATAGAGCCATTTGTAGAATAAACCAAAAAATAATAATAAGCTCTTGTCTCCTATTTGTCCAACCATCACTTATGATTGAACATCCATAACTAGCCTACTTCATTCTCCTTTCTACTAAATAACTTCTAATTTCAGAAATAAAACAACTCAAAATTTTACCTCTTAAGTCATCAATCGAAGGACCTTTGTATCCCGGACTATAAAAGGCTATTGCATCCATCATAGGTTGATAATAATAAGACTGAGAATCATTGAATGATGAACTTATATCATACCACCATCTAGCTACTACCATATTGACATTGTGAGTTGCATCTCTTGATTGAATTGCACTATGAAGTGTTGATTGGGCTCCAAGAGTTATTTGTAGTGCTAAAAAACTAGTCTTCCTTCTTCTCTTCCTCAGATCAAGTCCAAGTACTTCTTTAAGGGCGTGGGATGGAACACTACTAGTACCACTACCATGACTACCACTACCACTACCACCTTCAATATTTTCACAATCACCATGGAAACCAGAAAATGAACTTCCACTACCAATTTCAAAATTTAACCTTTTCCTTCTATCTTTCTCATGTTGATATTCTTCAAACAATGTTTTCATTTGCCACTTCACATCATGACTTACTTTTTTATAAGCTAAATGCTTCTTAAATCGGATGATTCTTCCACCTTTCAAATGCTTGTTACAAAACAAGAAAATTGTATGATTTTTCATACTTAGGACCAATGTAGCAAGAGCCCAAGCTGGATCATTATATCATCTTAAAGTAGTTTGATCAGGAATAGTTAAACTTCCTTCCATTTATCTGTAAGACTGTAACAAAAGATGAAAATATTAGTTTTGTAAGAAATGAATCCTTTATTAGTTTCATCAACAAAATTAGCAATGCCAACGCTAAGTCCTTTATGAGGCAATTCAAGATAAATAATGTTTTTAACTCTTTATATTAAACCTAAAGAAGTAAAGATTCATGAAACTAGTGTAAAATTCAGAAATAGATAGACTTTCCTATTGGAAAGTAGTAAATTCATGTTAAATTTAAATTGAAGTACCATTTAAAGATTTAAGATGATGGCTCAACAAATCCAAAAATTTAAGTCGTGACTTAAACATCTTTAACTTCACTTTCATCTTTATTCTTGTTTTTTCAAGAATATGATTATTGCCATTGACATATCTTCATAAATCCATGCCTTTAATAAATATCTTGAAATATAATGCATAAGACGAGTAATTTTTTCATTAAGATGAACTAAAAAACTTTCACACTTATTCAAAGACTTAATGCCAAAGTACTATAAATGAGATAAAATGGAATAATAAGAAAATTAGATTTTGAATATGCAAAGACTATAAGATGGACTAATTTTAGGATAAATAAAGGTTGATATGCAAGAGACTTGAATCCTTAAGGAGATGGACTAATTTTGGGATAAAAATTAAAGAAAACTTAGAGATATAGAATAATTACAATGACAAGTCCTATTCAGCTTTTCCACAAGACCACAATCGAATTATTATTATACTCCATTAATTATTTACCCAATATCCAAATACCATTTTAATAATTTTAAGATTATGTCAATTAATTATTTCCTTTGAAATCTATCCAATTTACATTCTCGGTTTGTTAGTTTTAAGTTAAGTTGAAACTTGAAAGCCTTTCTAACTTTTAAATCATGCATTATAAAGTTAAGTTAAAACATGAATTGAAAGCCTTTTAATTTTTAATGCCTTCCATGAATGACCAAAAAATTTAACATAAATGAAGTCATCAACTATCAATAACCGAACCACAAATGAACCAAAACCATACTCCTTTCATTCAATTCAACTCCAAATCCAATCCATTATCCAACTCCAACCAACGGTAAATCACAAATGCTTCACAATTTCATTCCAACTTCCCATTAACAATCACAACGCAAATGCAATTAAACAATCACAACACAAATGCAATTAACTAGAAAAATTCAATAGAAAGTGAAAACACACCCAAACAGAAATTCACAATCGTTATTATTACAGATCATGTCGGGTCAGGTTTAGATCTGGGTATCATTCTTAGATCCGATAGCTACAAATATGTGGGCGAAAGAGGAGAGTAGGCAATGGTGGCATGGTACGTTGGTGGTCCTCGTGGAGGACGGCTGAACACTGACAGAGGTCTGGATGAGGCTCGGTGGTCTTTCATTGATAGCTCATAAATCATGGTCTTTCATGTATCTAAAATCAAACCAGAAACTATCTTAGATTATCATGCATTTAGTCCTAGTTCTTTCTCAATTTAAGAACACTATATTAACATCTTTATCTAGCATAAATCCACCTTCATTATACTTCAAATCCAAATCTAATTCATCCATGAATCAACCTATAACCCACGGTTTTCATATGCTAAGAACAAAGTAGAAAAATTTCCAAGTTTATTCAACATATTCCAACACACAACATCATCAACATCATATACAGTTCATTCCAATTCAAGCATCATTCTTATACTATTAAACATAACAAAAAGATAAGATTGCTATTTACTTATTAAGCTTACAATTTAAGCTTAAAACATCAAGATAACCTATCTTTCCAAGCAAGCAAAATCAACACAATTCTAAGGTGAAAATGAAGTGGTTTTCGGAAGCAAGGTGAAGGTAACAATAGGCTGGTTTCTTGGATGTTTTGTGACGGTTTAAAGTCCAAATGTTGTATAGTAATTTGAGCTAGGGTTAAACCAAAATGCAGAGAGAAGATAAGAGCAAATTCAGTGGTGAAGCAAGGAGAAAACATCATAAACATTTATGCATTATCTTAGTTTAATCAAGATGCTAGGTGTCTCCAATTTACCTAAACATGTGTCATTTGGCATGTAAGCCATGTATCCTCATAAAACGCTACCATTAGTCTCTTATTAATCAGTCCATATGTCTCCTAATTATTAATCCACTTGTCCCTCTATAATTGATCCATTTGTCAATTATTTACTAGTCTATTTTTCATACATTTAACTATACTAGATGTCACTCAATTGTTATCCTAATTTTCATGTATCAATTTATCTGACCACTTGCCATTTTTTCCGATCCCAAATGCACATATTAATTCATCAATTTCCCAATTAATAACATTTAAATCCAAATTACTAATTGGAATCCAATCAAACCAAAATTTGAGACATAACAATTCATATCATGTTCATTTTAAATCTTTCATACCTAGGAATATATCAATTGAGTGCATATGCTATTTTGTGATGTGTACAAAATATAATTCATGAGTGTATGCTAATAATATGCACGTGAATGAAATACTCTTAATACTATTACTCATGTACAATGATCTAGGGTTCTAACCCTAAGCATGTTCCAGAAACCGAATATTACAAATAAAACTAAATTGATTAACTATATGGCATAAACTAACAATGTCCCGCTTGCACTAAGCCAATCGTTTAAGTATTATATACCATATCACCATTTGACGATCAATTATCACTGAGATAATGGTTTAATGAGAGAATTCTACAAGGTTCTCTGTAGTGAACACTTGTTTAAATCTTACAACTTCCATCTTAATTATTATCATAATTATGAAATTTTGCCTAAATACATCACTGGATCTTTGATGAGACATTACATCATTTTGCATGCCGAATGACTTTAATGTTTCATAATACATTACTATCTTGAATAATGCAAGGACTATATTAAGTTAACTAAAGAACTTATTAATTCAATTAATCATTTCCACTAAATGAAAAAATGTATTAGGGCTTAATTAGAAACTATTGCTATATTGGAACATTTCCAATCTTAAAATGGTATTTTTCTAGTAAAACAAACCTTAATTAGGATTGCTTCTGAAGTAAATATCCTTATCTCCTTGTACTCAATATTAACTCATACATAGAATAATAGATATCTTTAATACTTCACAAATATATAATATCTCAACTACTATACATCTTTAGTACATGATCTGTGTACTTTGACTTAAAATAGGTGAACAACTTCTAATCTATCTCTATAGATACTAATTCCTAGAATTAAGATATTACCTTTTCATATCCAACAAGAGTTATCCTTGGACAATTATATTTTCAATAACTGAAAATTAGAATTGTTGTTCTCTATGAATAATATTTCTCCACATACTCCCATTGAATAGGGCAGCTATACTCCTACTAACCTTTTTATAGATATGATAAATTAACAATCATCTCCAAAAATAAACTCTTTGAATTTATCAAGAAGGTGAATCTTTCAATGTCTCATAGCCTTTCAACTATACTCAAATGTATCAACAAAGGCACTAGTTTAAATTAGATAGATTGTCATGAGATTTGAACTTTTCAAATTTCATCTTACTCCCACTACTTATCATGATAACGATTATCCTATAAGTATACATTGAATCAAACAATTTGCTCAATGGATATGTAAGATTATATCCAACCTTTTGGATATATCATAACTTTTTATTGTCCAATTTAGTTATAAACTTAATGGATAATGTATGCTTCAACCAAGCATCACATCCTTGAATCATTTACTTTGACTCTTTCAAAGACTTAGCGTAATTTCCTCCTTATATAAAAGTATACTCTTATGAAATTTTAGTAGAAAGGTAGCATAGTCTTATGAAATTTTATTATGAAGGTATTCACCAAAGAATCTAATTTCCTATAGATAACCAAAAATTTAAAACCCACCACAATGATCTTATTGAAATGCTTCAACATTCTTAATGCTTAATTTCTACTTAGATTTAAATAATTTGAAATTTTCAAAATTTTAAATCATTATTTCATTTAATACATATGACTATATCATATAAAGTCATTAGTAATCTAATGAAATATATGTATTATACTTTTATAAATTATTATTCCATATAATACATCACATGTATAAATTTAACAATTCAATACTATTATCATGTTTTCATAAAAGGTTGGTTTATTTATTCTTCAACTTGAAAAGTTTCATAAGTTTCATACAATTCATAATCAAAAGGATACATAGGTCCTTGTATGTAACTTTATGATTCTCATTATGTTAATTTAACCAACATGGCATAAAAGGATAGTATGGGTTATCTATCTTTGTATTCTTTCCATTTATATTAAGCATAAGTCTCTTTTGATCTAACAAATACAAACTACTTGTATAAAATTAGATCAACTACCTTTACTTAATAATGTATTTCTTATCATGCTTTAAACATTGTTATAATGTTGAATCTAAATTCAGAGTCAAATACTTATAAGTATGAACTAGAAATACATATGATCTTTATCATTTCTAGTATAGGCAAGAAAATTCACGTAATCATTTTTCTTCTTATGAAAACTATTATCATACTATAGCAAATGCCTTTAATTGATGTCCATGTTTATGATTTTAATAGGCTAAATTAAGTGGAATAATTCTAACAAGGTACCATACCATTCGGCTCTACTCTGTGCAACTTTTTACATCTTACTATCATGATGTTGACATAAATCTTATATGTTGTCATCAAAATTTATGATAAATTAGTCATCTTAAAGTGTCAATACATTTTGTCATCTATACGATTCTGACATATCTAGAAAACTTTGTCGTTGAATCTTCAACATGGATTATAGCAAAATAACATAATGAAGCACACAAATATTCTTTTCTAACTTTGAAAACTCTTCTCAAACATAATCTATGGACAAAAAATTTGGTTCACAAACTTAGTATCAACTATACTAAACAAGGTAAATTCTACCTAGAACAAAATATAAATGCTAGAAAAGTAAGTAATCAATTATATGCCATGACTACTAAAAGAGATTAGGACTTTAATCATGTATATGGCACTATTTTATTCGAAATAATAGCCCTCACTATTATTCAAAAAGATTACTCTAATCTTCTAGTGGACCAGGTCTAATCTTTCTAGTGGGTCAGGATCCCATTCAAATATAATTAATCTTGAGTTTGCTCAACAAACCAACTAAACTTAAATTAGGTAGATAACAACTTTATCAATCACATCTTATATGACTCATAGATCTGTTAAGTGGCGACTCCTACCAAAACATAACTGATATGTTATTCCTAACCATGTCTCTAAATTCATGTGATCATGAGTTTGTTCATCCAAATCACACAAATTTAGTTAAGTAAAACTTACTCTCATAAAACTAAATATATTCGGGTTAAAGCAACATTGAGTTTGCTCAACAAGCCTATTAATAAAAACTCTAGATTATTCTTATAATAATGGAAGGCATCAATCACATTCTTCATACGTACTTAATATTTTAATGGGGGATTTAATTTTACTCTAGATTATTCTTATAATAATGGAAGGCATCAATCACATTCTTCATGTGTGCTTAATATTTTAATGCGGGATTTAATTTTGGTTGTCTCATCAAATACAAAACGACATGTAAAATATCACACATATAAAACTTACAATTTAACATACATCCAATATATATATCAAACATATAAATAAAGTATGCAACTTATGCACTCATAATCAAATTATATGCAGAAAACATCAACCTTCTTTCAATTCTAGTTATTGAGCTTTATAATCTAAAACAATATTTCTAACTCCTTAGAAAAATTAAATTAGATTAAACTCGTTGATCTCTAAATAAATTAAATTCCTATTCCAAATAGAAATTTAATTTCATTTGAAAACAATTTTAAAATCTAATTGGAAACTATTTCCAATTATCTTGATTTTTTTTAAAAATTAATTGAAAACAATTTTTAGTAAATTATGCTATAATTTAGAAATACTCCTTTAAAATTATATAAGTAACATATTCTAATCCAATTAGAAAACTATTTCTAATCTCATTAGAGATTAATTTTTCTTAATTAGAAAACTATTTTCTAATATTAAAAGGAAGCTAATTTCAAAATTAAATAAAACACTTTTAAATTTAATTAAGAAACTCATTAATTTTTTATTTAGAGATTGATTTCTTAAATAATTAAAAAATCTTTCCTTAATAAATTAGAAAATTATTAAAGAAAACGCAATTTTCTTAATTAATAAATGAAAATACTTTTCAAAATTTTACCAAGAAAAATACTTTTTCTAATGAATCAAGGAACTTATTATTTATAAATAAAAACAATTTCTAAATAAATTGAATAATAATTCTCTAAACAAATAAATCATAAATTTAATTTATCTCAATCAAATTGAAATAAATAAATTTAATTAAAAAACAAATTTCCCAATAACTTAAGGAGTCAAATTAATTAATTTCAATCTAATTGAAATTAATTAATTCTAATTTTAAAATACTTTTCTAAGAATTAAATTAGGAATCAATGTAATTATTAATCTTAATTATATTAAGAAAAGTAATTAAAAATAAGATGTCATCTTAATTAATTTAATCACATTATGTTAATTATTTAACATAATCTAATTATGAAAGATAACTCTTTTAAAGATTTGCTTAATTCTAGTTGTTAATTTGATAATTAATTTAATTTAATAATTCAACACCTTGAAAAATTAAATTAAATTCCAAAGTATTCCTAATAAAATAACCCTTTGAAAACAATTAGAAAACACTTTTTAAAATTTATTAGGGATTTAAATTAATTTAATCTGATTTAAATTAATTTAATTAAAATAAGGTTTAAAATATATAACGATTTAAAAATTTTGTGGGAGTGCCTAGCACTGTGAGGCTCATGCATTGCGCTCGCCAATAGCCTCACCTCCAAACTCGTTTCACCAACTTGGGGCACGTGTAAGATCTAGGATTTTTGCTTTTTTTGCCGCTGTCTCTTGCTAATTGTCTCGCCACACCGCCAGCATGCTCCTGCCACACCTCCACATTGCTACCATCGCACAGTCCTTCGCGTCACAACTCTATGCTATTGGTTGGTTATCAAAGAACAAAGCTGAAACTTGGATTAGCAGTTTTGAGATCTCTTGAAATCACTAGATTCTTCTTGAAAATCTACTAAAAAATGCATCTGTCTTCCTCCTTTTTGTGTGCTGCACGACCCTCTATCTTTTTAGGGTTTAAAATAGGGTTTTTATACCCCTTTGAATGCTTAAACTGACTTAGGATGGATACAGTGCAAGGTGGAATTGCTAGCTTCAAAACTGAACAATTCCAGCTTCTACCTAGAAAATTTCAGGTTTCTGCTTTGATACCTACAAGTCCTCATGCAAGTAAGTTAATAATCAACAGAAATAAGGTCCAAACCCTACCCAAACATTGACATACAACCATGCAAAACATATGTATGTCAAAAAGAACCTTCATTTATAACCTAACATACAGTTTATCATATACAATCACATACACATGCAAGTTATATGAAAATAACACAAAACCTAGGCTAAACATCTTAGTATGTGTACTAAACATACACATTATTACATAAAATTAGACAATCATGTAACAAATATGACTTACTAAATGCCCCACACTTACACTTTTGCATGTCCTCAAGCAAAATCAAACACAAAACAACACAATGCACACAAATTCACACAAGCATGCACACATACAACATAAAAATTAATGGTTCAATGACCTTAACCTTATGGAATTAACTTGGTCTTAAACAACAATTATTCAATAAGTTCTAATATATCAACCAATTCTATCATGTTTAAGCACTTTAATTTAAACATATATATTAATCAAGATATAAACAACTTAGTCTTACACCTATGAGACTTACAAACACACGTTTATTGTTATAAATCAATTAAAAAGGTTAACTATCAATAATTCTCCATCCATGCAAATTATTGCTATTTTTACAAGACAAGTAGGTCTTTATTCACAAATGTCACTTTTTCGAGTTTTTTAATGCTAACCTACTCTTTTGATGTGAAGGCAAATAACTTACGATGAATGTCCTCCAGTTACTCAACTAGGTTGTGTTTTATATTCAGCTTGGATGGAGAGTCATTTTAGCCTTTTAATGTGAAAACAAACATATGTGATGAATGCCCCCAGTTACGCAATTATATCACTGCTCACAACTGGCTACTAGCTCTATTTTTAACACTACGAGTCAATGGAATAGTTATTTATTCAAAACACACAATTTTTAATTTTTTTTTGCATTTTTAACCTACTTCGTTTTTTATAAAAATTATTTATATGAAAGGTAACTAATACCATTTACCTATTTAAATGACTCCTAACAATAAACCCATGAAATTGAGTGACATAAAATGTAAAACTAAGTGTCATATCCTAGTTAACATACATATTTATATTAAAGAAACTTAACACATAACTTCTTAAGATAATATATTTTCACAACTTAAACGATTTTGTTCAAAAGTAAGCTAATTCTTATTAAATTTCAGCCATTACCTATTCACACAATCAAGCATATGGATAACAATGGAAAATGAAAAAAAGAAAAAATGCACATTACATAAACGTGAGGAGTCATATATACAAGCAACATGTAATGCAAATGTAATTGCATACCACTTACCCACATGTGAATGACACATTGTTCCCAATGTGTGAAAGTGAGCATATAAAACAAATAGAAAACACAAATAAAATAGATAAAAAAGTAGAGGCAAGAGAATGCTTATGGGGATTAAGATTGTAAAGGTGTTGGCGATGGCACATATACTTTTCGAAGTTTAAAAATTTTAAGGAGTTTCTTGGTCTAATAATGTTGTTGGCACTCTATCTTTGCCAACTGTAGCTTAATCTCTCTTTTTAGTGCTAGGTTTAAAGTCACTAACTGGACTTCTTCACCTTGCTCGGATTACTTAGGAGAGCGAAAGCACTTCCTGATCTTAGGGAAAATTTTCTCAAAATAAGGCTTACACTAGTGGCCATTTACCTTGAATGTCTCAACTTTGTCATTTGTCAACCCCAATGCACCATGTGAGAAAACTTTAGTGACTTGCATTGGGCCACTCCATCTTGAGTTCAACTTACCAGGAAATAATTGAAGGTAAGATTTTAACAATAAGACCATATCTTCTACCTCAAACTCCTTTTTCTTTATATGAGCATCATGCCATTTTTTGGCTCGTTCCTTATACAATTTAACAATCTCATATATGTGCAATCTTAGTTCCTCCAATTCATTCAGCTGCAGTAATTTGCTCTCACCGACTGCAAGTTAAAGTTTAACCCTTTGATTGCCAGTATGCCTTATGCTCTAACTCCACTAGTAAATGACAAACCTTAAAATAAACTAATTAGTAGGGTGTGGTGCCAATGGTTGTCTTGAAGGCTATCCATTAGGCCCAAACTGCATCATCTAGCTTTGTTGCCTAATCTTTTCTCAAACTATTGATAGTCTTCTCTAAAATCTTTTTCAGTTCTCTATTCACCACTTTTACTTACCTACTCATTTGGTGGTGGTAAGGCATTGCGACTTAGTGTTACGCTCTGTATCTTTTCAATAGAGCCTCGAATGGTTTATTATAGCAATGTGTACCTCAGTCACTTATTATAACCTTTGGCACTCCAAACCTATTAAATATTTGCTTGATACATCTTTAAACTACTCGGCCATCATTTTTTAGAGTTATCATAACCTTGGCCCATTTTTATATATAGTCTACACCCACTAGGATATAAGTATTTCCGAACGAGGACAAAAATAGACCTATAAAGTTTAGCCCTAAAACACTAAATATTTCAACTTCCAATATTGTCAATAGTGGCATCTCATCTCTTTCTGAAATGTTCCTGACTCTCTGACATCTGTCACAACTTTTCATAAAGTCCTGTGTATCCTTAAACAATGTTGGCCAAAAGAATCCACACTTTAACACTGTTACGACTATCTTGTTGGCTTCGTAATGTCTTACATACAAAGAACTATGACAGTGAGTTAAAACATCACAAAATTCATTATCTAAAACACATCTCCTAATCAATCCATCAGTACAATTCTTGTACAGAATTGGTTCCTCCCTCATATATTGTGCATAATCATGTAAAAATCTCTTTCTCTACTGGCAAGAAAAATGAAGCGAAAGGATATGGCATCAGTTCGTGATGTCTGTAAACTATGGAATACTTGATTCATTTACTAAGAATAACGTCACACTAGGGAATTGTTTATTAATTTATGCCTGTTGATACTACTCCCCTTGTTCTAACCTTGACAGGTGATCAGCTACCATATTTTTTGCTACTTTTTTTATCCATGATCTCTATATCAAATTCTTGTATGAGTATAATCTACTGAATCAATCGGGGCTTCGCATCTTTCTTGGCAAAAAGATACTTCAATGCTGCGTGATCTATAAACACAACAACCTTCGAACCCATTATGCAAGAACAAAACTTGTTACATGTAAAACTACAACTAACAGTTCTTTTTCTATGGTTGTATAGTTAAGTTGAGGTACCGTTAAAGTCCTGCTGGCGTAGATGGCTTGCTAGTTGTTATATTTACGCTGCCACAATACGTATCCAATTGCATAGTCACCCGAATAACACATCAATTCAAATGGTAAACTCTAGTCTGGTGGCTATAAAATAAATGATGATGTCAATGCACCTTTTAACCTATCAAAAGCAAGTAAACAATCATTATCAAAAATAAAAGATACATCATTTACTAATAAATGAGTAAGGGGATCCCTAAGAAAACTAGTCTGATTGTGCTTTTGCAAAGTCTAGGAGACAAGCAAGTCCTCAATTGCATGGCGGTTTCATAACTTTCCATGCATGGAAACTTGGAAAATTCATGTAAACTCAGCTAGCTTAACTTAGGTACACATCTACATCTCCGATTACCTTCCTCCTTTTATACCTTCCCTTCATCCTCTTCTACTGCATATTCTTTGGAAAACCAAATAATTCTTTTCAGGGGCACTTTAGTCCCACCACAACATATTCATTCTTCCGCCATCTTCCTTTTCCATTTTGAACTATTACTTTTCAGCCTTTCATAATTGTCAAAGATGTTTGTTTCCTTTCTTAGCTTTGGTCCCTGATAATGTAGTCTTTGGCTAACATTGGTAAGGATGAATTCCTAGCTTTGCATTCCTGTATCCTTCTTGACCCCCCCACTAAACCAGGCTCTACTTAACATCACTCACACCACACCACCTTTAGCCTTCAACCCCTAGAAAAGTTGGAAGCAAGTAGATAGCGATCACCAAACATCAAGTCTTATATTCAAACCTCCCATAGAGATAGATGGTAAGCTCATTGTTTTTTCAGAGTTTGAAATACTAGAAGAGGGTGCATATAGTTGGGGAGCTACCCTTGTAAGTTTCTTCTTTGATAAACGACCCACTTTTCTAATCATCCCAAAATGGGCAAACTAGTTATGGAATAACAAAGGACTTGTAGATGTGCTTCTAATTGAGGAAAACCTCATCTTGTTCACCTTTAACTCAACCTCTCAATCCCACAAAATACTAAAGGAAGGTCCTTAGCATATTGGAAAACAACCCATATTTCTGCAAGTTTGACATAATAACCTGAAGTTGGAATCTATCAAAGTTCAGAACATCCCTTTATGGATCATTTCTATAATGTTTCGTTTAAATATTGAACTAAAAAAGGATTAAGTGCCCTTGCTATCTTCATAAGGAAACCCCTTTGTATTGATGAGATTACTGCTAAAAAAAGAGTAGGATATGCTTGTATAAGTGTTAGTGTTGGAGTTTATAAGGAGCTTCCAAATGAGATACCTATTTTGAGATTGGGAGAGGAAAACAAACTAATTGTAATGCTAATATTGAGCCTTTAATAGAAGAAGAAAATCCTACTAATGCAATTGATCAACCTCCTATCAAGTCTCCTCAGACTAATCAAGAGACTATCCTAGAAAACCATAACCCATCTGATTATCAAAATAATTTACCTTATGCAACTGCAGACCCCATTACTGAACACACTCCTTTGATTGAAATTGTTTCTTCTAATGAAAAAAACCAGATATGACTCTTCACCAATTATTCAAACCAATATTGAAACACCTAAAGCTAAAACTCATTCACCAATCAACCAATATAGAAAAGATGTTGGCACTAATAATGAGGATTCAAATACGCCATTTCAAGCAATAGAAAGGAGAAGATCTTAGAGGAGCAAGAGTAAAGGCTCCAAAAACAGACATCTTTAATATGTCAATTCTTGTATGGAATGTCAAAGAATTAAACTACCCTACAAAACTAGTTGTTTTATTGAATTTTGTTATGAGGGAGAAGCTTCAAATTGTAGGATTACTTGAAACAAAAATAAAATTAGAGAATGTTGGTAAGTTAAATATACTGGGGTCGTGTTGGAAGCAAATTACCAATTACTCACAACATGCATATGGTTGAATTATCATATGCTACAAGACTGATGATATTCGAGAGGTGCTTCTCAAATCTACTGATCAAATCATGCATCTTAAAATGTCCTTTTTGCAAAAGAGAACTAACGTTATTATTTCTTTCATATATACTAGTAACTTCAGGTTCCAAATAGGGGACTTGTCGAATGATCTTATCATTTTCAGTAAAGGTACTGACTTGCCTTGGTTGACATATAAAGACTTCAACTCAATACTACACAGGTCTAAAGCTCAAGGTAACTGCAATCTCATAAACTATTTAGAAGATTTCAAGCAATGTGTGGATAATTTGGGTGTGATAGATTTGAATTACACAGGCCACAAATACATTTGGTGAAAATACACTTGGTGAAACAAATAGTGCTCAAAATATTTCATCTAAAAAAACTTAATCAAGCTTTGGTTAATGCCAGATGGATAGCACAATTCTTTAATAGCAACATAATATTCCAATATCCTCTCTTCTCAGATCATACCTAATCAAAATAAAGAATCTATTTTAGATGTCTGATAGGAAGTATCTGTTTAGATTTAACAACAACTTGGCCAAAGATCTAGGATTCGATGATGCTTGCAAGAAGGAAATCGACTGTTTCTTTGGACGAACCAAGCAATTCATAGTTGTAAAAAGTGAAAGGAAATTAAAAAGGAACTTAAGATCCCACATTCAGTAAGGGGCTCCACTGATAAAGTTTTATTGAAAGTTAGAAATGAACTCTCTAAAATCTAGAAAATCCTTACACTTTCACCTTATGATCCATTACTTTCGGCTAAAGAAAAGCAAGCTCTCTCTAGCTACGTACTCACTGTCAATAATCACTACTCTTTGCTTTAGTAAAGAGTAGGGTGAATTTTCTCAAAGATAGAGATAGATGTTCAAAGTTATTTTTCAACTCAATCCTAGCCTAAAAAAACAAAAACAGGATCTGCTCAATTACCAACAATGAGGGATTGATGATTCAAAACCATATGGACATTCAAAATGAGGTTGTGAATTACCTCAACAACCTACTTGGAACCCGCAACTTAGAATCTATCTCTTGTATAGACCTCAATGAAATTAGTTCGAAGAGAATTAGTCAAAAAGGTTGTTGAGGACAAAGAGATTGAGGGAGTTATATTCAAGATGGATTGAATGAAAGCTTCTGGTCTTGACGGACTAATTGCTTCTAAAAAAATATTGGGACATTACAGGTACATTTGTCAAAAATAGTGAAAGAATTCTTCTACAAAGGTGTGCTCCTAAAAAAAATCAACAAGAAATCCATATGTTTGGTAACAAAGGGATCTAATCCCAGTTGTTTAAATGAATACAAATTTTCTTTACAAAATCATCTAAAAAATCCTTGTATTAAGATTGAAAACAACAATCACTCCACTCATCAATGAAAACCAAGGTGCCTTAATCTGCAATAGACAAATTTGAGACAATATATTAATTTTGTAAGAGCTGCTTAAAGGTTATTTAAGAGCTAATTTAACTCCCAATTACACTATTAAAGTTGATTTTCATAATGATTTTGATAGTGTTAGTTGGAACTTCATATTGAAGATGACGGAGGCTTATA
Organism: Erythroxylum longipes; assembly: GCA_027563885.1. Taxonomy (NCBI): domain Eukaryota; kingdom Viridiplantae; phylum Streptophyta; class Magnoliopsida; order Malpighiales; family Erythroxylaceae; genus Erythroxylum; species Erythroxylum longipes. The sequence continues at coordinate 13,426,417 of JAOQMS010000006.1, read as the reverse complement.
GATTTCTAACAATATACATTAACTGGATTAAGGAATGTATCCTTATTATAGTTATTTAGTTCTGATTAGTGGGAATCCCTAAAAAAATTTCAAAGCTGGAGAGGAATTAGGCAAGGGGACCCTCTTTCCCCTTACCTTTTCATCTTGTGCATGGAAATGTTTAACTTTATAGTTAAGCATGAAGTGGCTTCTAATGCAAGATTTAAATACCATTCCAATGCTATATGAAGGCTCTTCATAAATTCAAAACTCTCTTTAGATTGTAGATTAACTTCAATAAAAGTCAGTTTATTATCTCAAAAAGAACTTCTAGTATTTAAAATTGCTTCAATCAATAGGGTGATGAAGAAATCACCACCTGTAGTATACCTGGATATACTTGATTCAAAAAAAAGACTCACCTTGCTCAAATGCAATCCAATTATAGAGAAAATCTAAAGAAAAATCAACTCCTAGGTGAGCCACTTCCTATCTTTTGTAGGGAAACTTCAACACATAAAATCAATTCTTAACTCTCTACACATCTATTAGAGTTCGCACATTTTCTCTCTAAAAATGTTATCAAGACAATAGAAATAACTTTCAAGGACTTCCTATAGAACCATTTGAATGGTGCAAAGGGAAGTGCTAAAATCAAATGGTCAGATATTTACTATCTAAAAGAAGAAGGGGCATTAAGTATTTCTTCATTTAAACTCACTAATCAAGTACTTATCCTGCAAAGACTTTGATTGATTCTTAAAGATAGAAACTCTTTATAGATCAGGTGGATTCATTTCTATTTTCTCAAAGGTAGAAACATATAGGAAGTGAACAAGAATGCTACCAATTCTTACTTTCTAAAACAATTACTCCACTTGAAAAATCTAGTCCAATATCAAATGTCTTGCTCCATCAAAAATGGAAAACTAATATCATTATAGTTTAAAAACTGGTTAGGTTAGGGATCTTTTATTAAATCCTAAGCATTGCTAAGGAACCCTATCAATCTCCCTTTCCACACTAAAGGGGACTCATTCATCAATCGGATCAGTTGGCAATTTCCTGCTATCCTTATTCATTTACAACCACAGCATCCTCCCAATCCTCTCAATTAGGACATATTCTTCTGGAACAATTGGCCTACTTTTCTACTTTTTAATAAAATCATGGGAGACATATTAAGGGTTAAGAAACTTGTAGTGGAGTGGCATAAAACCATATAAAACAAAAAACTACCATTTAAAACCTCTTTTCTTCTATGGCTCGCTATATAGAATAAACTCAACACTACAGATCAACTCATGTATTTAAACATCGACACCTCCTATCTATTTTGTTTAACATATGAAGAAACAAGGGACCATTTATTTTTCACGTCTATGATGACCAATTAGATATGGGAAGCTATGAAACTATACTGTTCCTGGCCTACTCAAGCCATTACATTTTCCAGTGCTATTTAATGGTTATCTTCTCAAATATCTCTTCCCAATTTGAAACACATTGTAGCTATTAACATGTTCATGCAAGCCATTTTGAAAAAAAGGAATATTAGACATTTTAAATCTAAGAAAAAACCAATTGTAGTCCTTATCACTGAAATCATGGACGGTATCAAGGAAATTTTATTGATGGGAGAAGTAACTTGAAGCTTTAACATTCTCTGACTTTTAACTTAGCTTACATTTTAACCACGTATTTTAATGAGGCATTAATACTACAAGTCCTTGTTAAAAAGTACTCCTTTAAGTTTTCTTCTTTAGTTTCTAATTCCATTTTTTATAATGAAATTCTCCTTTTTCTTCTCTTAAAAAATGAGTAAGGGGACTGGCAATTAATAAAAAACCTTTATAAATTGTCAGTAGAATCTGGCATGCCCTAAAAATGTTCTGACCCCTCAGACATTGGCTGGTGGTGGAAGCTTATCTGTTAGACCCTGAAACTTTTCTTAGAAAATTTTGAGCAGTGCATGAGAAGTGTGGATAGGTTCATGTTTTGCTTTGGTGATTTTGGTAGTGAGAGACTATGAAATGGGCAGAATTAGG
>JAOQMS010000006.1:13414242-13424290 GCA_027563885.1 Erythroxylum longipes | reverse complement strand
AAATGGGGAAGGGGAGGGGTTGGGGGGAGGGGGAACCAAACGACGTGGTTTGGTTCGTCTTCTTTAAGTCGAGCCAGCAGGCACCCAACCAAACAACGTTGTTTTATTTATTAACTAGTCGACATTTACCGACGGAATCTACATTCCGTCAGCATTTAAATTTCCTAATTATTTCACCGCGTATGGTTGCCTCTACATTTTGGGATGGAACAAAATTTTTGTCGATAAATATAATTTAATGTATACCGACGGAACACATTATGTTGGTATATAACAGAAAGCTAAACTACAGTTACCGACGGTAAATGTTCCGTCAGTAAATGTTAATTATGGGAAAAATTCACGCAATTATTACCGACGGTCATGTTTACGTCGTCGGTAAACTTAAAATAAGTTTACTGACGAACAATATTCCGTCGGTGAATAGCCGAAAGTTAGCACAATTTATCAATGGAATATGTTCCATTGGTAAACTTCCGAAGCAATTAAATAGCGAGAAGCATTCCCGCAATTTTTGCCGACGGTAAAGGTTGTTTCGTCGCTATATGTCGTCGGAGATTTTACGTGAAATTCATTCCCTCCATTATTGCTGACAGTAATATATTTCCGTCATTATATATAAATAGTACAACGTATTTACTGACGGATTGTTTTTTTCGTCGATAAATAGCTACGGTTTTTTTCTGTCATTAAATTTCCGTCGCTAATTCATGATTTTCTTGTAGTGTAAGGATCAAAAGAGTTTCCATAAACTAAAAAATCATCCATAAAAATTTTCATTATGTAATCAATCATATCTACAAAAATAGACATTATACACCTTTGAAAAGTTATTAGAGCGTTAAATAACCCAAAAGACATTCATCTATAGGCAAATGTTCCGTAAGGACATGTGCAAGTGGTCTTCTCTTAATCTTTTGGATACATAAAAATTTGATTGTAACCTGAGTAACCATCAACGAAATAATAGTATGCATTTAATCTACAATTGGAAGAGGAAAGTGATACTTTTTAGTCACCTTATTGAGTTTCCTATAGTCAATACACACTCTCCAACTTGTAATTGTTCTAATAGAGATCATCTTACCGCTTTCACTCTCCATCACTATTATACCATCTTTCTTAGGTGTATATTGTACTGGGCTAACTCATTTACTATCCAAAATCGGGTAGATGATACACTCATCTAACAGCTTCACTACCTCCTTCTTGAACACTTTTTTTATGTGAGGGTTTAACCTTCATTGTCTTTCCTTCACTACTGTACTTCCTTCCTCAAAGGCTATATTAGGACTTATTCCCTTTGCATCAAATATTTACCAAGCTATGGCATTTATCGTCTTCCTAATTGTCTCTACCACCCTGCTCTCTAGTGCCCCATCTAGCTTGAAGTGATAATGGGTAATGCTTGGCCCTTTCCTAGAAAGGTATACTTAAGATATGTAGGTAAGGGCTTTAACTTAAGAGTTGATGGTTTAACAATGGAGGGTGACACGAGTGCTTCCATTCTCACTAAAATCTCTTTATTTGTTTGAACACCCAACTCTTCCTTTTCTCCTTCAACTTTAGTTTCAATTTCCTCAAAACTTAATTCTTCATTGTAGCTCTTCTCTTGCTCTTTGATGCACTCATCCACTATGTCTATCTTTATACAAGAATTTCTTTCATTCGGATTCTTCAATACTTTGTTCATATTAAACTCTACTTGATTATCGCCAATATGAAGGATAAGTTTCCCTTTGTGGACATTAATCAAAGCTCTCCCTGTGTTTATGAATGGCATGCCAAGAATAAGTGGGTAATTCATATCCTTTTTAAAGTCTAACATCACGAAGTCCACTATAATAATAAAATTTTCTACTTTAATGATGACGTCCTCCATCATACCAAATGATTTCTTTATTGATTGATCTGGCAATTAAATAAGCATAGAAGTTGGCTTTACCTCTCCTAGCCCCAATTTCCTTAAAATAGACAAAGGCATAACATTGATACTTGCACCTAAATCACATAAGCATTTAGCAAACACTAAAACACCAACAACATATGGTATAGTAAAAATCCCTTGGACCTTAAATTTTATAGGCATATGATTAGTGATTATAGAACTGTAATTTTCAGTCAGAGAAACCGTTTGGTCTTCCTACCTAAGTTACACTTGTTTTATAGTATATCCTTGAGAAATTTTACGTACTTGGGTATGTGTTCCAAAGCCTTCATAAAAATACAAGATGATTTGTAATGTCTTTAGCTTTTCTATAAACTTTGCAAATTGTGCATCTAATTTGTTCTTCTGCAGCCTTTGTTAGAATGGAATCTTTAGTGTGTATAGGGTTAGGAGGAATGTATGGAGGATCCTCTTTCTTTTCTTCATCCCTTCCTTTTTTTTCTTGTTCTTCTACATGGTGGGGTTTAGCTTGTTTTCCATTAGTTCGTCCATGTCTTTCCCACTCTGTAGTGTAATGGCCTTTAGTTTCTCCTTTAGATTTGCTTATATGATGCTCAGAAGACTCCCTATATTTTGGGTAGACAATGTATTGGATAATTAGCCCACTTAAATCTCTAGATTATGAATAGAAGATGTATGATTCTTTTTCAATTGGTTGAATTTAACTTTCATCCTCTTCTGGGTCTCATATTGGCTCATGAACTTAGAATTTAGCACATCCATTAACTTGTCCATCTTTGATTCCAATGAATCGAGGTTGTTTTGCTAAGAACTTGGTGGGTCTTAAGCTCTTATTTGAGGTTTTACATTGTTAGACCAAAAGAAATTTTTACAGTTCTTCCACCCAAGATTATAAGTGTTCGAGTAAGGATTATTACCTCCCTGACCATATTGTGTTCCTATAAAGTTGAGCTACTCTATTTTGTTTTTTTCAACTAGGAAGCAATCAAATGTGATATGATTCTCTGGTCCACATAGCTCATATCCGTGCTGAGTTGCTTTGAATGAGGTAGAAGAGGTGGCTTTTAGGTTGTTTAATTGTTTGGTTAGGTTTGTAACCTCAACCTACAATATTGTCATTAAGTCTACAACTAGAACTACCTTTTGATCTCCAAAGCTTAATTGTTTTCTACTTCTTTTTGATGTCCAAATACAACTACTATTTTCCATGTCTTCTAATAAATCATGTGTCTCGTAAACTATTTTTCTCTAATGAACCATTAGCTACTGCATCAATGGTACCTTGCATGGGTGGATTAACTCCATTGTAAAATGTTTGTAAGAGGAACTCCTTTGACAAATTGTGATGTGGACAGCTCCTTTGCAACTTCTTAAATCGCTCCCACACTTCATATAAAGATTCTCTTTTGTTCTGTTGGAAATTTGTAATTTCTTGTATGAGTCTTGTAGTCTTTGTTGAAGGTAAGTACTTAGCTAAAAAGGCTTATAATCCCATATTGTGACATTTGTTGGGTTGAGTAAATTCAACCATGCCTTGGCTCAATCCTTAAGTGTAAAAGGGAAGAGTCTCATCTTGGTTGCATCTTCTGACAACCTATTATGCCAAACTGTATCATAAATCTCTAAGAATGCCAGATGAGCATTGGGATCTTCATTGGCCAAACTATGAAATTGAACGTTGGTTTGCAGTATGTTCAGTAGTACTGGTTTAATTTTGAATGTATTCTTTTTCACTGGTGGTATTGTAATCCCTTGTTGATCAGCATTACACCTTAGTCTTATGAAATCCATAAGGGTCCTTTACTACTCTCCATGGTTTCTTTCCTTGTCCATTTTTCTTTTTATTACTTCTTGGCGTTTAGCTTTTCGAATCTCTCTTTCTTACTTTGTGATGTCTAAAGTTGATATATCTTTTAATTTGCTTGAACTCCAATTGATCTTTATGTTAATGTACTTGCAATTATAAAGGAAAAAGTATCAAATCCTTAAATCAAAGAAATTCAAAACAACTAAGATGCTAATTCAATCCTTGACAACGACATCAAAAACTTGTTGATAGTTTTATATTAAAAAAACTTTTATACTACAAGTATACAGATCATAACTTATAGTACAAACGATCTTATTCCCACAAAGATTGATTAGTCACTTAAAAATTTGAATACACTTTGTCTAAGGTAATAAAAGATTAAATGAATTGAATTAAAATAAATTAACTGAAATTGAAACAAACTAGTAAAACTAAACAATGAATTAATTGAAGTTAGAAATAATAATGAAGTTGATCAATAATGAAGACTTAGGGGTTATTCTATCCTTATTTTGTCTTCCCTTTTTTCTTGTAGATTAAATTATGCTTGAACCTAGACATCTTAAAGTTTTGATATCTTGAGATCTAATCAAGTAATCCCAATTAAAATAGACAATAATAGAATTGCAACCTCTTGACTCATAAAACTACTCCTAACTACTTAATTAGTTTTAAAGCAATCATAAAGATAATTAACTGACAATTAAGATCTCCCTTCAATTATTTATTAATATAATATTTATAGGTCTATTAAGTTACCAACTCTCTTTGTGTAGCTTAACACAAATAACTTGATTTAATCTCTCAATTTATTATCAAGTATAAGCATAACAAATATCACAAAGCATCAATATGTTTTGAATTCAACAAGAATAAAGTTTAACAAAACAATTCAAGAATAATCTTTAATATGGATTTAGAAATCAAAAATCATGTTCAACATCACAATAATATAAATTGACATCCGAGATAATGAAAATATAAGAAGAGAAAAGAAAACAACTTTATGTATTTATTTAGAAATTTTGGAAAAAAATGGAGTTGATCATGATGTTTCCACTTTGATCCTCTTGTTGTTGATGTGCAACCTCATTTTGGTGTTTTTATTTGCCTTAAATACTTCTTGAGTCTTCTATGGTTCTTTCTAGGGTTTCCCCACTTATTTTGGTTCCAAAAATAGCCTTGAAATATCAAGAATACAAAAGTTTTGCATACTAGAAACATTGTGCACCATCATGCATCTTCCTATTCTTCAAGTTCTTCGTCATCTTTTCTTCAATTTTTCCTATTTCCACTTACTAACAAACACACCAAACAACACTTTACATATAAAATTAAGATCAAATCCTTGCTATAAAATAATCAAACAATTAAAACACATAAAGACATTAACAATAACACATTTCTAAATCTTAATCACATGATTATCATCTAAGAAAACACTTAAAAACACACTTAAACCTCTAGAAAACTTACTATAATATACACCTATCAATCCATTAGATACAATCTTTTAGAACTAGTTGATAAGGACATTTAACACCCTTAAAGCACCTTAAATATCTTTCCCTCTATATCTTTTACACATATGACCCTATGCAGATTAAGTAAATAGACTAGTCATCTTTAGATATCCCTTATCATTCTATAGTAATTTGATGATTTCTTTATATTTAAATCTTACTTTGTTTATAAAGTATAAATCTTGTAACTTTCTATATTTCTTCATGAAATTACATTAAAAAATGCATAATAGATTCTAAAGTTTATTTAAATAGAATGCAAGTACCTGATACATTAAAAAAGTTTAATATGTCCATAATAGCTAGCCATTTTTAGACTGATAAACATAATAAGAAGGGGAATTTAAGAGATAGATTTGAGTTCCATATCACCTTGTGGCATTCTTACCGACCTTAATAGCTCCCTCATGATCTATTATTGAACAAACCATATAAATTTCTAGTTCAGAGATACGTGTCCTCTCTTTCCATATTAGGGCAATAGTTAGGCAAAATATGCTCCAAGCCATTAGGGATATGACACCATTAGTTAGCATTTATCAATACCTTAACTTTAGCATTCAAAGGAAAGAGATTCATTATATATGGGAATGATTGAGATTGGTGAATAGGTCCCAAATTACTCTAGTCATCAAAGAACAATGATGTTGTCTCCTTATCTCCTATCTAGCATTTGATATTACTTGCAAGGTTTGCTTTCATTTTCATGGTTAGGCAGTTAAATCTAAAAGCTAATTTCTTATAAGTATTCTATATCAAATTATATATTTTAATATGAGTATAGTCTCGTATAAGGTTGTTACTAAAAATTGTTTTACTAATGGAATTTTGAGATCCATAGATGGTTTTAATATTCACTAACTAATTTTGTCCTTATGATCCATCTCCTAATTTGTTAGTTGTTCCAAGTGAAAATTTTCCTTTAAACCTTAAATTGGCACATTAATCTAACTTATGTAAGATCTAAAAATATTACTAAAATTTCTAAAATTTAAGTTGCCTTTAGATTTTTAAGGAAAGTATAGTGTTATTGAAATCACTAACGACTATCTAGGGTACATTTATATTACCATGGATTCCTAGATCATTCTAAAGTAAAATTCTCTTCAAAGGCAAGTTAATGTATACCAAATTTAAGTTAGGTAAAAGCTTAATAGTTAGATGGATTGATTGGTAAAATGATGTTAAACATTTAACCTCAATTTTATCAGTTCAAAAACATATGATATTGTGCCATTGAAAAGAAGTTCATTATTTGTGATAATAGTCCAATTCTTGGTAAAAAAAACCATAATTTCGTGTTGGTGTACTCTCAATTTAGTCTCTAAGAGACCTTTTAACATAGGCTTTATTATTAGAAGATAATTATGTAGTACTTGTTTTTTTTTAGGTTATTAGGCCACTAGACATTCTATGCTAGAATTAATATTAGGGGATAACATAGGAGTTAGTTGATACCTTTGCTTTGGTTTTCTGACCAGATCTTCTTTTGTTGTCACTAATAAGTCCTCTCTTAACTATATTAGGAAATTAGTGCCCTTTTTCTCAAAATTAGGAGAGTTTGCCTTATTTAGAGCCTTACATGTAATGAATTGTTATTCTGTCTAGTGATGTTGTTCAACATTATTAAACTCTTTTTTGTCATAAATTACTTCCTCAACATTCAGCACTATTAACTAGCTTGTTAAGAGCATTGGTCACCTAAGCAGCTTTTGAGGGCTTACATTTTTTTATGAAATTGTGTCTTCCTATATATATGTTGAAATATCAATAGATTCCTTATTGTTATAAGTGTTAATAATTTTAATGTTAGCATTCTTACGATGATTTTGGTATTTATCCTTACAATTATGGCCTGTCATGCAATTGACTAGTACTTCATTTTCATTAGGTTCCTTTAATGTAATTAACTTATAATAACCTCTCTTCTTGAAAGAGTTAATTATATGTCTTTATCTCTTCCCCTGGTTTAAAGATGGCCTCCATTAGTGAGTGATAGCCACAACAAACATATTGTCATCTTCATTTAACCTAACAATTAGGACCATGTAAGGTAGCTTTTAGTTCATCACAATATCCATACAGACACACATACATACGCACTAACATATAGAATTCTATTCATTAATGATGTTGCTTTATCTATGTATATAAGTTAACTATGAAGATTTTTAAGTAGCTTAGATTGATCATTGATTAATATTCTAGAGGTACATAACAAAAATTGATCTAGTAGAATATGCTTCATCCTTAGCTTCTTTATGTGAAGAACATGTCTTCACTTCGTAAGAAAATAAATTTATTTTTGATATGCTAAAGACCAGCTTTAAGAAGTCTTTAGATACATGCTTTTGATTCAAAATTAAAGATGAAAAGATCTTCCTTTTTTATTAAAACTTCCAATAATTCCATTTTTCCATTAGTTATGCACTCAAATATTCTTAATCAGATAGGCAGTTCTTTTACCTACAAAACACCATCCAAAGAAGCTAAACAATTAGAAGCATTGACTTTTAAGACATCAATTGGAGGAGAAAACATATTGACACCATCTGATTTTGTAAGTCGGATATATTAAAGCTTATTAATTAGTAAAAGGGTCTCTTACAACTTGATATTAGGTGGGCTTAGCAATCGGAAGATCAGTCATTACAAAAGCTAAAGAGGGAGACTTTTAGGCTCTAACAATAAAAATGAGAGGGTGAAGGGGCTCGAACTAGGAATAAAAAGAGCTTGGTGGAAGGAGCTAGTGTATGAGGTGTTAATACATGCAAAGGGAGAAGGATTAGTGATCTTGAAATTCAAAAAGGTGGAGGATGCATTAGAGGTAAAACAAGGAATAGATGAAGGATAGATTATAAGATCATGATTAAATAAAAGCTAGCCTTGGGAATTAGTGAAACAGTGAAAAAGGAAAAAAGATAATTGGTCAAAAAATTTTTAAAATGGTTCCCTTAATAGTAAGGAGCTTTAAGTAGAAACCTACCTAAAGAAGTTGATGAAAGCTAGAAGGAAGTTAGAACCGAACCGGAAAGATACTCAACTTCTAACAAATAATTTAGTTAAAACAGATAAAAGCTAGAAAAAAAGGTCAATGTATAACCAAAAGACAGCATTAACCAGAGGTACAACAAATAGACAAAGGAGATTATCATAAGCAAACTTTAAGGATTAATAGTCAACAAGTAGAGCAAAAATTTCTAAAACTTAGGTATGGTTAAATTTATAATCAAAAAAGAGGATCAAGGTATTCAAGTATTTTACAAATTATACAACATAAAAAAATAATAATTTTAATATCTTTCTAAATTTCAAAATAGAAAGTTATTGATTTTAAAAGAAAACTCTATTTTTTATATTTTCAATAAACATTTTTCAAATGCCAATGACATTACTTAAAGGTGAATAACAAATAGTTTAAATTAGGGGTGGCAGTTAAGCTTAAGGCCCAAACTAACTCGACTCGACTCAGTTTGAAGTCAATAAGTTCGACCTGATTTAGCTGGACTTTGGTCCGTGTTTGAGTTTTTTTTTTAAATTTTAGGCTTTGGAATGAGCTCAAATTGGATCGAACTTTAGGTTAGGCAAGCAGCTAAGCCCTAACTTGAGTTTATTTCTACAATTATCAACCAATTTATTTGCATAATAGTTTACTTTATTCAAACAAACTAAACCATGTAAAAGTTTAAATAAATATTTAAATGATGTCAAATCTTTCAATTGGTTTGAATGGTTAATACATTAAAAAGTGTAAAAGGTACATATGGAAATTTCTTTACTTTTATAATAAAATTTTGTTCTCAGAAATAAGAAAATTAATATAAAAAATTTTGAAACTAAATATAAAAAATCAAATAAATATTTTACAATGTTGATATCTAAAAGAAATTTTGTTTAATAATTGAATTTATAAAACATATGTAAACTTTGTTTAAAAGAAAGCATAGAATCTAAATTGAGAAATAAATTCTCAATTAGAATAATTAACTTAAATTTATAATTGCTATATATAATTAGAAGTAATGAAGTATGATTAAAGTTATTTAATTTTTTATTTGTGTTTTTTTCCAAATTTCAAATATCAATTCAAATAGTAAATTTAAAATTAAATTATAGTATCATCTTTACGACTGCTTATTTTTAATTCCTTTTCTTACGTAATTAAAATCTCCTACATATCAGTGGAACGTTCACTAGATTATTGTTGTTATTATTGTTACATAATAAAATCATAATTTCAATAATTATAATAAATTTGTTGTAATTTAAATAAAGAAGTTATTTAAAATTCAATTCCTTTACTATTCTGCTAAGAATTCAAAATCTGTAGAAAAATAAGTAATTGTATATGGATTTTTAATAATTCAGACAATTACGAATTTAATTTTATATAGCAAAGAAAGAAAGAAACAACAAGCTTATAATTAATATTACTAATTCCGATGTTAACATGGTCTCTCGATTTAAAAAAAGAAAAAGAAAATGACCGGAAGTTTAAATGCAACAACAACTATGAGAGAGAGAAAAATAACAACTGTTAAGTCAAGGAGACTTCACTTCTTCTATTGATTTTGATGAAAGTCAAATAATAATAATAATAATAGAAGAGTGCGTGAACTGTTTTGATGAGTTTATTAAGTGTGCAGATAAATGTAGGAGGCACAAATCATCAAGTTAAGATGATATTCAAGCGAAGTCATCAGACGAAGCGAAATCGTCAAACAAAGCAAAGTCATCAGACGAAGCAAAGACATAAGACGAATTATACAAAACAAATCAAGACGTTATAATTGAAGAACAACTTAC
>JAOQMS010000006.1:13389257-13414142 GCA_027563885.1 Erythroxylum longipes | reverse complement strand
TCTTTTCTCTCCCATTCACGTTTTTCACTCTTCTAAGATAACAAGACTACAATTCCTTTTTCCCAATGTACCCTTAATGAGTCCCAAAAGTCCACTTTAGCCTTCCTTATAAGCTTATGCTCTTTTGGTACTTAAGTTACATGCCAAAAATGCCCTTAATTCATTCTTATGCATTTATTCCACAAACTATTATGCTTAATTTAATGAAAAAAAATTTCGGGGGCCAACATGGACTAATTAGAGCCCCATCCTATGGAGGCAAGCTTCACCTTCTGAAGTCGGTAATTATCTCAATAAAAACTTACTGGTGTTCCTACCTATTTCTCTCCAAAGGGCTTATTAAAAAAATTGCAAAACTTATAAAGTAGTTTCTACGGGGGAAAGGAAACAGTGAGAAAGGAATAGCAAAAGTTAGTTGGAAGATTATTTATCAACCGAGAGATGAAGGAGGATTAGGATTAGAGTCAATCAGCAAGAAAAACAGATTACTTATGACCAAGAGAATTTGGAGAATCTTAAGTGAAACACAATCAATGTAGATCAAATGGATTCACATTTATATATTAAAAGGTGAGAGTCTTTGGGCTCTAATAATCAAAGACAGTTACTCTTGGTTCTTAACCAAATTCTTAGAATGAGGGAAGAAGTTCAGCAGTACATAACTTGTAAAATAGGGTCAGGGGACAGAATTTCCTTATGGTATGACAACTGGACAAGGCAAGAAGCTTTAATTCATAATTAGTTGGCAAGAACTCTATTGGAGAGGTTCCCTAAGAAAACTAAGCTCCATGAAATAATTAGAAATGGAATTTGGATGTTATCATCAGATGAGATTAGACTCTTGCCCATTTCGTAATTTAGAAGCCTCAGAGAGAGAGATATTTATTTATGGAATGGGATTCTAGTTTCAGAAATAACTATAAGGGAAGCTAACAAGTTGAGGGATGGGACAACTAATATAGTAGGATGATATCCCCTGATTTGAAACAAGGTTCTTAGACCTAATGCTAGTTTTCTTCTTTGGCTAGCTATGTAGAACAAACTCAACACTTTGGATAGGTTGAAGTTCCCACCCTCCTCTAAGATATGTATTCTTTGCAACCTAGAGGATAAAACTAGAGACCATCTCTTCTTCGAGTGTGTTTTCTCTAAAGAGATTTGGGCTAAAATCTCTAGACTATATACCCCTGCGTTTAACTATTGCAAACTCTCTAACATCCTACTGGAGTTATCTCATCTACATATTTCTAAATATGATAAGGTTATTATAATGGTCTCGGACGCTACATGTACTCAAGCAGTTTGGAATGAGAGAAATAACAGAAGGTTTAAAGAGAAATCTAATTCTCTATTCTCTCTTATTGAACTCACTATTGCTAGCATAAGGGAACAACTGATTACAAATTAGTTAAACTTGCACTGTAACAGAGGAATGGCTCTCACATGGAGAATATAGTCCTCACTGTTTATTCCTAATTCATGTTACTCAAAAAAGTTTCACACAACTTGGGTTTAGTTTAGAACAATTCAGAAAAGTAGTGATCTCTCATGCATAGAAATTCCTGGATTCTAGCATATTATTCATTCACCTACTTACGAAAATAGGTGGATTTGAACTTACCTGTTGGTAAGGAAAGGGCTTTCTCATATATGCTTCTTCCTTAGTTGTGTCATGTTTGAAGGAACACCATTGTCCCACTAAATCTCTATTATCAACATATAGTTTGTTATTTTGTGGAGATTCATATATATAAAGGATGGATCATACCACGTTGAGAAGCTTACCTGAGTTGAGATCACCCCCTCCGACTCGTCACCGCAGAGCAGAACCCCAAACCTTTAAAAGAAAGCAATGTCTGAAGAGCCGAAAAATAATATCGTTATGCCCTAATCGCTAAAAGTCATCACGATTCTAAAGTTGAATATGTTACCTGAGTTGAAATCTTCTTTATGCATAGAAAAGAGTAGAAAAACACCATGTAGTCACATCGCTAGCCTCGCCGTCAGAGCATCGCTTTTTACCCTCCCAAATCGAGAAGCATTTGAAGATTCGAGAAAGACTCATTTCGTTATAACCAAAATGTTAAACGACTTTGCTCACTAAACATTGTTCTGAACGTCGCCATTTTGTCTTAACCTATATATATATATATATATATATATGAGTGTTTCAAGTGGATCTATCTCAGGTGGGTGAGTCCCTCCCCTAATGTAAACTTCTCTATTTTTTTATGAAAATTTAAATTCTCAAAAGAAAAAACAAGTGAAGGAGACTTTGATTAAACTAAAAACGGCACGAGGGACGAAGTTGAAGAATTGACGAGATCGAAGGGGCGGATTTAGGAAACAAAAATAATCACATAGAAACAATCAAACTCTCAGATCTAAGCCTACCATCCTGACCTTCTTCTTCACATATTCGCAGGTATCAAAATTTTCTCTCACTTTCTCTCTCGCTGCTTTCGCTTCGTTGTGCAGATAATAAATAATTAAGTATTTATTTGGTTGGTTTTTGGTGTCTCTCTGATCGGGGATTTCTAGAATAATATAATATACTACATTGTAAAACAAAACAAAGAATAATAGTAATCATGGAAACTTCGTCGAGCCAACAAGAGTTTGATTACTTGTTCAAGTTGTTGCTAATTGGGGACTCTGGTGTTGGGAAAAGCACTTTGCTCTTGAGTTTCACTTCCGACCACTTAGAGGATCTCTCCCCCACCATCGGTACGAATTGCTGTAGATTTATGTTGATTTCAACTTCCAGTGAATGGTTGTATGTAGGTGTGGGCAAACATGTGGATGTTAACTTACTATTCTTACGCTTTGTAGGTGTGGACTTTAAGGTGAAGCATGTCACTATTGGTGGGAAAAAGCTGAAACTCGCTATTTGGGACACTGGTAAGAACACTTTGTTCATCTATCATTACTTTGTTATTCTTGTCCTTGAATTTTCCTTCATATTGTATTTGCTTCTGATTTTCCTTTTTCTTTTGTGAATGCTCTAAAAAATCCTAAAGCAGTAACTGATTATACTTAATATGCAATTACTTTTTTTATGACTGTTAAAGGACAACTTTAAATCGTAAGCTGTATTTTGCATATTAAAAAAAAAATTGATAGTACTGTCATTTGAGTTTAATCCTATTTTTTGTTATTCCAACCATTCTTCCCTTCTCTTGTCTGCTCTTTTTCAATTTTGGCCTATCAATGGTATAATATGTTAAGTACCTCAATCCTTTTTTACTGAAGATTGAATCTTCAATTTTATATGCAGCTGGACAGGAGAGATTTAGAACATTAACTAGTTCATATTACAGAGGAGCGCAGGGGATCATTATGGGTGCGTATTTCATTCACCTTTTCTTTTTCACTTTTTCTCACCTTACCCTTCCTCCAATGGTATTCATATATATGCCTGATTTCTTTTAAAAATTGCCCTACATATATCTCTTTTTATTCCTCAGTGGTAAATGTGATGTCATGAACAAATTTTCAGTATGGCCTTTAAAAAGAAAAAAAATTCTCCTGTTTCTTGTTTTCTCATATTGTCTGCACTTCCATGAAATGTGTATGTATGTTTGAGGTTTGGAGGTGTCTTGGCTTTGCAAGTAGTTTCTCTGGAAGAAAGACACGTCTTGCAATATCTTGCCAGCTATGGGTTGGCTGGGTTCTCCTGCTCTTATTCTTGCCTCTTGTTACACTATATTAATATGATCTATCTGGGAATTGATACAGTATATGATGTAACACGGCGAGAAACTTTTACAAATTTGTCTGATATATGGGCCAAAGAGATTGATCTGTATTCGACAAGTCAGGATTGTATCAAGATGCTTGTCGGTAACAAAGTTGATAAGGTATGTCTCAGAAATAAGTTTGTTTATGAATTTCATTGGTTTTAGGCTTGGATAAGAAGAGTTTGTTAGCTTTTAATCCTCGTTATTCTTATCAAATTATTGGGTGGAAACTTATATAGGTTTGGTGTATTTTATCCTCATCATTTATACCTTGTGCAGGAAAGTGAAAGGGTTGTCACCAGAAAAGAGGGCATTAACTTTGCCCGGGAATATGGGTGCCTTTTTCTTGAATGTAGTGCAAAAACTCGAGTAAACGTAGAACAATGTTTTGAGGAACTCGTTTTAAAGGTAAAATTTGCGCCTGATTGGATTTTTAATTTTCAAATTTGAAGTTGGCTGATGTTACTTTTTGCTTTCTTTATCTTGTAGGTCTATCTTAACAGTTTGTACTATGCCTGTGTAATGCTTTATTTTGGCATTTCTATGGGTCTTTCTCTAGGTTCTTGTGACTTTTGGATAATGACCAAATTTTATTCATATTTCCATCAATTGAAATAGTCATTTCTACAGTTGTCATACATATATTTGTCATACATATATGGATATGGAGTCAACTATTAGTCATTTCTGCAGTTGTCATACATTTATGAATATTGAGTCAACTCTTTCAGAACGTTAGTTTTATATTGAGTCAACTATTAGAAAATATCTAATGACAAAATGATTGGAAAATATATAGAATTTTTCAGTGATTTAACGATGGGGACTTACTGAAATATTTTGAATAGTAAAAGGGAAGAAATTGTGAGGTATGATAAGGAAAACTGTTAGAAGTTAGTTTTGGTAATATTATAACAGAGGTGATGGAAAGACTCAGTTGATTTGTTCCCAATATTAGGATGAATCTGAATATTTTAGAGGATGCCTGATCTGAATATTTTAGAGGATGCCTGATCTGAATATTTTAGAGGATGTCTGAATGAAGTTAGTAAAAGTAGGACTACAAAATTGTTATCCGTTTATGATCCCTTGACTGGTGTTTGTGGAAACCGGTATCAAAATTTTCCTCATTAATATTAGAATGATTGATTAGTTGTGTTCCCTGCATGATTTGTTACTTTTAATGAAAATGCTTGAAGTGGCAGACCTTTGAATGTCAACAGAGTGTTCCAATTGCATGAAACAATTTCTTAAAGATTTACATTTAATTGCTTTGAATCTTTACCGTGAAACCACAAAGAGTTGATATAGAAGTGCTGGAATCGTTCCTGGAAGGTGCTCGATAGGGATCATGTGAATCTTGGTGTTAACTATGATCTTTAGCGGTGTTCCCCTGGAAATTTGAATGACCATTGGTGTTTGAATAGGGGCAATGGTCTCATTGCTTTTAAAGTAATGGTCATTCTTAGAATCACTACTAAGACAGCATTTTATGCAAATTTGCAGATTCTGGAAACACCCAGTCTGTTGGCTGAAGGTTCAAGTGGCGTGAAAAAGAACATCTTTAAACAGAAGCCTGCGCGGGATGTTTCTGTTAGTGGCTGTTGCTCATGGTGATTCTTCTCTTGTGTGTCGATTGCTCCTGGTGGTTGGGTCCTCGAGTTAATGACATATCCTTGTCTGAGTGACCTTTGCTTTCCTTTCTTTTGGTTTTTTATTGTTACAAATGACCAACCTGTGACAATAAAGTGTATTAATTATCAAATGCTTTGTTGATCTAAATATATGCTATGTTGTTTTCTTTGCCAGATGGCCCAGATTTAAGAACTTGGATATGCCTCTGGGTGCGCCCTCTTGGTATGCTTTTCCATCCCATTTGTTCGTTATTCTAGGAAAAAGATGTGAATAATCGTGTAATGGCCCTTCCTTTGGGAATGAGATCCTCTGTCATTTTCCCAGTTCCTATCCTATGTTAGAGGTTCTCATCTATAGTTAAAGGAAGGGGATGAGATCCTCTGCGCCATTTCCTCAGTTCCTACTCTGTGCCAGAGTATTTGTGGATCTACGCCATTCGGCGTAGAGGATCTCATCCTCTTCCTTTGACTGTTCGGATTATATTCGAGTTGATGTTTCATAATTTCTACTAATTAGGTCTTTAGATCTGCCCGAATTGATGTGAGCGGGTTGAATTAGGCGAAAGGGCCAAATTATTGGACTCAAACAATTGATCCTTTTAAAAACTTTTTAGAGACTTAGGGTCTGATTCTTCTATTTTTATTTTTGATTTTTTGTTTTTTTTTTAAATTTATTATTTGTTTGTTTAAGTTTTTGAGTTTTTGTTTTTTTTTTCCAGTTTTTTACGGTTTTAAAAAATTATAAAAACCATAAAAAGTGATTTTTATTTTCTGTTTCTATTTTTCATAATTTAATTTACTATCAACTAAATATATATTAGTTAATTATTTAGTATATAAATTATTAATAAAATTTTTTAATAATTTAATTTAATATTATATTTAATTAACTAAAATTAATTGGTAATATGAAATATGAATAATTTCATTTATTTTGTAAATAAATTAAATAAATTTAATTTAATAATTGTTAATAAATATATTAAATTTAAAATTTCTTCAAAATATATAAATTTGAAATAAAATTTTATTTAATAATTTAAAATAAATATTAATTTTAAATAAAATTTTAAATTTTAAATTACTTATTAATTTATTGATAAATATTATATAAGAGATTAAAATAAATTTATAAAATTAAAATACTTCATCTAAATTTTATTTAATATGGAATTGTTATCGGGAATTAAAATATAATTATATTGATTTAATTAAACAAGTTTTTTTATTTGAAAGAAAAATAAAAACTAAAATCAGAAAATGAAAATTAAAAATTAAAAAAATGAAGTTGAATCAAATGGTCCTTTAACTTTCATATACACATCATTCCACGTAATGCTATATAATATAAGAAATAAATGACTAAATAATGCGATAATTAAAGAAAATAACGACATTGGTTTCATGTATTTGCCGTGATCAGTCCATAATGAAGTTAAGAAATTAGACAAATTGAAAGGGTAATGGTATGTTTATTTTTCTATTATTTTCAAATTTTTAATTGAATATTTTTAATAATCTTTTTTTATACTTAATCATCGAACATTAGTGATTCTTTTTAATCAAATATTTTTTATTGACAAAAGCTAGAGAAATAAGGTACTTATGTTATTGTGGAACTTATAATTAAGAATGGTGAAATTTGTTTAGTCAAACCTCAAAAAATTAACAAATCAAGGATCAAATTTTATGTTGGACTCAGGTTTGGGACTAGCTCAAGGTTTGGTCTAAATAGGTCAATCACCTTGTACAAAATAATATTGTTTTGGAGGGTTTTCTTTTTTTAATGACATTATTTTAGTCTTAATCATTAAAAAATTTAAGATTAAAATTATATTATTTTGGATGGCCGAAAATCGAGTTAGTTGCGCACTGAAAGTTGAGTTGACAATCTGGCACAACTTGACTAAACTTACTGGCATCCCTACTTATAATGTTATGTGTGTTGATCGGTTTAATAATATAAAACTTTCAATACCACAAGTATATGGATCATATCTTGTAATTGTAAAGGTATCATTCCTACGAGTGCTAATTAGATACCTAACAACTTGAATAAAACTTTGTTTAAGGTACTAAAGATCGATTTGAATTAAAATAAATTACTAAAATTGAAATAACTAATAAAACAAAACAATTTGGATAGTTGAGTTGTTAATAATAATGAATATAATCAAAGTTGAAGATTTATGAATTATTATATCCTTTTCTTATTCTCCCTTTATCTTTTTTATTCAATTATATTTGATGCTAGATATTTTAAAGTTTTGATTACCCTATCTTGAGATCTAATTAAGTAACCTTAATTGAATTTTGAGTTGTAATCTCTTGATTCACAAAACTACTAATAACTTATTCAATTAGATTTGAAGCAAATTTAAGAATAATTAATTTTACAATTAAGATCTTTCTTCAATTAATCGTTAATATGATAATTGCAGGTCTATTAAGCTACCAACTCTCGTTGCACACCTTAACATATATGATTTGATTCACTTTCTCGATTTATTACCAAGTATAAGCACAATAATTATCACAAAGCATTGATAGATGTATTGAATTCAACGAGAATAAGGTTCAACAGACAAATCAAGAACACTCCCTAATATGGATTTAGAAACTCATAATTATGTTAAACATCATTATAATCAAAATAATCATCCAAGACAGTGAAATAAATAAAGGACAAAGAAAGAAAAGCTAGTTGGAGTCTTCATATGAAAAATGTGGAATTCCTAAAGCTCTCCATCATGTCTCCTTTTGATCTTCTTTTGATCTGGTGGTGGTTGCCTTTTTCGTGTTTTTCTTGTTCTCTTGAGGCTTTTAGGGTTCTTTCTAAGATTTCCTTACTTAATTTGATTCCAAAAATAACCCCAAAACGTCAAAAGTATATATTAAAAAAAACTCGCAAGCATGAAAAGATGAAATTAGCTACTTCCATATTTCCAATTCTTCTTTTTTCTTCAATTTTTTGTTTCCATACACTCACCAACACATTAATACCCTTGAAATTTAAAATTAAGATCAAATTCTTGTTATAAACCACTCAAACAATTGAAACACATAAAAATACTAACAATAATATAACTCTAAGTCCTAAACATATGATTATCATCTAAGAAAACGCTTGAAAACACATTTGAACACCTAGAAATCATACTATAATCTACACATATTAACATCTCTACACTTAAGCCTTTGCTTGTTCTCAAACAAAACTAAAAACCACACACTAAGAAAATACAAAAACATATAAACAAGCAATCATACAACATGCAATAATGGTATAATAGCATCAAATCTCATGGAATTAACTTAACCACAAATATCAACCACTTAAAAAGTGCCAACATACTAACTTATTCTTTCCATGTTTAAGTAATTTGATTTGAGTATCCATATTAATCAAAATATTAACATCCAATTCATACACATATTGATTAAAATATTAACATCATGTTCATACAGATATGACACTTGTAAGCATATAATTATTATTATTGGTCAATTAAAAAGGCAAACCATCACTAAGTAACATTTTATGAAAATTCTTGCTATTTTTAAAAGATCAATAGGTTTAATTTATTGTAAGCACCATTTTTTTAATATTTTCTTTAATGATAACCTAATCTTTTTACTCGAAGTCAAACACCTTATTATGAATATCCCCTAATTACTTAACTACGTTACATTTTTTTATTTAGCTTGATTGGAGTGTCATTTTGGCCTCTTGACGAGAAGATAAACATTTTGCCATGAATGCCCTTGGTTACTCAGCTATATCATAACTCTCAACTAGCTACCATCTCTATTCTTAACCTAATTTTCTTCAAAAGAGCCAGAGGAGTAGGAATTTTATTTAATATACTTTATTTCACATTTAATTTCTTAGCCTACCTTGTTTCTTCTTAGTTAATCACTCTCATGAAAGTGTACTAATAACGCTAACCAATTTAATTGAATGTAATTATAAGTGTATATGAACAAGTATTATAAATTGAAAGAATAAGTTTTATATTCTAATTAACATGCATATTCATCCCAAAGACACTTAAAGTACAAAATTCACAAGTTACTTTGCCTTTACAATTTAATGATCATGTTTGAAAGTAAGCCAATTCCATTCAATTCATGCCATTGACACATCCAAATATCATGCAACAAAATGTTCACACAATGCTAACCTAATTAAAACTAACACAATGCAAGTGCAAAATTCACACACACAGGATATGCAAGTGCATATATCTCTTTACACTTGAACAGTACACTATTCTCAATTTGATAAACAAAACAATATAAATGAAAAATAAATAATAATAAAGACAAAGTTAGAGCAAGATGACTTATGGTGATTGAGGCAGTGATGGTGTTGATGATGGAATTTGAGCACCTTGAATAACAAAATATTCAAGTTTTTTCTTCATGTGATACCACTGTTAATGTTGATGGCACACAAATTCCTTCATTTACACCTCTATGGTATCCAAGTGACCCTCCATACGCTTGTTGTTTTCTGTCATTAGTTTTAGCACTTTCACCTATCCTTCTTTTTGTCCTCCTCAGATTCTTCACTAAAAGAGACTTCTTGTTAGTGTTATGATGGAGCAAAACGAGAGGTCATCTGGCCAATCCTGTGTTTCGTTTGTGATTTCAAGTTGATATCTTAGAGTTCTAAACTATGGCACTCTAATATTTCAGCTCGCCTCAAATGTCTATGATTTAAAAACTCAGGGAAGACATGGGTTAGTCCATCAACAGAAACACTGTGAAATTGAGCCAGTACGATAACAAAGAAACTCATGCCTCAATATCTATTTTTTCTTATTAAGACAAGTAACTAACATTTGAAAGATGTACAAACTTGAATTTTGTGATCCATGCACCGAAGAATAAATAAATGCTTTTGAGAACACTTGTTACTTTGAATTTTAGGAAAACAGTGTAACACATATTTATATAATAACAAATATTCGTTATTCGATGCTCATTTTTCGGAGCAAATTCATTTAACCTTTTAATTTCTTCCAATATTGGTTAGAATGAAAGTTTGTGTTTTTCAATAATTTTCGATTTGGGAAAATTTCTTCCATAATATCATAATCCACATTATAAGGGTTTTCATGCAATCTAAACCAAAAATTATCTAGTTTTTGTAGCTCAAAATATAAAGTCGTGTAAAATTTAAAGGTTAAATCGTCAGTTATAGGAAAATCAAAATGAATAATTTTTACACTCAAAGTCTCAATCTTTTCTTTTAAACCTAGATTTTCTAAGATTGTAAAATCGAAATAATGTAGAGTAATAAAAATTCTTGAACAAAAGGTTTGGAAATTTCTACCTTCTTATGAGAAGATCAAAAAAAGTGCTCCAAAAATCCCTAACCCGGTCACGTGCACCATCACCTGACACTTTGCTTTTCCTTTCAGTGTGGAGTGATTTGTGATTTGTTTGATTCTTAGATCCATGAGTGAGTATATGTCCTGCAAAATCAACCAAGAAACATATAAAACACAAAATAAAACCCAAAACGTGAGAGAGAAAAGTGTAGACAAAATCTTGTAACACCCATTCAAAATATGTGATTTTATGTGAAAATCACTAGATTTGTGTAAAAGGAATGACAATCTAGGTGAAGGATAAAAAAAATATTGAAAAACTAAATAAAAGTGAAGAGAGATTTGAGAGACAGTAGAGAGTGTTAAAGGTGACTGCAAGTTTTGAGAGAGAATATGAGAGTTGTAAGAAGAGAAAATAAATATTTAAAGGGTTGGGGTTAGAAAAGAAGGGTAAACTAAGGTTTTGTGTTTTTGTGTCATAAGTGGGAGGGACTGTGGCAAGTCTCACCTGCCACCATCATAGGGGGTGCCATGATCATTACAGAATGTTCCTGCACTCGCCATGTACTATCGTGGAATGGCTGGAATTCTTCACCTTGACCATGTTTCGCCTTATTTACCTCATGTATCCCCTAAAACTTGTTCCTTAACCTGTAACAACTTCAAAAATATGAGATTGAACATCCAAATCACTCCAAACACATTAAAATAAGGGCTTACAAACTAGAATTCAAGAAAAACCTAACTAATATAGCATTCTAATTTATGTACTAAAACTAAAAAATAATATGAAACATATCCTACTTCTTGGGTTGCTTCCTAAACAACACTTCTTTAACATTGTTAGCTTAACATACTTTTCATATCTACCCTTCACTTGGGTCTATTATGAGTGGCTTGCTTCCACCTGTTTCACCCCATGGTGGTTCGGTAGCTTATTAATAAGCCACTAATTGTAAGATAATAAGAAGAACATAATTGATAAAATTAAGAAATACAAGTACAACAACACCTAGTAAAAATTCCCCTGAGACACGGAATCTGAGGAGGTTCAATAGTACACAGCTTTACTCTTAACTAGTAAAGAGATTGTTTCCAAATAACCCACATGAATGAAGAATAAGAAGAAAAGGAAAAAAGAAAAAAGAAAAAAAATTTAAGATTAAAAATAAAAACAAATAAATAAAATAATATTACTAATAGGTAAAAAATAAATTCAAATAAAATAATTGATAGGTGCAAATAATAGTAAAAATTCAAAAATACAAAAAATACTAATAATAATAGAAAATAATAATAAGACTATTACTACTACGACTACCACCACCACCATTACTACTACTACTATTACTACTACTACTACTACTACTACGACTACTACTACTATTACTAATAATAATAATATCTACTTACAACATAGTCTAACTACAGTAGGCAAGAGTTAAAAGATATAAGAGAACTACTAGGACCTCTTTACGAGGGATCCTTAACCTGAATTTTATCACGCTAAAGTTTTCTATTGTGAGTCATGTCTTTAGTAAGTTTCAACATTGTCATATCCTTTTTTATCACCTCCCCCCAATTCTTCTTCGGCCTCCCTACCTTTCTCTTACTATTTCTAAGTACGATCCTCTTGCGTCTTCTCACTGGAGCGTCTGGATGTCTCCTCTTAACATGTCTAAACCACTTAAGCCTTGTCTATCTCAATTTTTCCATAATATTCGCTACTTTTACTCTGTCTCTTACCATTACATTCCTTAGCTTATCCCCTTTAGTAAGGTTGCACATCCAATGGAGCATCCTCATCTCTGTTACCATTAACTTATGACTATGAACTTGTTTGATGGGTCAACACTCAGCCACGTAGAGCATGGTTGGCCTAATCACTAAGTGATATAATTTACCTTTAAGCTTGAGCGGTATCTTCATGTCATACAAAACTCCTGAAGCACCTTTCCATTTTAGCCACCTTAATCTGATCTGGTGAACTATATCTTCATCAATTTCTCCGTTGCTCTGGATGATAGATTCTAAATATTTAAAACAATCCCTTTGCGCTATAGCTTTTGAACCAATCTTTTCCACCATATCTATAGCCACCCTATGTCCCGAAAAGTTACACTCCACATACTTAGTCTAAGTCCTACTTAATCTAAAAACCTTTGATTCAAACGTCCCCCTCCAAAGTTCGAGCTTGTCATTGACTCCCTCTTTTGTCTTATCCATAAAAACAATGTCATCAGCATATAACACACACCAAGGTATATCTCCTTGGATGTTCTTAATAAGTTCATTAGTTACTACTGCAAATAGAAAGGGACTCAAAGTAGAACCTTAGTGTAGCCCAATATTTATAGAAAAAGGCTCAGTATCTCCTCCTATCATCCTTACTTTAGTTTTTACATCGTCATATATATCCTTAATAATCTGTATGTAAGTCATCAAAACCCCCTTGACTTCTAAACACTTCCATATGATTTTCTTTGGAACCCTATCATATGCATTCTCTAAATCAATAAAAACCATATGAATGTTATGTTGTATTTCCTTGTAGTATTCCATTAACCTTCTGAGGAGATGTAAAGCTTCTATTGTAGACCTTCCTGGCATGAAATCAAATTGGTTTTCTGATATATAAGCACCCTTTCTTACTCTCTTCTCAATCGCTTTCTCCCATAACTTTATGGTGTGACTAAGTAATCTATTGCCTTTGTAGTTGTTACAGCTTTAAATGTCCCATTTGTTCCTAAATAAAGGAATTATCATACCACATCTCCACTCGTCTGGCATTCTGACAGACTTAAGGATCATATTAAAAAGCTTGGCTAGCTAAGTAATACCCTCTTCACCTAGGCTCTTCCATACCTCTATGGGTATCTCGTTGGTCCTATTACCCTATCACCTTTCATCTCCCTTAACGTACTCTTAATTTCATCCCTCATAATCTATTAGTAGTAAGTAAAGTTACGAAGTCTTTTAGACAAGCTAAGGTCACCTAGACAAATATTATCCTTTATCCTTTACGCATTCATTGAAAAGGCTATAAAAATTTTTCTGCCATCTACTCATGATGTCATTTTCAGCTCTAAGTATTCGTCCTACTTTATCTTTTACACAACGAACTTGATCCAAATCTCTTTCTTTACATTTCCTATCCCTTGCTAATTTAAAAATATCCTTTTATCCATCTTTAGTATTTAGTCTTTGATAAAGGTTCTCGTAATCTCTACTTTTATTAACTGAGATTATCCACTTCGCCTTTTTGTTTGCCAGTTATACCTTCCTCTATTTTTAACTCTTTTTACCTCTCTGGGGCTATCTTATATAGCTTGATAAGCCTCCTTCTTGACCTTAACTTTTTTTTGAACATCCTCATTCTACCACCACGACTCCCTCTTACTACCCCTTGGCCTTTTAAAAGTAACTAAGGTTTCTACAGTTGTGTTCCTCAAAAGAGTTGCAACACCCTTCCACATCTAGTTAGCATCTCCTAATAAATTCTAATTTTCTTCATAAATGCATCTATCTTTAAATTGTTTCGCCATTCACCTTGCAAATTCCACCATCTGATTCTAATGCATCTCTTAGGACTTCTCTCCTTCCTCTAATTCTTAATAAAAAGATCCAAAACTAACAATCTATATTGAGTTTACACGTAAGCACTGGGTATCACCTTGCAATCCTTGCAGTTAGATCGATCACTCCGTCTTATTAGGAGGTAGTCAATCTGAGTCCTCATGATTCTATTCCTATAAGTCACTAGATGCTTCTCGTTTTTCTTGAAAAAAGAATTGGCTATCACCAAATCGAACACTATTATGAAATCCAACAAAGTTGTCCTGTTATTATTCCTTTCACCATACCTAAAGCCTCCATATGCTCTTGAGAAACCATCTGAGGTTGATCCTATATGACCATTAAGGTCTCCTCTGAGACTAAGTTCCTCGTTGGAGGGTATTTGTTGAATCACATCATCTAGCTCTTCCCAGAAATGATGCTTAATTTGTTCATCCAACATTACTTAAGGTGCATATGCACACACCACATTTATAACAGCTCCCTTTACCATAATCTTTAAGGACATGATCCTATCGTTAGTCCTTTTGACTCCTACAACATGTTGTATGAGTTCCTTGACAATCAAAATACCTACCCCATTCTGCCTTTTCGAGCCCCCTGAATACCAAATTTTACATCCATTAATTTCTTTTGCTTTAGCCCCCGTCCACCCTGTCTCCTACACGCACGCTATATGAACCTTATACTTATCTAAAGTCTTCACTAATTCTAAAGACTTCCCTGTAAGGGACTCAATATTCCCATAATCTATTTGTAATCTATTAGTGTATTTTCTTCTTTTGAACCCGAACATCATCGAAGGACTAACCTTTGTACTCACATTAGAGCTCACGGTCGCCATCCTTGTCCTAATGCCTAAAACAAGCTAAAGAAGACACGTATAACAAGCCCTAAACAATCCCCTAAATGACTCTAATAGCAATCAACAAAGAGAAGCAGGATTGATATTTAGTAACCAAAAGTCGCACCCACATGAGTGTAAGGGTTTGCAAGTAATTGCAAACGCACGACACTAAAATTAAAAGATTCACTAATAACAACTAGCCACTATGGGAAAACTAAAACATGAGACAAAATCATTAGATTAATAATAATAATAATAATAATAATAATAATAATAATAAATAAATAAATAAATAAAAATCAAATCGTTCTAATTTATCATTGCTCACCTGAAGTGTTATTGCTGCAGGACTCACGTTGATTTCACCTTTAGAAATGTAAGGTCAGTCGCTCCTCCTTTTGCTTCCTGTTCAAACAAGAAATACTCCACACTTATAATATTAAAAGTCAGTAAGTGTAATTAAATAATAAATATTTGCTAATACTATTATAAAATAGTAATAATAATAAGATAGAATAATAAAAGAATAAAAAACTACTAGTAAAATAGTAGTAAGAATAATAGTAATTAATTAATTAATGAATTACCTAATAAATAAATTAATTATACAATTCTTGAAACCAATCTTTTGAAAAGAAAACTGAAAAGTGTGTTGTTCGGCAGCTCCCTGAACTGACCACGCCTGATATGCAAAAACTTTACGGTTCCTCTTTATGTTTGCAGACTGAGGCGCCAGCGATCCCACCGAATCTGAGTTCAGTTTGGTTGCTCGTCGGTGCTATGTCAATATGCTCAATACCAAATAGGCAGTAGAGAGGACAAATTAGAGGCAGAAGAAGATTATGCAGATGCCAGGAGACGGATGCACTGACCTAAGCTCTCAAATTCCATATTGTTCTGCGTTTACCCCTTGGTTTACTCTATGTTTTGGGTCGCTATCCTTCAGAAACTCTTTGGATCCAGAAAACCCAAAACCACAATGCAAACAAAAATTCTATTCTAAAAAAAACTACTTAATTAATCCTTCCCAGTGCAGTAATCAAAAGGAAGGTTGGTGTCATCGGGGTCGCTAGTTGCAGCAACAGAAAAGTTGCTAGTAGCAACCTCCAAATCTGTATATAAAACTGATAGGAGATGGTCAGAGATTGGACAGAAAACTGAAAAATTCTCTCTCACTTTTTTTCCTAGGTTTCAGTAACAAATGACAATTGGGTCGGTGTTTAAGTGCGGATGAAGAATCCTTCGATGATAAAGAACTTGATTCGATATACGAAGAAGAAGAAGAAACTGTGATGGTGGTGGTGTCAACCTCTAAATCTATACAAAAAACTAATAGGAGATGGTCGGAATCGAACAAAAAACTAAGCCAAACCCACTGATAGTTATTAATGGAAGAGGATAATGAGTATTCGAGATGAGTTACTAAGAGAGACCTTAAGAAATCCCAAGTAAAATCAGTAATGGTCTAATCTATAAAAAATTGTAATAAGATAGGAAAATGATGAAACTCCCCTAATCATCAATTGAATCCAATAGTTTGTCTTGTAAGAAGGTGAAGTGCTTTCTTCTTCTGCAATTACCCTCGTTCCCTCTTCTTTTGCCAATTCTTGAACAGAGACTTCCCTTACTTCTTCAACCTCTATTTACCTTCTCCTCTGTTTTTCGATCTCTTCTTAAATAGCAACTGTATTTGTGAATTCGACCTTTATCTCCTAAACACTTTTAAGGTATTAATAGGCTCTAATAGCATATTGTATTTGGCTTAGTGTCTTTCAACGATGAAAAAATCTCTTATAAGATACAGTGGCTTACAGTGGCTAGCTTCATCGTTGGCAAGATCTTCCTTTAAAGATTCAGATGAAGTGTAATTGTTCAATACATCCACGTACGAGTTGCTCAACTATGGATTATCATTTTGCTTATATAGAGCATTCTGATGCCAGTTTTGCAAGCAATATAGATGTTCCTATATATAATCTGCTGTATGACATTGAAAATTGTACTGACTACCCCAAAAAATTTCATAACACAAGATAGATGTTGGTTGTGCTTCCCTTCTACTTGAAAGACTCCTCACACTTTTTGTAGACAATGCATTGGCTAATTGGCCCACTTAAACCTCCATATTGTGAACAGAAAAGGGATCATTCTTTACTATTTGATAAATTTCATTTCCATCCTCTTCGGGGTCTCTTCTAAAGTCACGATTAACTTGTCTAAATTTGAATCCAAGTATTCAAGGTATCGTTCCCACAAGAACTAATTAGAAACCTATCATCTTGAATAAAACTTCGTCTAAGGTACTAAAGATTGATTTGAATTAAAATAAATTACTAAAATTGAAATAACTAACAAAACGAAACAATTGGATAGTTTAGGTGCCAACAAGAATGAATATGATCAAAGTTGAAGACTTATGAACTATTATATCCTTATTTTTTCTCCCTTTATCTTGTTGATTCAATTATGTTTGATCCTAAATATCCTAAAGTTTTGATTATCTACTTTCGAGATCTAATCAAGTAATCTTAATTGAATTTGATAATCATAAACTTGTAATTTCTCGAATTACAAAATTACTGCTAACTTATTCAATATGATTTCAAGTAATCTCAAGGATAATTAATTTCACAATTAAGATCTCTTTTCAATTGATTGTTAGTCTGATAATTGTAGGTCTACTAAGCTACCAACTCTTGTTGCACATCTTAACATATATGACTTTGTTCACTCTCTCGATTTATTACCAAGTATAAGTATCACAATATCACAAAGCATTGATAGATGCATTGAATTAAACAAGAATAAGGTTTAATAAAACAAATCAAGAAAAATCCTTAATATGAATTTAAAAACCTAGAATCATGTTAAAAATAATTGTAGTCCAAATAAACATCAAAAATAATGAAACAAAATAAAAGGAAAAGAAAGAAAAACTAGTTGGAGTCTTGATCTAGAAATTTGAAATTCCTAAAGCTCTCCTTGATGTCTCTTTTGGATCTTCTTTTGATTTGGTGGTTGTTACCCTTTTTTTGTTTTTCTTGTTCTTAAATACTTTTTGAGGCTTCTAGGATTCTTTCTATATTTTCTCCACTTAATTTTCTTTCAAAATGGCTCCAAAATGTGAAAAGTATATAAAAAACATGCGAGTTGGAAAAGTTAAAATTTGCTGTCTATGCTCTTTGTATTGCCACGATCGAGGCCTGCTTTCATGCTTCCATTTCTTCTCTTTTCTTTTTCCATATACTCACAAACATATCAAATATCCCTTGAAACATAAAATTAAGGTCAAATTCTTGCTCTAAACTACTCAAATTATTGAAACACAAAAAAACACTAACAATAATACAATTTTATGTCTTAAACACATGATGATCATATAAGAAAACACTTGAAAACACACTCTATAACTTAATTTCTCCAAATTTGGCCAATGCTTCCTCTATTTTGCTTTTTGGTCAAACTTTTAACCACCAAATACTATTCTATCTTGAAAATCATTGTTTCTTCATCTCTAGCTTTTTCCATTCACCCCTCAACTTTTTCTTCTCTAGTTTCTTCCACTTATCTCTTAACTCTTCCTTCTTCTTTTCTAGTTTCTTTTAGCTTCAACTTCTACCACTCATCTCATTAGAGTAAAAGCTAATGGAAACAATGATAAATTCCTTACTTTAAAGGATCTTCTTATCAAATCATAGATTACGATTGTTAATGAAGGAAGTAAGTAGGAGAAGTTTGCTTTCTTTCCTCACATTTTCTCTAATGACAATTAAATTCTAGGTCTCCTTAAAATTTTAACAAGTAGGTTCTTGATAATTGTGCATTAGTGTCTGTTTTTCTAAGTATTTTGTATGCTTTTCTTACATAATAGGTTAGTATTGTTGTGTTTTAGGATTTATTTTGTATGTTTTTGTTTAGTTTAACCTTCATTGTTGTTCTTTTATGTTTGAAGTTCATTTAGGTTAAGAATTGATCATTTTGATGTAGGAATGGATGGCCACCTTTGCGATTAAGCTAGAGACCAAGAGAGGAGAAGAGAAGAGGAGGTATTATAATGCAAGAACCCACGATCGTGGGATTTATGCTAATTTCCACGATCATGGGATGCCTAACCCGAAGATACACGTGAGGTTCACTTATTTTTTAGGTTTTCATCACTATATAAGGTTATAAACCCCTATGGATGAAGAGGCATCGCGAAAACTTGCCTTCTCTAGTGAAAACACAGGTTTAGAGTCTATGGAGAGGTAGAGAATCAAGGTTTTTCATTTATAATTGGGAAAAGATCACACCAACGCCAGATTTTCTAGATTCGGGCAAAGAAGAGGAGGAGTTTGATCCATTTAGTTTTCTTTCATTTTTTTTCTATTCTAGCATTTGTATGATAGATTATTTGATTGTTGGGGATGTTAATGACATCATGAGTGGCTAATTTATTTGTAGTGATTACTTTTAAACTTCTTGTTGAACTCCTATTTTGTTGATTCGAATAAATGAAGCTTTTGATGAATGATGAATTTATACCTTGCAATATATTGAGAGATTGAGTTGAGTATTTTGTGTAGGGTTGTACAATGAGAATTGGCATTGAAAAGAGATCTTGACTAATTAATTGATCACCTATAGGATAACTTAATAACTAGTTGAATTGGTGGATTGATTTTATAGATTGAGAGATTGTTTAATCATATCCATTTAATTTAGCTAGGGATAATTAATTATACCTTGAGAAAGGGTAGTTAATACATTAGGACATCTTAGGTGAGGCACAACTTAATTAACAAAATAGGAGGGAGATAAGATAGGAAAAAAGTGTTCTCTAGTTGTTAAAATCTTGAATTCTAAGTTTCTGCATTTTAGCGTTATCATTTGTGCATTGTTAGTTGTTTAATTTAATTTAATTTTCCAGTTTATTTCCATAAAAATTCTGGTTCTTAAACAAAGATCAATCTGAATTAAGTGGTGCCTAATCACAATCCTTGTGGGATGGATATCTGCTTTTTACTACAAGTTGTGACCTATATACTTACAATTTTGAGCGTAAAACTAGGAACTTGTTTTCCATTCAACAAGTTTTTGGTGTCGTTGCTAGGGATTGTTTGTTTAGCATCTTGTTTAGTTTAGGTTACTTTGATTTAAGAGTTTTTTTATACTTTTCCTTATGTATTTGTAGGTTTATGAACACAAGAAACACACAAAGATCGTCTGAATATAGTGATGATAATTGCGATATCACAAGGCATGAACGAGAGTTAAGAAGAGCGATGCGCCAAGGCATTATACAAAGAAATATGACAGAAGAAGGAGAGCAAGGAGGAGCTGAGAGGACATTGATGGACTTTATGAGGCCAGGTTTCAGTCCTCAAGGAGTTGTAAAGCCAACAATTCAAGCTAATAATCTCGAGATCAAGTCGACACTCCTCAACATACTTCAGAGTAGTGTATAATTTTATAGACTGTCCAACGAAGATCCTAACGCCCATATTGGAAATTTTTTAAAGATCTACGATGCCTTTTGGTTTAATGGGATGTCTGATGATGCCATAAAGTTGCAGTTGTTTTGTTTCACTTTGAGAGATCGGGTGAAGGCGTGGTATAACTCGCTCAGTTTAGGCCAGATCACTACATTGGAACAGCTAGCCCAAGCATTTCTTGTGAAATACTTCCCATTGACCAAGATAATAAGAATCATAAAGGAAATCATAAATTTTTATCAGAGTGATGGAGAGTCTTTATATAAAGCCTGGGAGAGGTTTAAAGAATTATAGAGAAGCTGCCCCACCACAATATTTCGAGGGAGTTCCTATTGTATACATTTTACAATGGTGTAAATCAAAGCATAAGAGGAACTATAGATGCAGCTACTAGAGATTCTTTAATGAGAAAGACTATTGATGCAACTCATAAACTTTTGGAAGAATTGGTGAGCAATAATTGTATGTGGTCAAGTGAAAGGAGTAGACAGGGGCAAAAGGAGCAAAAAGGCATGATCTCGATTGAATCCCTTACAATTTTATAAGCCCAAATCACAGCCCTTACCAAGCAGTTGAGCAACATGCAAGGAGCATCTTCATCTACGGCCAAAGCTATGCAATTATAGTGTGAGTTAGGTGGGTAAAACAACCATTGCACAGTTGAATGTATTTTTTTGGGAGCTAGTGGTACAGAACAGGTAAATTACCTAGGCCAACCACAAAGTGGTAATAATCCTCACTTTAACACTTACAATCCAGGGTAGAAAAATCTCGCAAAATTTTCTTGGAATAATAATAATACAGGTGACTAAGCAAGGCCACAAGGACCTCCTAGATTTTAGTAAGATCGACTTGGATCTATGGAGAGAAAAATGGACAAGTTGATGAATTTTTTGAGTCCAAACTAGCAACTCAAGAGGAGAACTAGAAGAGGATGTTTTCTAGCCAGGAGGAAAGTCAATAGAGGATAGAGGAAAAGTTTGATCAGATTGTGAAGAACCATGCCTCATCCATCCACAATTTGGATGTTCAGGTAGGTCAACTTGCTAATGCTTTGTCTTCTAGAAGTAGAGGTAGTCTACTAAGTAATACTGAGGTCAACCCAAGGGAACAACTCAAGGCTATTACACTTCAAAGTAGTAAGCAAGTGGAGGAACCAAGTGTGCAAAAGGATAGCCAAGAAAAAGGGAAAGGCAAGGAGATAGAGGAAGAGAAAGAAGAAGAAAGGCCCTATGTGCCACCACTACCCTACAAGCCTAAACTTCCTTATCCACAAAGTGTGAGACAACATCAGGTGGATACTCAGTTTTCCAAGTTTTTGGAGAAATTGAAGAAGCAGCAGATTAATTTGTCATTGGTGAAAGCCTTGGAGTGCATGCATAAGTATGTGAAGTTTCTTAAGGATATACTCACACACAAAGGGACTTGGGAGGACAATTAAATGGTAACTTTGACGAAAAATTGTAGTTCGATTATATCAAGCTAAATGCCTTCTAAACTACAAGATCCAGGGGCTTTTACTATTCCATATGTTGTTGGTGATTTTGAATTTTCTAAATGTTTATGTGATTTAGGTGCAAGTATTAACTTGATGCCTTTGTCTATTTTCAATAAATGGGACTACGAGAGGTCAAGCCAACATTTACGCTAATTTAACTTGCGAATCAATCCATTAAGAGGCCATTTGGAGTTGTAAAATATGTATTGGTAAAAGTGGAAAATTTTATTATTCTTGTTGATTTTTTTGTGTTAGATTTTGAAGTTGATAGAAATTGTCCACTGATTTTGGGTAGGCCCTTTATGAATACTAGTAGGGCATTAGTTGATGTGCATGAAGGGAAACTTGTATTGAGAATTGGTGATGAGCAAGTTGAATTTAATATGTCAAAATCTTTAAGAAACCGATGGATGGAAATGTATGTATGAAAATTGATGTTGTGGATAAGTGTGTGAAGGAGGTTGAAGAGGAAGTTATGAAGTGCACAGGGATGAGAGTGTGAAAGAAGAGGAATTATGTGAGGAAGAGTTGATCTAAAGAAGCTGGAGAGAACAGATACACCCATACCACCATCCATTGTTAAGCCCCCCATTTTAGAGCTTAAACCTTTACCTTCCCATTTGAGATACACCTTTTTAGGTAAGAACCATACCCTACCCATCATTATCTCTAATAAATTAGATTGTGACCAAGAAGAGAAAGTGGTGGAGAACATATCGAAGAGGGATGAGATGCCGCTTTCAAACATAATGGAGGTGGAGATATTCAATGTGTGGGGCTTGGACTTCATGGGACCGTTTCCATCCTCCTGAAATAACAATTACATAATGGTTGGGGTTGATTATGTTTCCATATGGGTTGAGGTAGTAGTTACTCCAACTAATGATGGCAAGGTGGTTCAAAAGTTCATTAAGAAGATTTTTACTAGATTTGGGGTGTCTAGAGCGATTATAAGTGATGAAGGAAGCCATTCTGCAACAAACCATTTGAGGCTCTTCTAAGAAGATACAATGTTCATCAAAGAGTGGCTACCCCTTACCACCCCTAAACTAGTGGCCAAGTGGAGGAGGTGAACAGAAAGTTGAATGAGATCTTGGAGATGGAAGTGAGCACTTCAAGAAATGATTGGGCTTTGAAGCTAGATGACACCTTATGGGCTTACAGGACAACTTTCAAAACACCGATAGGTACCACACCATATCAACTTGTGTATGGCAAGGCTTGTCATTTACCATTGGAGTTGGAGCAACGGGCTTATTGGGTAGTTAGGAAGTTAAACATGGAATGGAAACTAGCAGGTGAGAAGAGATTGTTACAACTTGATGAAATGGAAGAGTTAAGATTTGAAGCTTATGAAAATGCTAAGTTGTACAAAGAAAGAGCAAAAAAGTGGCATGATGTTTACATTAAAAATAAGGCATTTAAGAGTGGAGACTTGGTGTTTTTATTCAATTCATGACTTCAGTTATTTCCCAGAAAGCTCAAGTCAAGATGGAGTAAACCCTTCAAGATCCTTCAAGTGTTTCCCCATGGAGCTTTGGAGTTGGAAAATGATAAGGATGAAGCATTCAAGGTCAATGGGAATAGATGCAAGCCATATTATGGAGGGACATATTCACAAGAAAGGAAAGTCATCTTTTCCCTTTCTTCCACTTTTTCATGAATGCATATGGAATGGTTAAGCTAATGACCTTAACTTAGCATGTTTACCTTTATTTTTTTTGTCTTTGTTTACTTATTGGCTTAATTTATTTAGTTGTGATTATGTTTGATTTGAGTTTGCTTGGTGTTTATTTGGATTTTGTTTGAGTTTTAACTTGTTTTCTCATCAAATTTCTTGTTGGTTAGGTGATTTTTATGTGTTTGCAGGTTGTTTGAATGTTGAGAATGCATGCTAAACTTGGAAGAGGGTTAAGATTTGGAGTAACCCACGATCGTGGGAATTGGGTTGTTGCCCATGACCGTGGGAAGGCTCTACAAAATCCTTTTGGAACCTTAACCCACGATCGTGGGAATTGGTATGTTTAACCTTGGGAAGGCTCTTCAGAAAGTTTCTGAAGCCTTAACTCACAATCGTGGGAATGAGGTTGTTTCCCACAATCGTGGGAAGGCTCTCCAAAAACCTTTTGGAGACTTAACCTATGATCGTGGGAATGATAGGTATTCCCACGATACCTTCTTTCTTCTTTCTTCATTCTTCAAAATTTCACATTCTCTCTCTCTTACAAACACGACACCCACTCTCCCAATCTCTCAAATCCTTCATCCTTCACTCAAATCTTGGTATTTTCTTCACTTTTTCCATCAATTTTTCATTCCTTTACACTTATTTCACATTAATCACGCAATAATCTAAGGATTTGGTAAGATTTTCTCTCTTTCTCTCTAAAAAAAGTGCTCACCTCTCTCTTGCTTATTTTTGGAAAATTTTCTCTCATAATGGCTCTAAAGAAGCTTGTCGCCCGGAAACCATCTGATGAATAGCATCTTCAATTCTCCAGAGAAGGTAAACCAGATATGGTGGCCACTTTTTGTGCCCTATTCCTGATTTTTTCGGAAGACGAAGTATGTGATTTCGGTACTTTAAGGATAGAGAATTAATTTTGGGTCCCGATTTTCTTATGATTTATTTTATTAAATTATCAAGCATGAAAATAAATTAGAATTTATGAATTTGAAAATTTTTGGAGTTTAATATGCTATATTATGAATTTTATATGGTTGCATGAATTAAAAAGAAAGAATTAAAATTGAGTGGAGGAGTTAGTAGGAATTTG
>JAOQMS010000006.1:13308841-13380372 GCA_027563885.1 Erythroxylum longipes | reverse complement strand
GAAATGCCAAATGAAAGCATATATAATTGGATGAATGTGCCAACCAATATGTAAGTCACAAATAACTTATGTCTAACATTCATTTATCTTAAGTTATATAAATGTCTCACAAATAACTGTTCTAGCCATATAGGTAACGGGATGTTACATAAAAACTACAAGGAACATTTTGCAAAAGAATGAGAAATTTTTATAAAGGTTTTTAGCAGCTATCCTATCTTCAAACAAGCAGACACTCTTAAAGACATGGAAGTACAAATATCAAGAATAACATATGTACAAATTGGAATCAGAAATGGTATGTATCCACCAATAGACGACCCTCCTTAATATGAATTTGATTAGGATCTAATTAATCAGTTCAATCTTCAATGCATCGAGGGAGTTTATCAACAATGCCTTAAAATTACCTAGAATCTTTAATCAAATTAAACTATAAAGGAGCCAATATGTTGATGACCTCAGCATATAAAACACCTATCTCTGCTGAATCATTACAACTCATAAAGCAATTTGATGCAGCATTTTCAACTTTATCTAGAGTATTCAGTGATCTATCAGCACAATGGAATTAAGATCTCTGTTAACACCTGCATCAATATTCACAATATAAATGTCAAAACTGCCCTTCAACATCACATAAGGAAAAATCCAAAGACAACTCATCCAATGACATTATAATTGAAGAATCTTCAATAATATAAGAATGTAGGCCACCGATCAACCCTTACCTTCAATTGTATAAGCTCACTGTCGGCCACCAACAAAAGTAGGTTCTTCAGATCTACTTTTCTACTTTTTCTTTTTTTTGCTTTCTGTATTTTGGACGTCAGTAAGCCTCCTTTTTCTACATAATTTAAGCTGTGAGCTTTGCTCGACATGAAAAAATAAACTACTCAATTATCCTAGCCCTGTCTCGCTCTTCTCCTCTCATTTTAAGCCTAAGAATTGGCGTTCAAGAGACAATGAGCACAACAGGTATGTTTAATAGGGGTTTTTTAGTTTTTCATCAATTCTCTTTATTTCTATACTTGTTTATTAGTAATCTGTTTATTAGTAATTAAATGCTTATTTGTACTATGTGTAGAAATATTCATCTAACCATAATAAATATAGAAAAAAAATTCACTTAGTAGAAAGCTTATTAATACTTTTGTAATACTTATAATTATTTTGAACAAACAAATGCTCATGAAATTATTCTTCATAAGTTTCAAGATATAATTAATCATAATACTGAAAACTATAATCAAGAATGATTAGAATTAAAATAACTATATAAACAGTTTAAAGAACATATTAAAATTCACTATTTATAACTAATTACTCTATCTATTATGTCCTATTTCTATTTGATGCCTAATTGCACACGCTGTAACCAACTATTAACAAACATCATTCATTTCCAAACTATAGTTCTTTAATATAAATCAGAAAAAAGAGTATTATGAAAAACGATATAACTATCTCCAATTTGTATTAACAATAATGGTTTAATTCCCATCAAAGAAAAATTAGATCTTGCTAATAATCTTTATAATTTACATATTAATAATTTATTTAATAATCATAATCAATTTACAGAATACCAAAGAATCTATCATGGCCTGAATAATTCAAGAATCTAATCTTAGTACTCAAAATAATATTAATATTTTAGATGTAGATACCTTAGACGTAACTGAATATAACGGTGTTTTCCATATTAATACGTTATTATTACAAGAAAAACAAAAACAAATAGCAAAAACACATTTAAATTTAAAAGACAGACAAGATATTATATACCATCCATTTAAAAACTTACTCAACAGAAAAATATTATTTATTATGGAAAAATGATACATGAAACACCTATTAGAATCGATCAATGTAATAGACATATTCACATAAATTTAATTGATCAAGAACAAATTTATAAACAATTACAAAATCTTTTTGAAGAAAAAAGATATAAAATTGGATATATATACATCTTTATACAATTCAAATTTTATGAAAATCTACTTGTCAATTGATTCCCCTATTAAAATGGCTATAATTGATAAAAGGATGACTCATTTAAAAGAGCAAGTAATCGAAATTATGAATGGAAATTTAGCTTATGGAAAAATTAAATTTAACACTCGCCTAAAATTAGGAATTCCTTTACAATCCCAAAATTTAGATGAAACTATTACGATCGCTTATAAATTTTATCGTGACAATTTAATGACAACATGACAATATCCTTTTTCAATTACTTATCAAATTAGTTATGTGTTAACAAATTCTCATCATAGTATTGACTTTAAAAATACATATCGCATTTATATCGATCAATTATTTAATGATGTAGCTAAAGTAGGAACAAATCTCAGAACTAGTTTAAGAGAATTACCTAATATTCATTATCCTATCAAAGTAATAAGTTCTCATGAAAAGCCTCATTTATCTTTAAGTGAAAATAATACAACTAAACAAGAATCTAAGCTTTTAAGATCATATTCTACAAAACTAGAAAAACCAATTAGATTTACTGAACCTAGAATATCTACACATTCAGAAGATCAATTAGTTGATGAATTAAGTAATATTAAGAATCAACTTAGAGAATTAAAAAATAATCTTTAAAATGCATTATGAGTATTAATGAACAATTATCTAAATTATTAGATAAACAACTTCAGAATGAAAATCAATTACAAATAATAATACAATATTAAATCAAAATTCTCAAATAACTGAAATGAAGAAAGTTTATAACATATTAGATTCTTTGATTAATTGTTATGAAAAATTAATGAACCTAATATCCTCGATGAACGAAAAATTAGAAATAATAGTAGAAAGATTCAAAACAATAGAAAATTTTATTAAAGAACAAAAATTGGTATCAGAGCCATCTAACTCAAGGTTAAACTGTGGAAGATATAGAACAAAATATTAAATTCACTTATTTGTAGGGAATAATTATAACAATATTGTCATACCTACATATTTTTTAAAAATATATATTAAAAATATTTTATATAATTTATTTTATATAAATATTTTTGTTTAATTTATAGGTAATTCTATCCTACAATTTGTTATAAATGGTTACAGAGGAAGATTGAAGACCAAAGGTAAACTAAGGGGAATGAATGACCATATTTATGTGCTTTGCAACACTTTACCTAAAACTGTAAATCATTTATTCTTTGAATGCAAATTCTCATCTATAGCGAGGGCAAGAATGTTGCCTAACATGAACGTATTTTGTCCTGTAAATGATAGGGAAAACATCTTAATTTGGATGAGAACCATTATAAAAGAATTGGGGAGGATAAGGAGTGCCTAAGCCTCAGTCTAATCTCCTATGTCTATTCAATTTGGTATGAAAGAAATCAAAGAATTTTCAAGGAAATTCATACTGAAAAAAATGATGTTGCATATAGAACTTGTTGCTGAATCGAAGAGAGATTGGTTGCTCATCTAGTCGTTAATAATCTGAGTCTTTCTATGAAGTGTAACTAGGTATTGATGTAAATTAAATCTAGATAAATCAACAATTGAATTGATGATAGGTTGTCATACTACATATCTCCTTATCTTTTTGTTAGCCTTATAATCTGCCTTTGTAAGCCTTCATAGGCTATTTCATTGAATTTTTTATTTTTTTCAGGTAATTTTACTTTATAAAAACAATAATCTTTAACAAATTTGTTTTAAACTACTCTCTTAATTATATTTATTCATAAAATGTTTATTTTGATAAAATATCATTTTCAAATTATTTTAGATTTTATGGTGCAACTTAATCTAAAGTAGCTTACCATTTTTTAAAAAAATCATTATTACAAAATATGTCTTGTTTATAATGATATTTGTTGGTTTATGCCCTTACAGCTAATTTATTTTGGTTGTAAATTGATTTTTATGACATTATTATTGTTCAATAAAAGGCATTCTTTATCTTTGTGTATTTGTTAATTATTTACTTATTAATCATAAAGATAAAATCCATAGAATAATTATTATGCAATTGGAAATTATAATGCGATTATAATTATGAGATTCGAATTGCATTTTTATATTACTCCTAAAATGTTTCTAGTCATAATTTCATCAAGACGGGTTATTGATAAAATGGTTAGACGAGCAAATGTTTGTTTCTTTCTTATGAAGAAAGTAATTGATCTCATATATTAAAGTGTAGAGAGATACTTTAGCAAACATGTGGGTACTTATTAGAGGATAAGTTTACTGAACTGACCTGGTTATGAAAATCTAGAATGGAACATTACTTGTGAGTCTGTTGATTATCCCATTATGATGGTTGTATAATTGATTTTTAAATTTGATATTACCAAAGTTATCTCATGTAGGAATTACTATATTTTGATACTACTCATGTTTTACTTTTGGAGTAGTTCAATTCAGTAGTTATTGGATATAGTATGAACTATATGGAGATAGTTGAGTAAATCAATAAAGAATTCGTTATCCTAAAGTAATTAGGAAGAATGTTCTGTTGTTCTTTATTAGTAATGATTTTGGGAATCTCTGGCCAGAGTAAATTGAAATTTGGAAAAGTTGTTTTCAAATATCAATTATAAATCATTCACTAATTAGCAAGAATGAACATGATTGAATTATTTAGAGTAAACACGAATTTCGTATCGAATTCTATTGGAACATTAGATGACGAAAGGATTAATTTATACATCATAGATAGGTTAAGTCAAGCCACTTTGACATTTCTAATATTTGGGTGGTCATGATATGTTGCTAGACGTCAATCATGATCTGTGATTATAAATTGTTTAATTAGAGAATTAAAGATAAAATAAAATAAGTTTTAATTTATTTAATTCTAATTATGAATTATAATTCTAATTATAATTTATAATCATGACCAATATATTAAGAACTTAATGGGTCACACATAAAATGTCTATAAAGGAGAAAATGAAATTTGAATTAAGTTGGACTTAATTGAGAAGTTTTAGAAACTTTAAGAATCAATATGTGATATTTGATCGTATAAGGACTAACTCGTAATTATGACTAAAGTTTGACTTTAGTTGTAATTTTGATAAAGTCCAAGGACATGAAAAATATGATTTTTCATATAAAAGGAAAAAATTCGAAAATTCGAAACTAGCACTTCTTACATATTTCCTGTTAAATTAGA
Organism: Erythroxylum longipes; assembly: GCA_027563885.1. NCBI lineage: Eukaryota > Viridiplantae > Streptophyta > Magnoliopsida > Malpighiales > Erythroxylaceae > Erythroxylum > Erythroxylum longipes. The sequence goes on along the minus strand of JAOQMS010000006.1, from coordinate 13,375,214 downwards.
TTTGAGTTTTCTTCGAATAGATATGTGGATATCATTAGAGGTCGGATGATTGAATGGCTCGTAGATTGACAGATTCAAGGCAAAAGGAAAAATTACAACAGAAAATCAAAACAGGTTAGTATAACTTTGTTAATTTCTTGTTTTATGTTTCAAATTAAATTTTGTTAAAGTTAATTCTATTGAAAATTTTAAAATTCATTCCGTTGCACTTAGATTCGGATTCGGTCTTACTTTTATTTTCCAACAATATACTCATGTCATCATCACCTATGGAATACAGAATTTTGGCACAAATAGGAAAAAATGATAGAAATACATCTTCTAATTTTATAGCATGGTAAATTTGTAGGGATAAATGTGAAATAGACTCATATCATCTCCATTAATTACCAAACGAAAATTGAATTCAATATTAAAGAAGATATAGTTAAAATTGGTCAAACTGGAGTTGTAGTTTAAGTTTGTGGTGAATTTGGCTTCAATATTGTTGGGGGTATTTTTGTACCCAATTCATGAGATGAATGATATTGATAAATCTGCATTTGGGTTATGTTATTTTGTTCGACGCTTTAAAGTATTGTTTGATTTTTATAAAATTAATTTCTAATTTAGTATCAAAATCACATTATTATCCCGTATAATAGGTACTCATGGTAAACAAAAAGAGAAGAGACTGGTTACGTTGTTTAAGTTACATGCTGGTAATAGGATCTAAATCTCTAAAAGAAACTGCAAATCCAAATAGTGGGAATTTGCTGCTACTTTTGAAATGTTTTAAGTGTGGAGCCATTCGGTGAGTGGATGCTCTTTTTTGCATGTGACATGCCTAATTCCTGTCAACATACCCATGAGCCCAACCTTTGTTCGTTCGTTGTATTATAAGTTTCCTGAAGGAGACAAGGCTGTCCATTGTTGCTTTCTTTTTCTTGCCATTAACATCCAAGGTGTCCTAGCCAACCTCTAATGGCTCAAACTTACTCGTTTTCATTTTTCTTAATCTAATGCTTAGTATGTCTCTTTAAAATAAAAAGATCAACCATTATCTTCGGTTTAGTTCATTTTAACTTTTGAATTTGCTAACAGTAAACTCGAATCTGGCTAACCTTTCAGTTCCTTTTTCATCACTTAATGGGCCTGTTACTCTCAAATCCAGTTATTGTATAAAAAAACCCAAGATGCAAGCACGAACTGTGTTCCACTTTTAGAAAGTCCACTATTGTCCAGTACAATCCTAGCCCACCATGAACAGGCCCATTTAGGTAATACCCCACCACAAGTGCCCCAACTTGGAACCCTCGGGACACAAAGAGATCAGCTTAGAATTGTTTAAGTCCGTAATTGAGAATGACCACTTCTGTTTATGATCAGCGCCACTAGAGTGACAGTTAAAATACTGGTTTGCTCCCGCGGAAAAGCAGCTTCAGGTATTAGTTTATTGCACTCAAGAACTGGAAAGGCAACGCAGGCTAGTGGGGCTCCAAGATGGCCATCTCTCTCAAACTCCTCACTTTTCTTATATTCTTTCCTCCTTTTGCTTTCTGTCATTCAAGCTTTGCATCACTTGCGTATTTCCAAAAGTTTTCTTTCTCTTCTCCACCTTGGAGAAGCTCAGTTTCACCTCCACAAGTAGAGCATATACGACAATGGTGAAGGAAACTGAGTATTATGACGTTCTTGGAGTGATCCCTTCAGCATCTGAGGAGGAGATCCGAAAAGCTTATTATCTCAAGGTTTGAGTTTGATCCCTTGATGTGGGGCTAAATGTTCTTGATTCTTGACAACTTTATGATGCTCCTTGGTGTCGAGTCGATTCAACTTTAGTTCCATTTGTTTCAGTCCAAAGCTTGAGCAGGTTAATTCTGCTTCAAGACACATAAACTCTTTTACTTGGGTAGGACATATGATTCAGTGGTAGGTCTGCAGAGTTGACCAAAATTCTGATGATCAGTTAACATCTTCCTTAAGCTATTCATTTCATTTTCCTTATTACTTGCTTATCTTTTGTTATTGAACTTAGAGGTTAGAGCTAGCCTGATTGGTGATGTAACAATTTGCATGGTAAAATCGGTTTTGATATCTATTGTTTCAAATGGGGGTGGGAATCAACTAGAGTTCAAAGATAATAGAAAGTTTTTACGTGCTATGACAGTTACATTACATCAAATTTTCGTGCTTACACTTTGCCTAACTTTGATGTCCCTAATTTTCAAATGCATTTCTTAAAATTATCACAGGCCAGGCAAGTGCATCCTGATAAAAATCCGAACGACCCTCAGGCTGCAGAAAAGTTTCAGGCAAGTACCTTAGTTTGAATTACTTACGCATCAGTAATCCCTCCTACTATGCAGGTTTTATTCGTCCTTTCAACTGCAATATTTCCTCTTCTTCAGTTAGTTTCATTGAGCAGTAACAACAATATAAGCAGGTCCTAGGTGAAGCCTATCAAGTTCTTAGCAATCCACTTCAAAGAGAAGCATATGATAGAAATGGGAAGAATTCTGTCTCGAGGTAAGTTTTGGGACTTTGTTCGTAGCGTACTCACTTGTCTAGCTCTTCTAGACTGTAAAGATAACAACCTCTAATTTCAGTTTCATGGTTTGGCGGGAAGTATTCCAGATAGCGCCTTATAGAAATGTTAGAAGAGAAATTTGGCTAGTCAAAGATTACCAATAAATGATTTGTTTAGGGATCTATATGTTTGCTGTCCATATTTCTTGAATCTGTGGACTTGCTATAAACTCTTACCTAAATGCAGCCCCATAATGATTTGCTAGAAATTTTTCACATTGTGATTAATTGTAAAATGATATTGGTTAGGGAAATTATGCTTGACCCGACTGCTGTCTTTGCTCTTCTGTTTGGAAGCGAGTTATTTGAGGATTACATAGGCCATCTGTCTGTGGCGTCAATGGCTTCTTCTGAATTAGCTATTGGAACTGACAATCCTGATAAGCTACATGAAAGATTGAAGGTATGCTCTGAAAGTAATGTCACAAGTTGAGTTTACCCTCTCAAGTATTGAGCGGTCACAGGTACCGGTTTAGGAGTTAGTTCTTATGGTCTCAGCCTGATGTTGTAAAAAAGAGCTCGACATCAGTTGCGCGTCCCTATCCCTAAGGTTTCACCTCCTGCTTATATGTTTACACCTTCATCCTTGCGTAGTTACTGTAACACTTGACGAATGCTTAATCATATGTGTCAGAGCTATAACTTTAATCAATACTGTTTCCGTTCATCGTAATGTTGAACACAAGTGATGACGGTGCTAAATACAGGTTGCATTTATGTGGAGTTAGTCTTTGTTTTAAGTTCTCATTGCATTTAAAGTGACCATGGGATAAGAATTCAGCTTCGATCACATATTTATTTGTTCATCTTCTTCTCTTTTATTGGATTTGAATTCTAAATCGAAGGCTATCCAAAAAGAACGAGAAGAAAAGCTAGCAAGATGGCTTAAAGATTTCCTCCAGCAATATGTTCATGGTGACAAAGTAGGATTCGTTAGGCGCGCTGAATCTGAAGCCAAACGGCTCTCTGGTGCAGGTTAATTCTTTCTCGTCATTATTTCAAGGAACAGAAGCTTAACAACTTAAGTTTTCGTTTTGAATGGTACAGCTTTTGGGATTGGCATATTGCATACTATTGGCTATATATATTCAAGACAAGCAGCTCAGCAGCTCGGAAAGAAAGCAATCTATCTTGGGGTCCCATTTTTAGCTGAGTGGGTTAGGAACAAGGGCCATTTATGGAAATCACAAATTACAGCAGCCAAGGGTACGAGATATGTGAATAGCACAAACACACACATCTGGTTGTAGTAATTTACTTGTAAGCTTATCAGAAGCGTGCTCATGGATTAGCTTACATCTTTCCAATTAGGTGCTTTTCAGTTGCTACAACTTCAAGATGACATGGGCCGCCAATTGAAAATGGATGGAAATACCGAAACTGATGTTGAATCACATCTACTGTCAAACAAAGATACCATGATGAATTCATTGTGGAAGTTGAACGTTGTGGACATTGAAGTTACTCTCCTACACGTGTGTCAAATGGTGAGTGCGTCTTCTCCTCTCAAAGCTGGGAAATCATCCCTTTTTTAGAAAATAAAGAATGTCATTACTAGACAAAGCCAATAACAATACATTCTCTTAGAATTTCTCGAGATTAGTGTTGCTTCTTAAAAATTTGAGAGTACCTTTTACACCAGATTGAATACACACTGCATCTAAGAGCAACATTAAAAAGCAAGTGATCATGCTTAGTGAGACTGGTTAACACCATCGCATTATCAACTTCCGATCAGAGAGGTGATAGGATAAGTTGCATTTAGCTAGTATTTCACTTCATAAATGATCAGTGTAAGGGTAATAAAATAGAAGATGATTTATAGATTCAGCTACGGCTGAGCAGAGACCACACAAAAGATTGGTTGGGCTAATTGAGCTATGTTTGATCTTATCCAAAGTTGTTAATCTTCCTTTAATAGTAAGCCATAACGTAAATAAGACTTTTGGAACAGTTAGTTTGTTCCAAACTATCATATACCAACTGACTCTAGGTGCTAATGCTCTCATAATGTTCATGCAAGACTTATTAAATAATTTTCTAGACGATTTCCCTAACTAGAAATATAATCCTCCTATATTAGAATAGGAAAGTATAACGGAAAGCAGCTTTGAAAAAATACAGTGCACTTATTATTGCAACTCCATAAGCTACTTTGAATCAAGACATTGACCCTAGATCAGTAAGATAAAAGAGCCCGATACTAGGGTAGTTTGGAAGAAGGTTCAGAGGCCTAATAAGCTCCAATTGTTTGTCCATAACCAATTGCTCATACTATTCCCTACCTTGTATTGAATAAGAGGTTGAAGGAGCTCTCTAAGTTTGAGAATCTATCTCATACTCTATGAAATATTTCTTCTAACTTTCATTTTAAATGCTTTCTAATCTCAGTTAGTGTTCGTTACCCCATTTCACCCATAACGACTCTTTATGAACAAGAATTCTCCATAATTTTTGTCATTAACAAATTGTTCACATGTTGTATGATTTAATCCCAAGTATACCTTCTTGCTTGGGCATACAGATGTCTTTCCAACTTACTTTGGCATATGGTTTTAAGGGCATATCTCCAGTCAAAAGAAAGTTTCTTGCTCAGCCTTTTTTATATTCTTGCTCAGTGATTTAGGTACAATCAAGTGTGCAAACCAATAGTTATACATGTTATTTAAAAGTGAAAGAATAATCTATAGTCTATGTGTGAATGATAGAGTCCCAATTTTGATGAGATCAAATAAAGGTTGACAACCTTAATGGGGTTCTTCTTGAATAAAACCATAATTTCCTAGATAGGTAAATTATGGTTCCTGGATGGATAATCCTAAAACAAATGCCATGTAGAAGAAGCATTAGCTGATAACATTAAGAAGATCTTATCCTTATTAATACATAGACTAGAACAGGAACTAAAATCATCAAGGACTTCATAATGCATTTCAGAGAAATGGGATTAACACTACTAAATAAAAGGAAATCATCAGCTAATGCTAAATGTGTTATGCCTAAGCTTTTGTATTTCTTATAAAATCTAAAATTGCTCTTTATCCTTATATTACGCATCAAAATTTTAGACAAAACTTCAATGCTCAAGGTGAAGAGAGGGCGGGAAATAGGGTCCCCTTTTCTAAGGCCTCTTACCCCCTTAAAAATGTGAGAAGTTTCCTCATCAATAATAACATTGAATGAAGTTAAAGTTATACAATAGTTTATCCATATGATGAATTTTCTAGAAAGCTAAAAGCTTTAAGAGACAAAAGAATAAAGTCCTCATTTACTAGACCAAAAGCTTTGTGAATGTCAAGCTTGATAACACAGTTACTACACAAGCCTCTTAAGTGATAATTTTTTGAGTAATTCCTGAGCAAACATTATAGTATCACGAATGTTTCTTCCTTTTATAAAAGCATCTTGAGAGTGGTTCACAAAAGAAGGCAGAATGTATTTAAGCTTAGAGGCAAGGAGCTTAGAAATAATTTTATAAAAGGTGTTAATATAAGCTATGTGTTTGAATTCTTTAAGGGACTTTGGGTTAAAGGCTTTAGGAACTAGAGTAAGGAGAGTATGATTCTAGGCAAAATGCATTTTGAAATTAGAAAAAATTCCAAAACTATATCACACACAAGCCTCATAATAGAACTCCATAATTTTTTAATAAAAATAAGCATTAAAGTCATTTGGGCTTGGAGCTTTATTGGGATTAAGTTTGAAGACTATGTTCTCAATATCTTTAATACAAAAAGGCCTGGCTAGGAATCTAACTTGATGGCTATTTAGAAGCTTTGGAGCAACAACATTGATGGTATCAACTGATATTGCAGAACTAGAAGGTGTTCCCAAAATGCCTTGATAGTAGTCTCTATTATGATCCAGGAGCTCATCTCTACTAAAGAATACCTCATCTTCCTTATTTTTCAATATAGTAATTCCATTGCAATTTCTTCTAGTAATTAAAGACCTATGGAAGAAACTTGTATTGGAGTATCCTTCTTTCAACCAAACTGTTCTTGATTTTTGCATTAGCAAGGAGTTATGATTCTCCAGAGCTTTACTATAGGATTCTAGAGCTTATTTCTCCCTATGTTTTATAGAGGGATCATTGGGAGGGATTAGTATCACCATGCATCTTAAGGTTTAGTTTGTTAAGTTCTTGCTTAACTCTCATTATTTTCCCGTAAAGTCTAAAGGAAGCATAACCTTATTCCTTTCAACCTAAACCATCCTCCAAGGCTTGTTAAAACCCATCTATGTTACAAAGAAAATTGAAAAACCTAAAAGAGGAGGCTCTTTTCTGGTTACCATGGAGATCAAGGATCTCAACTAATGAATGATCTAAGCAAAGTGATTTGTTAAAGAGGGCTTTATTATGCTGAAAACTTTGAAACCATTTAGCATTTACCATAGCCTTGTCAAGCTTCTTCATCATAAACAAAGTGCCATCTTGATTGTTGTTCCAAGTAAAGAAACATCTATTTGATTTGAGGTCAATAACTTCCATATTAGTTACACAATGTTTTAACTCTTTTTTTTGAAAAGTTAAAGAATTGTAATTAAGAAAAAACATCCTTAAAAGAACAAAGACAAGCTATACATCTAAACGATAACATTTAGGTAACTCTGAAGAATAACTAAAATGACAACATATGAATGTTACAAGCCTACAAATAATAAACCACAAAGAGCGACTCTTAAGGTAGAAATGGAAAAAAATGCAAAACGTATCTTTACCCCCTCACCCCACCGTTGATTAGCGTTGTCTAAAGGTCTAATAGTCGATCTGCTTCAGAAAAGCTCACCTCTAGATCATCCTCGACATCTTGGATCAGAGTTCTGTTCATAGCATTCAAGATCAACAATCACCTTGTATAGGAAGGAATCATCTTTCCAAGTACTTTCTTTCTAGTTTGCAATCCTTAATAATCTAAGAACCCATTCTATATATTAGTTAACTGATTCTCCATGAAGATGCTAGACTAGGGTTAACTATTTTAGATATGGTAGCATATAACAGATACTCTCTTATTGCTCTTGTTAATACATAGAGTACCTCCTTTCTAGGTCTTGCTTTGTTTTGGAATCGTCTGTAATTCCTCTCTTGTGATATCTCCTTGATGGAGAAGGTGAAAGATATAATATAGTTATGCTTATTGTGCCTGGAACTCTTACTCAGCTTTAGAAGCCATTCTAGTGTTTTTTGTGAAAGTTGAACCTGCATTTGAAATAAAACATAACTCTTGTATCTTCTCCCATATAAACTGGGAATAGGGACAGAGAAAGAATAGGTGATTCCTAGATTCCTCCTCCTTCTCACATAGTACACGGTTAGCATCATAAGTAATAAAATGCATTCTGTCCATTGTGCTTAACTTATTAAGAACAGTGAGCCACATAAGGATAGAGTGATTAGGCTTGAGAGACTTATACCAAATGATAGGGGACCAAATTTGCCTATGGTTGTTCTGATTCTGCCACTTTTTGAATCTAGCAATGTTAAAGTTGTTCGGAAGCATCTTAAGACATTGGAATATGTCCTCCTTCTCTAGATCTGGTTGATAGTTTGGAGTAAGATACTGCAATTCTGATGGAATGTTCCATTGTCCCCTTAGTAAGGTAGAGTTAACCTTTGCGTTGATAGGAAATCCACTCCATATCTGAAGATCTTGCGGATATCTAATTAGAGGGCCCTTACCAGTCTAATTATCAAACCATAAATAGGCCTTTTCTTCATTTCCCACCCTACAATACACCAGAGGTTCTAAGATAGGTCTTAACTTCAATAGTTGTATCAAGGGCCAAGAGAATGAAGGTTTTATTGGTATAGCCCAAAGGCTAGTTCCTTTTAGGATATAGCTATGAAACCATCGTATCTATAAAGACTTCTTTTTCGATAGAAAATTCCATAGATTTTTTATCAAAGCTGAATTATTAAATGAGGTAATAGGAATCAATCCTAATCCTCCTTCTTCTTTCCTTTTAAAAACTTCAAACCATTTAACCTTGGCAAAGTGGCTATCTGGATTTAAATTTCCCCAAAGAAATCTTTTGGAAAGCTTCTCAATGGTCTTGATGACACCTTTAGCTAATGAAATGTTTAAGGACCAGTAAACATGAAGAGAGTTCAGGATTGATTTAATGAGCTGAAGCCTTCCACCAAAAGAGAGGACCTTATTAGATCACATGCCTAATATTCTATGTGTTTTTTCTATCAATGGAAAACATTCAGTAAATTGTATTTTTTCGTAGTTATAGGAAGTCCAAGATAAATCAAAGGAATAGGTTTCCTCTTCATTCCTGTAATTTCAGAGATATTGTTTTCCATCATAGTAGCACTAGCAGCTAGGATGTACTAGCTCTTAGTAAGATTGATCTCCAGACTTGAAAGATCTTAAATATAGACAGTGTTGACATGAGTAATTCGATAGAATTCCTATGAGCCCTAGAAAAAAGTAGCAAGTGATCTGCAAAACATAAATTGATTAGCCCTACTCTCTTGCATTTACTATGAAATCTGAAGTCTTTTCTTTTGCCTACCTTATGTTGGATCAACTGACTTGGAACTTCCATATATATGATGAATAGATAAGAGGAGATTGGATCTCCTTGCCTCAAACCTCTTGCACTCTTAAAGATATCGGTAAGTGTACCATTAACGAGGATAGAGTACGTTGGAGTGGTGATACAGGCCTCTACCCATCTAACAAACTCACTAGGAAAAACCAATAGTCGTAAGGTCTGAAGGATAAAATCCCATTCCACATGATCAAAGGCTTTCTTAAAGTCAAATTTAATGATACAATTTGGAGGGTTGTTTTTTTTTTGGTAGCTCTTGGACTATAAACATGTTATCCCCAATTCTTTTACCATGTAGAAAAGCACTTTGATTATCAGAGATCAACGATTCCAATACTAATTTCAACCTGTTTACTAAGATCTTTGAAATAACCTTATAAAGGAAATTAGTGCATACAATAGGCCTGTAGCCATCCAATGAAGCAGCACAATTGGACTTAGGGATCAAACAAATATAGGTTTTATTGGTCTCCCTCATAAGAACTTCCCTAGAGAAGAATTCTAGAATAGCTCTTTTAATCATAGGACTAGTTTCCTGCCATGTTTTTTGAAAGAAAAAGTTATTGAATCCATCAGGTCCAGGAGATTTATTAGGGTGCATTTGAAACACAACCTCCTCTATTTCCTTCTCTTCCACTTGTTCAATGAAGGTTGATGCTTGTTGGTGGGATAACTCATTATGAATAGAGGAGCAAAGAGAGACAAAATTTACTTGCGATCTAGTAGAGCCATAGAAACTCTTAAAATATCTCTCAGCTTCCTTTAAAAGGTCTTTTTGCTAGGAAATTTCCTCACCATTGTGCAATTTAAGGGAGCTTATTCTATTTACGTCCCTTCTAGATAAGATTGAGTTGACTAGAGCATCTTGAGCCTTTGGATTCTGAGGACATAAGTATAATGTTGAAGTCACCTAGTAATAGCTAGGTTTCTTTAATGTCATTCTTTAGCCCCAACAAATCATTTCACAAAATAGATTTTTGGAATACAAAATTAGAAACATAGATAAAGGTTATCCATACTACACCCTTGCCTAAAATGTCAACTTGTCAATGAACAAGTTGTGAAGTAGTTAAGGATTGAATAATCTTGATCTCTTTAATTTGGTCTCCTAAAAGCCAAACAACATTAGCTTTATTAATTGGATATAGTCTAAAACCATAGATTATTTTTGGGGATAATTTAGACTCCTAACATTTCAAGCACACATAGAGTCATAACTATTTTGGTAGTTTAGAGATTATTCTTTCTCCATTTATATGTACCCCCCACGATCTTGAAAAAATAATTTGTTAACACTGTTAGTGATCCTTATGAATTCCGTTGCTCCTAATATATGCAGGTTCTGAGAGAAAACAATGCTAAAAGGGAGGAACTCAAAGCTCGTGCACTGGGTCTGAAAGTTCTAGGCAAAATATTTCAGGTGAGACATGTTTAATTAATGTTATTAACTTTCTAGTCAGTGTCATTCGCATATTTATATTAATCATTCTTCAAGTTTTTCATTTCCAACGTAAAATAGTGAAACATTGGAAGCTGCAAAGCTATGAACTTTATGTGTCATTGATAGAAAATATAATAATGAGTTGAACCAGGAAAAGCGATACCCAAAAAAGAGATCCTGATTTCAGATTTCACTTGATTCTTCTCAGCAAGAAAAAAAAACAAGAAATGGAGGAACATCAAAAGGAAAGAATGTTTCTGAAATTGACAATGATGAAAGCAGTTCTGACAGTAGCAGCGAAGATGATTCGCCAAGAGCAATATCATATCGTACACCTCTGCTTACTCAGGCATGTTTAAACCGTTATTATTAGTTCAACTTTAGAGCTCCAGAATATGTTCCTTTTTTTGGACATCAATTATCAGTTCTATCTGTTAGTAGCGATTATTCCCCATAAAATGAATACTCCAAGTGCCAAAAACTCCTGTACCAGGAGACTTATAGTTAAAACTTCGGGCAAAAGGTCGCAAAGTTATAGCTATTATTTTTTATTTCGGCTTTTGATTAATTCGTTATTTGACATGCAGGGTATTGGCAGGCTCTTTAGATGCCTCTGCAATCCGGCATTTGATGTGGACGATGAAGAAATTGTGTACAAAAGCAAATGATGCCTCAGCTATACATTATCGAGAAGATTAACGCTTCCTATAGTTGATGGCTTCCTCTTCAGAAATCGTCGTCCTTATCCTCACTCTCAATGCGTGATGTTTGAAAAATTTTGCTTTTTTCCGCAAGCTATGTATATTTCTCTGTGATTCCGCGTCTTAACGATTAACACCACACTTTATAGTGCATTTAACGATGAACACCTCTGTTCTCTTGTAATATAATATGCAATTGTATTAATTGAGCTTAATCCCCTGCTACACCTAATTACTGCATCTTTGCTTATTTGATGTTCTATTTTAAAGATAAAATTACATTGAATCAACTCTCATTCCCAATATGGTCACATTCTATATTAACATTCAACATTCATAATATTATATTTTAAATTATATATTAGTCTTTTTAATAATTATGTAGTAGGAATATAGATTTTATGACAATATTTTAGATAATAATATGCAAATTATAATATTTTAAATTTAAAGAATTAATTTGGAGAACGTTAATGTATCTTCAAGTTAACCACAACTGTCAATTAATAGCTCACTAGCATAGAATTAGCACCCAAATCATGTATATAACTAGCATAATATCAAAGATTATTTCCTTCTTTAGAATTACCTAACTTGAATACATATGAAAATACAAAGTTCTTTCTTTCACTGTTCTCTATCTCACCAATTTATCATAATATAAAAGCCTCCTTTATGAAAAGGAGTCAAGAATTTCGGGTTTGTTCATAGCTTTTCTTTTACAACCTTCTGTTCAAACATTCTAGGTTTCTCAATCTATTCTAACAACAATTTGCCTTATATCAAATTGCTAATTTTCTTGTGTAGATCACAACTATGTAAATCACATTCCTAAAAGTTACCTCATGCTTCCTCACATGCCATTGGAAACTATTATGGTCAAAAACCCTAACCGAGTCATGTCTAGAGGAAGAAGATAACCTAAACAACTTATCGTTTAAGCTCCTACAAAATGACAACAACTACTCATCCATCTCCCTTGTGCCACATCATTAACACATGCCACCTATTAGTGACACTTGTTAGAAAGTCATTTGGACAAGTTAGTGACACCTGAACACACCAGTCGACGACACATCATCATCCAGTCAATGCCAAGTTGGCTCCCAATTAGTGCCACGTCAGCACGTAGTTAGTGTCAACACCACATCATCAACATGTGTCATAATCCCATTAGTGCCATATGTTGAAACACCATTTATCCACGTGGTCAGTAACCTATCCTCCTTTAACTAGTTTAAACCTTTCCGTTCGGTTTAAAACTATAGACTATCATTTTAATTGTGTAGTTCACTATATTCTCATCCAGTTTCTTTACAAACTAGACTAATTCTAAAGGTTTTCAGTCCTTATAAATTTATTTTAAGGTCAGAGTAATTAAATTCCAACTCTTTCTTATTATTGGTTCCTCTAAACTCCCTCAATACATTCCCAACCTTGTCAATATCACCTTGATAATTTAAGGCTCCTTTGGTGTATTTTTAATGGAGAAATATCTAAACCAATACAAAAGAAAGATGAAGATACAAATGTATTCATAGAATGTCTAGTTGATGGAATAAATTATCAAATCTTGACATGGTTTCAAAACACATATACTAAAGCGGTTAAGCTTAATTTTTAATGCTTTGATATAGCCAAAAAGGTATGAAACTTTTTAAATAATCATTAGTCTATTTGATTATGTCAATCAGTTTTAGTTATATAGAAGAATTCATTGAATGGAATAACAAGCTGGCGACAACTTTGGAATCAAATAACAAATGGAGATCCTACTTAACAGGTGTTGATGTAGTCATTATTTATGCAAATTCTTGTGATCAACAACATCTTTGGCATCTACTGATGAATCTCAAAGACGAGTTTGAACTCATTCATAACTCTCTTCTCCATCGAAGTTATCTACCAAACCTTGACTTTGTAATCAAGAAAGTAATCATATAAGGGACATGAATCATCACACTTTGCATAAAAAGCCCTGATCCCTCTATTAGTGTCATTATCACTACTCATACCTCATCCTCTCAGACTCTTTAGAATCAAGTAAGAGGATCTCTGAATGTAGAAAATAGATCAAATAGAATTCTAGACAATGTAACTTTTTAAAGTCATTTCAGCCTTCTTCTATTGTTATTGATGCCACAGAGGGTCTAATAGAAAGTACCTCTCCTAAATTCTTCCCGAAGTATCTTTCTGCTCTTCTTCAATAACTTTGACCAGATTTTGGTATTGTCTTCTCTCATCATGTCCTATTTGTCACATTAGGTATTTCAAAATCATGGTATCTTCATTTTACTTGTTGCAGCCTTATGACCTCTTTTTTTTTCCATCCTTACATCTTTAAAAGAAACCAGATGTTTCATATAATGTTAATATTGTTGATAACTCTATTATGTATGCTTAGAGCATAAGCAATATTTAATCACCTAAATTACACTTGTCTAATGCATTTCTTATTCCTAAACTCTCATTAAATCTTATTTCTATTGGAAAATTATGTGAACTTGATGTTAACTTATCCCTTTTAAATCATGGTTATACTATGCTAGATCTATAAACGAGCAAGATCCTTAGGATAGGGCACAAGGTTAAATAGTTATTTGAGCTCATTTTTTTATTCTTTCATTCTAATTTTTATCAGTACTATCACTTCTTATATTTGGCATTCTCGTCTCATTCATCTATATAATATTAAATTGGGATCTTTAATCTCTTGTGGCTTTCTAGGATTTTTTAAGTCTAAAAACTTTTATTATGTGTTATTGGAACTTTCTGATGGTCTTGGTTTACCTTTTTCTCTTAATGATTCCATTTTTATAACACATTTTGATATGATTTATGTGGATATTTACGATTTTGCTGCTCATGATACTGTAAATGGATTGAGATATTATGTCATCTTTATTGCTGATTTTCTCATTATACATGAATTTATCTAATTAATGTGTTATAAGTTTAAATTATTTTCTATTTACTTTTATTTTGATAATATGATTTAAACTTAGCTCTCTTGTAAGATTAAAATATTTTGCATTAATAATGTCAAGATATAAATTTCACTTACCTCCTTGCTTAACAAGGTATTATTATTTCAAGATCTTATCCAAGTACCTGTCAACAAAATATTCGGGCTGAATGAAAAAAATAGGTGCATTCTTGATACTATTTGAGCCCTTCTTATATCTTCTTTCTATCCCAAAACTTTTTAGAGAGCAGAAACTCTTATCCCTCTTTACACTATAAATTGTATCCCTTCTCATATCATAAATAACATCTCTCCTTATGAATGATTATTCAATTATGCTCCAAATTACCAAACTTATAAGATTTTTATTTTTGTTTACTTTGTTCTCCTATAACCTTATGAGTATACCAAACTAAAACCACGAGCACGATTATGTTAGTTTCTTGGGAATTGCATAGAACACAACGTTTATAAGTGTAGGGATCCCCTATCTCAAAAACTTCATATCTTTCAATAGGTAACTTTTTAGGAACATAAGATTTTTTTCACATTTAAAATTTTCAGTCATTATGATCCTACTATATAATTGTTTTATAACATTTCTCTTGCAAGCCCATCAAATAACTTTAGTAGTTCAACACATTCAACACTGATTTAATTCTATCTTCCTAAGCTGTAGTTCTTCCACTTCCACAAAATAACCTTTCTCCATCTACTTTCATCAGAATTTACAGAGTCTCATCTTCTTTCCCGTCATTCTAATCGAGTAAATCACCCATTCTATTTACCTTAAAGTTTTATATGTTTATTACAATATTCTCTATCTATATAAACCTTATACCTATTGTGAAACTAGCTCTAACTTGGTAGAAATCAATGGTGAAAAAACTATAAGCCCTTACTAATACCAATATTTGGGACTTGGTTAACTTACCTCCAAATAAGTCTATTATTGGCTACAAGTTGGTCTATAAAATTAATGTTGAACCCAAGGAGGTTTTAATCAATATTTTGATGATAGTAAAATGTAACAAATACTAACAAGTTTATTATTTTGATAAAATGCAATATAAGAACAAAATGAAATCATAAACATAATGCGATAACTTATAAAGTTGATAAAGAGAAGTTAAAGTTTGCAACGTTGAAATGATAATTAAACCAAGACAAAAGAATATTAAGGCATATCAAGGTCATTCTTTAGTTTATAACGATAATTGTGATCCCATTTAATCACTTTGATATTCTAAAGGGCTCACCATAAGTCTTTACATTCATCAAAATGCATTAAAACTTTTGATTTTAATAGAAAAACCTTTTGATATTTTAAACACTCTTTATGCAATATTTTGGAGAAAAATTTAAATCATAATTGCAGTCAGAAAAATAGTTTTGAGCATTTTAAGTTATTAAAAAATATTTTTTTGGGTGATTGGTCAACCTATTGGGTTAGTGGTCAACCAATATAGGTTAAAGTTGTTAAATTTAATTATCGTGAGTTTTTTGTAACATTGGATGATGTATTGGTCTAACGATATGCCTAATAGTCGAACGTTGTCCTAAAGGCTAATGAATTTAGTATTTTTAAATGCACACTGATCAACTAATATACTATACTAGTCAACTAGTTCACTTTATGTAGCCATTGCAATAGCTAGTTTTTGGCTTCAATGGCTATTAGAGATCGATATCTAAAATACTATAAAAATGTGTTTTTTATTGGTTTTATTATCAAGAAGCGTTTGGATGTATTATATATATATATATATATATACATTTCTAAGTGTTTTTCAATTATTTGAATATGATTATTTCATATTTGTGTAATGAGCCTCTTTGAAATCATCAAATAATAAATTGAGGCATTTTGAGTTGTAATATTTGGTTAATTATATTATTATACTTGTGGGTGATCCAACTGAGTTTGAGGTTCTTTTCCACCTTAGATGAAGATTATAAAAGGGTTTCTATTTATTAAGAAAGATTGTATAAGGGTTACTCATTTACCTAGAAAGAAGAATTATAATAGAATTCCAAAAAGATTCTTGAGAGTGGATGAAGGCAAAAGTTTTTTGTTGAACCACTATAAATAGATTTGTATTCTTTCTTCCATATCCTCTTCAAATTATTATTCATTAAACAATCCATATATATATTGCTAGATTGTGTTCATTGATTAGCAAATTCTTAAATTTTATAAACTCCCAATTTACCCCTCACCCTCCCTTGTAATCCCATTAAGGACTAACAAGTAGTATCAAAATAGGTCTATTAGGCTAGGATTTCTAATGAAATCATAGCAAAGATCATAATGACATATTTAAGAGTACCATAATCATCATTTAACTAAGAGGGACAATGCTTTTTTTAAAAAAAATTAAAGGAATATATTAATAGAACAAAATAGAAGTTCACAAATAGTCCACTGGGAACTCACATTCACTAGTAAAGAAAATTGAAGAACAATCTCTTTACTAAAATAACAAGAATACATTCATACAGGAGACTAGTAGCTAAACTTCCTTATAATCAATTGACTTTGGTTTTTAGGAAAAAGGATCTGCTTAATGTTTTGAAGGATCTCATATATTGTCTCTTTCAAAGTAGCATATTTGTTTTAAAATCTTCTATTATTCTTTTCGTTCCATATCCCTTATATACAAGTCCCTGTTATAATAAAATAAGTCTCTAAAGTGTCCTTAGGAATGTAAGAGTGATCCATCAACCAATAATTGGTTCCAAAAAAGGAATTCCCTATAAGGTCCCATTAACTAAACCTTTTAATCTATTCCTAAACACTAAAAGCAAACTGACATATAAGAAACCTCCAAAGAGAGATAAAACTTTAGTAGAAATTTTTATGATGGCAATAATTACCTTTAGTAGAAAACTAAGATGAGATTCTTTTTAGTGGCCAAAAGGGTAAACATATAGGAAATGGTCCCAAATGGTTCCTTTATTCCTATGAAAATTGTATACAACAAAAAGATGTGCAAATTAAAGGAAAAATAGGAACGTCAATATAAGAGATTAGTTTTTTTGAATAGATGAGTTGTACACATCCTTTTTATACATTAAGAAGAAATGAATTCAATAAGATCTATGTGTGTGAAATGGCTCATGAAATTTGACATACTTTATAAGTTACATATGAGGGAAACAATCAAGTAAACGAGAGCAAGGTAATCATGCTAAGACATCATTATGAATTGTTTTAAGTAAAGCATGACGAAAGCATATCTAGCATATATACTAGATTTATTGATAACATTAATGTTATCAAAGATCTTGGAAAGACCTATAGTAATGTTGAAATGAAATGATAAAAAAAGTTGATTAGGTCACTCCCAAGGACACAGGAAGCTAAAGTGATGGCCATACTGTAGGAAAATCCTGGTGTATGCATCATATACATGCGGTACGGAAAAACAAAAATTGGGACTTTCCTAACGTCCAGGATCTATATGCCTATACAAGGAAATACCATTAAACCTCGGTGAAAATTCCCAATTCACATACATGTTTATAACACACACATATATATAAGAATTCATGGCATTTACACAAATCAATCATCCATATAATAACCCTGTACCTTGTGAGTAGTCTCCTTCGTTCTTTGATCTTCTACTTGTCGGGTTGTCGCAAACTACAACGACCAAAACAGACCGTCTCCAATGGTATCCATACAGAGATCGATGAAACTAACCGTATCAAACTTTTTGATCTGGAAATGGCTAGAACAAAGACAAGAGTGCTAGTTCTTCCTTTGTTCTATGGAGAGCATATACGTGGGAAGCAAAATGGAGAGCAAAAATCATTAAATCAAATGGAGAGGAAGAACATGAGAGAGTGGTAAAATGATCATTATGAAGGATATGTCTTCCTTTATAATTCTCACGATCTTCTTCCCTTTTTGCTTTTTTGCTTTTTGTCTTTTATGGTTTTTTCTTTCATCCATTAAAGACCATAAATGCTTAACTTTAACAAAGCTTCCACCTTCTTTCCACGTAATCTTATGTATATATATATATAAATGCTGAGGTGGTCCAGTCACACTAGAGTAGGTCCTACCGAGTCCCGGGTGTGGCAAAAATACCGGAGACCTATTTTAACAATATCGACGTCGCGATCTCATCGGGATATATCTCGATCTCATCGGGATCCATTTGGTTATATTGCTCTCCATATAATGGATCTCTATCTAAAACCATTTTACAAATCCTCCGAGTCACTCTTATACGTGTGACCCATTAAGTTCTCGGTTATGTTGGCCACTTGGATTAACACTTAATCCAAGCAAGTCATAAGCGGCGTCTAGCAACACATCATGACCCCCAATTGACCAGAAAGTAAGTGGTTTGATAAACAAACCCATGCTCGTCACGAACTATCTCACAAATCCTCCCATAGACAATTGCTGTGCAATTTGTCCTTTCACCATGCTATACCCCACTTGGTTATGAGTATGGGCAAAGTGTCAACTCTCACTAGACTGACTATGTCAAATCTAGCCTAAGTGATATCAGTTCTCATCCTGGGACTCATTACTCTATATGTCAATGAAGACATTCTTCATAACACATGTACTTCGGCTAGAGATTTCCAAGTAATGACCCCGACAAGAGGCCATGGGTATCATCTTCTACTATCACAGAAGTGGTGAATCCTCTATTGGCTACTAAATTACCTTCGAATACCTCAAGCTGTACCCAATCACCACCTATGAGTGAGCTCTATAAGGCAATAAAGAATGGAGTCAAAGCATAAAATTAGTATTCAAGATATCCTTGAGTACCTAAAGTCTAAGGATACTTGCACCATTGCTATGATGAGATTATCATTGGCATTAGAATAGGACATCCGTGTGATGATCTTATAGTAGGTCATCCAATGTATTTACTACCTCTAGTAAGCATCCACATCTCAACTCTAAACATCTCATATTTACAGTTTTTGAGATCCACTGCTTGATCAAATCAAGGAGTTTGACATGTGTTAGTCTATCTGGATTAACAATGTCCAGTCTTATTAATCCTATGACTAGGGATAATTTAGATACTGATATAATTGCACATGATAGGAATCTCAGTAGTATGATCACATCATAATTTCCTTCATGCTATGTCATATATCATGGACTTCATTAATTTGCTTATAGATCAATATTAATTCATAAATAATGAATACCAAATTAATAAAATATGCTTGTCTTTATTATTGAAAATAAAGTCTGTAAATAACTTTGTACAAAACTCACTCAAGGCGATTGCCTTTAGGGCATTACTCTAACAGGAAGACCCATTTGTACCCTACTATATTGACATTGGTTGATGGTGGGACAAGGGTCCAGGTTTTATTTCAATAGAGAGCTTGAATTTCATCAAACATAGCCTGACACGAATGGGAGAATTTGTTATCCTGTGTATAACAAGTAGGGTCAGGAGGATTGGGTGAGGAGTTAATGGTATGAAAGGTAACATAGTCTTGAAAGGTTCTTGGTTTTCTAGTATTGGTGCGAGTGCGGGTTGCCATAAGATGATTGGTTTGCTGAGATTGTTAGGTGGTTAAAGGTGGTTGTGGTCATGATTGATGGTGTAATTATGATGGAGTAGATAATGGAGGTGTGTATAATGGTAAAGGTAAGGTTATTTTAGGAGGTTGATGTAATAGGGGTGGTAGATTGGTGAGATCTTTAATGGAAATTAGGTCTCAACGAAATGAATATGTCGAGAAAGATGGATTTTATTTGTGGTGGGATCAAAACAATGATAACCCTTATGTTGGGGAGAGAACATGAGAAATATGCATGGTTTGGACTTAAGAGTGAGGTTATCAGACCGTGCTGAGCCAAGGAATGGAAAGCAGGCACATCCAAAAACTTTGAGGTAAGTAAGATTAGGTCTGGTAAGGAATAGGACTTCGTAAGGTGTTTTATGGAGGAGCACTAGTGTAGGAAGAAGATTAATTAGATAAATCGCAGATGAAAAGGCTTCAAAACAGATGGTTTTTGGTTGTGATGCATAGAGGAGTAGGGTAAGGCCTGTTTAGTGATGCGTCGAATTTTTCATTCAGCAACACCATTTTGTTGGGGTATGTGTGGACAAGAAATTCAGTTGATTATGCCATGAGTAGATGTTTACTGGGAGAAGGTCCTTTAACTAGTTTAGGGGCACCATCTGTTTGTAACACTTTGATCTTTATGGAAAGTAGATTTTCTTGAGTGGTTTTGAACTGTTGAAATTGATCAAGGGCTTGTGATTTATGGGTTAATGGGTATATTCACGTGAAACAGCTGTAGTCATCAATAAAAATGATAAAGTATCAATAACCAAAAAAGGATAAAGTTAGGGAGGGGCCTCAGATATCACGATGAATAAGCTGTAATGGAGTAGCTGATATTCGTAAGGATGAAGAAAAAGGAAGTCTAGTACTTTTACCTTGAAGATATGAAGTACAAGGTTTTATTACATAATGTTTATTAAAGAGACTTTGAAATAGATAGAGACTGTGGTATGGCAGGGATGACCAAGTCTTTGATGCCAAATGTCAGAAGGCACTATATGAGGAGTAAAGGCAATTAGTTTGAGAAATGTATAAGGAATCCGCATTGGGTAGAGATTGCCGTGGATATTACCCTTGAGAAGCGGTGTCTTAGTTTCTAGATCCTTCATAACATAACCAAAAGGATTAAATTCAATTGAACATGAATTATTAGTGACAAATTAACCAACAGATAGAAGATTAGCAGTAATTTGTGGAACAAGTAGAACATTATTAAGATAAATAGGTTTTGGATGATTGGTAAGTGTGCAGGTGCCAGTGGAAGTTATAGAAAGAATATTTCCATTACCAACAATCACTTGTTTTGTTTCATTGTAAGGTGTTGTGTTGTCTAAGAGGTGTAGATCAGACGTCATGTAGGAAGAGGCACCAGTGTCGAGAAGCCATTCATCTATTTGCTACTGGTGAGATTTGTATTATTTGATGGATCATTTAAGCTCAT
Source organism: Erythroxylum longipes (assembly GCA_027563885.1). Lineage (NCBI taxonomy): Eukaryota > Viridiplantae > Streptophyta > Magnoliopsida > Malpighiales > Erythroxylaceae > Erythroxylum > Erythroxylum longipes. Next base: position 13,353,969 of record JAOQMS010000006.1, on the reverse strand, counting down.
AGCAAAAAACGCATTGTGAAAAGTGTTTGGGTCAGGTTCTGGTTGAACATTTGTCGAAAACGACATCTAGCTGCCGTATGTCCTTTTTTGTAGAAAATTTGACAAGTAGGTGGGTTATTATTGTAGTTAGACCTTGTAGTGAGCTTGGGCTAAAAATGTTGGTGTTGGATTAAGGTATAGGGTCTAGAAAGGGTGTTGATGGTAAAACCTATCTACTTGTTTTATGCTCAAAAATCGCAAGTACATAGGTCGTGACTTGTAGTAAAAAGAGCGGATATCGATCCCACAGGGATTGATTCCTAGACACCGCTTAATTTAGACATAACTTTGTTTAAGAAACTAAATTGTGAAATTCAAATAATCTGAAAATTAAATTAAAATTAAAAAAGACTAATGTAGACAATATACAAAGCCACAATCAAAAAATTTGAATTCAGAATCTAAATGCTAGAGATTACTTTTTCCTTATTTTGTCTCCCTCCAATTTTATTGATTGAATTATGTTTAACGCTAGATTTGCAATTGTACTAATTACCCTCTCTCAAGGTGTAACTCTTTGTCCCTAATTGCATTAACAGGAATCAATTGAATATCTCTCAACTTACCCAATGACTCTACCGATTCAACTAGTTCTTACGCTATCCTATAGGTGATCAGTTGACTAATTGAGATATCTCTTCTAACTAATCAATTAACATGATGATTAGTAGTATATAGGTTGCCAACTCTCTTTGTACAATCCTACACGAATCTCATCTCACTTACTCTCTCAATTTGTTGCAAGATGATAAATAAAAACAACAATCATCAATGATACTTCATTTAATCCAATAAAATATGAGTTTTGACAAAATAATTCAAAAGCAATCCCTAATATGAAATTAGCCTAGCATAGTCTCCATAACATCATTAACAATCAAATAAACCATTTTTACAAAGAAAGGAAGAAATCAAAGTGACAGAAAATTGAATATAAGACTCCTTCTCTTCTTTGCCAAAATCTGGAATTTTGGTGTTGATGTGCTATTTTACCCAATCTTGATGATGATCCTTGTCTTCAATCCTTCCTCGAAGCTCTGAACATGTGTTCTTCACCCAAAGATGGTGTTTCTACCGGTGGGTGTTGTCTCCCTTGAAGATGGAGGCTTAATGATGTTTTTATAGTAAAAAATCCTAGGTTTAATAGATTGCCTCAGATTACAATTCCCACGCCCTCGGGAATTTGCATGATTCCCATGAGCATGGGAATTATAAACAGAACCACTCTTCATTTCTGTTGTGATTTCCCACGTCTGTGGGAATTTGCCTGATTCCCACAAATGTGGGAATTTATCCTAGATGAACTCCTCTTGTCTTCTTTTCTTTAATCTCTTGTTCATCCTCCAGGTTGCTCCCTCTTATTTATTACACAAAATAATTAATTCTTACCCTTAATTAGTATCAAACACACAAGAATAACGTTGAAAGCCAAACTTAATGAAAACATGCAAAATGAATCCTAAACTAAAACAAAAAACGACAATTATGCTAGAAAACACATGCCAATACCTATAAAAACATATCTTATTGCACACCTGTCAACAGCCCCCCACTTGAATCTTTGCTTGTCCTCAAGAAAAATAAATACAACCAATCCATTCTACCACTTCATTTTTACATAGATCAAAACATACAATCCCTCAAATTCAAGTCAACTCAAATATCAAATTAATGCACATATCATGACTACTTCTTCATTGGTGTACATAAGCAAACTCACAATCGGCACAATCACTCAAAGATAAGTAAAGATTCACAAATGAATCTTCCTCACAGTTTTTACTCATTTCGTTCAAGTATTTAAGGGTTAGTGTTTCGCTGAAACTTCCTATTGGAAACTACACTACCATAGGCTTGCTAATACACCAATTCTCCTCTACAATGATTGCATGCATAAATAAATCAAAAGGACTTGTTTAGGATTGTAATGTGGTAAAGGTTAAGGTGGGTTAAAAGAAATGGAAGAGAGTTAAGCACAAGCATAAGTAAAGTATAGAGCGGATAAGAATGGGATAACTAAACATAACTACGAGACATATAAATATAACTAATATTTTGCACTTGTCGATGCTATTCACTTGTTCTTCCTTTTTTCTTCTTTTTTTATTTTTTCTTTCTTTTTCTTCATACGTGGAAGAACTATGAATCAAAACTAGCACTATATACAATGTAGGTCACAGGCAGAAAAATACTTAACTTGTCTTCGTAAACATTTCAAACAATCCCAATTAATGTTTTACTTAATACTTTACTAAGCTTATAAAAAGGGTAGGATAATGGGGGTTAAAGTTTAAAATTTTAGGTTTTTTCAAGGAGCAAAAGGTTAAGGATCAAAAGGGGGTAGCAAGGGATAATTAACGGGTAGGTCATTTAAGCCAAGGGTCAATACAAAAAAGGGCCTAGATCATCTCTATTAAGCATGCATCCCGTAGACTCAAACCAATTTAAAGTCAGTTCTGAAGGTAGTAAACTATGGAAGTACACTCAACAAAGAAATGAAATGACTATATATGAAGTCATATGGCTCAATCCTCACTTTAGCCCAATTGAAAACTCATTATGCATCTCTACACTACCTCATTGTTCAAATGTCAATTTGTGACTAAGCTTATGTAACCAACTACTTTTCATCACTCTATATGGTTCACTTTCTACTCAAGTAGCCTAATCCGAGTTCAAGCATGCATTCAATCTAATTCCAACTACATGACAGAATCTCATGGAAATATTTATCTGAATGACTCAAGTGTAGTTCCATTGCTAATACAAATCATATACAAAATGCCTAAACATGCATCCTATTCAACACAATGTAAAAAAAAAATGCAAGTAAGACCTTTGATGTCACCTCACCACACTTAAAGGTCACATTGTCCTCAATGTGACAATTCAACAACCAAATAAAGAGAAATGACATCAAACCATACAAAAATGAAAAAAAAACAAATAAAAGAAAGTAAAACAAACGGATGATATTAAAGCAAACAGAAGATACTGAAATCAAACCAAAATTAAAGAAATTAGAACTAAACAAAAGACATAGCATGCAATCATATAATATGAAACCAAATACACATGAAAAGAAATGCAATCACACACAAGAAATAATAAAATTTAATAATTTAAGGGATAAGAAAGCTTATTCCGAAGATGGAGGTGACAGTGATGGTGTAGGAGCTTCAAAATTGTTCCTCCGACAGAAGTTGAGGAACCTTCTCTTCAAACTACATTGCTCCTTGTGAACCTGCAGTATTTGAGTGCCGAGTTCATCGAGCTGAGAGTTCATCTGTTATTAATTTGAGGCTATTTGGTCGAGAATCGATTGATATCTCTCAGCTACCACTGGTTCCCTCGATTCCTCAGCTACCGCTTCCTCCTCTGGTTCTGTAACTGCTCTAGATGTGGAGGGTTGGTCTACGACTGCCCTGGTGCCCCTCCTGCTCCTCACTGTAGTACACATTTGAGGATTGCGAAGTTCCATAGATTGGACTTCCACAATCTCAATGCGTCTCAAATAAACTATATCAAACATGTCACGGGGAGCAATATGCAGATTCTCTATATTAACATTATAAAATGCACCTAAAGCAGAAGCAATATGGGCCATCCCAAAAGACGTATTCTTTTTAGTAATCACACTCACTAATAATCGAAAAATCCTATAAGGAGTGTTGATTTTAATCTTTTTGTCCATGCACCATAAAAAGAAAAGCTCTTTAGTTGAGCATTTATTGATTTCTGTTTTGTTGAACACAGTTAGGCACATAAATTTATGTAACAACAAATGTTCAGCACTCCTAATCAGAGAGTTCGGTGCATTAGTGAATCAAAATGGGTTTCACCTGTCAGAGTGTTCTAATAAGAATCTACATTAAAATCAGTACGATCATCTAAAACTTTTGTATTCGACAAGTTAAACAGTTCACGTATGATAGAGTAATTGAGTTTAAAAACATTGTCACCTAGCCTAAACCAAAACAAATCCATCTTAGAGTTATACCTAACTGTTGTAAAAAAATCTAAAGATATAGTGATAGAAATGGGCACGTCACACTAAACAAAGCTATTCCCCCTATGTTCGCAACTAATTGTTCAAGTTGACATCTCACTCCTATGTTTTCTAGCATATCAAAATCAAAATACCTTGGAGTAACTATTGCTCTACTCTTAAAGTACGAAAACATGCACCTTCTTCTTCCAAGTAAATTAAAAATGAGGCTCGATAAGTGGTCGTTAAGTTAGGTTTCCGTTCGCCAGAAACTTGAAGGCAGAGCTCGTCTAATAGTTGCCTAACCCTCATTGTCCTTGGTGGAGCCATTGTTCGAAGAAAATCTGCAAAAAAATGAAAAAAAGAGAGAGAGAGAGAGCAAAATTCATATTTTAGAGAGAGAAAATAAAATCCCACCTAAATTTTTATGTTTTTGAATGATTGATGCATGAAAAGAGTGAAGGAATGTAAGATTAATGGAAAGGAATGAAGAAAATACCAAGAATGTAGATGGAAAATGAAGAGTTTTAGAGAGTGGAAGGAGAGAAAAACGTGTTCTATAGAGAGAGGGAGTGAAATTTTGAAAGATGAATGAGAGAAGAAAAGGGAGAAAAATTCCCACGAGTATGGGATTCCTCTCCAGAAGCTCTCTGGATAGGATTCCCATGTTCGTGGGAATATCCAGAATTCCCACGAGTGTGGGATTCCTCTCCAGAAACTTTTTGGAGAGGTTTCCCACAAACGTGGGTTTTCTCTCCAGAAACTTTCCGGAGATTCGTGGGAATTATCACAATTCCCACGTTCATGGGAATCATCACAATTCCTACGAATGTGGGAATTGGTGATCCTTACACTTCCAAACCTTCTTTCAAGCTAATTTTCATCCTCTATAATCCCAAAACCTACAAACACATCAAGATACTATTATCAACAAGAAATTTCAATAGAAAACAAATTGAAATCCAAATAAAATCAACACAAACACCAATCAAATCCAATTCAAACTTGATTATAACTAAGGAATTCAAATGAAGGAGTAATTGAACAAAAATAAACAAAGCTAGTTGACTCCCATGGGTTGCCTCTCATGCAGCGTTCCTGTTACTGTTGATAGCTCGACTCTCCTTCTCACTCATGGCAGTTCAAATGACCAGAATGATAGATGTGCATGAATTGATCTCAGACTTTGTACAAGAGTTACCTTATTTTGGGCCCCACCTTCATCTTGTTTTCCTTTCTTAGCCTTCTCCTACAAGTTCGTTTCTTCCTGAACGTATTTTCGGGGTCCTCAATGTTTTCTCATCCTCCTTGGAGTTTAGGTTCCTTAATGTCCGTCGGGGGTAGAGTAGGACGATAATTTTTCTTCGACACCTTAAATATTAACTACTCCTTCCCTACTCTCAATATTAACTCGCCCCCATCAACATCAATAATTGTATAAGCAGTAGCCAGAAACGGTCGCCTAAGAACCATCGGGGTTTCCTCATCTTTACTAATATCCAATATGCGAAAATCCGCTGGAGCGACAAATTTATCAATGTATAGCTGCACATTCTTGATGATCCCCTTGGGTAAATGCATTGTCCTATCAGCCATTTTCAATAATGTCTTAGTTGGCTCTGGCTCTTCTAGGCCTAACTTCTAACTGAACAAGTATGGCATCATATTGATACTAGCTCCCAAATCTGCAAATGCTCGATTTATCTTAATTTCATTTATATTGCACAGAATAAAAAGTCTCTTGGGTCTGCTTTCTTTTATACTACATGCAGACTTTCTCCTGATATGTGCCTGATAACCTCTTCTTTCAACGACTCTTTTAACATGATCTTTGTTTGGAGTTGATTGGTTATATCTGCCATCTTGCTTAACTCCCCTTCCTTAGAACTCCGACCTATTTCACTTGAAGATGGATTCCACTGAGCAAAAATTTGATGTGGAAGTCTAAGCTAAAGTTCCTTAATCAGATCGCTTATTGGTCTACTTGGAAGGACTTCCAGCACTGTTTGTTCTTCTTACTTGTTTCCATCTTTCTCTCCATGTTTGCTTTCTTCTTTCTCCATCTGAGTAATGGCCATGATTCTTTCCTTCAGATTCACCTCAGTATTGCTTGGTAGAATACCTGCATTTTACGAAGATCACACGTAAGTTAGTTGGCCTACCTGAACATTCCAAATTATGGATGGATAATGCATGATTCTTCGTAGAGAGATTCTCTGTCGCTCTACTAGAAATTTGTTATCTCCTCGCTAATCCTTGTCATCTTTGTCAATGGAAAATATTTGGCGAGGAATGCTTGGGCAAGCTACTCCCAAGTCATGATCTGGCCTGGATTCAAAAAATTGTACCATGCTTTAGCCCGATCCTTCAACATGAATGAAAATAGGCGCAGTTTCATAGCATCGTTAAACATTCCATTGAATATGAATGTGTCATAGATATCTAAGAAATTTGTGATGTGGGCATTTGGATCCTCGTTGGATAGCTTGTAGAACTGCACACTATTTTGAAGAACGTTGAGTGGCGCTTGGTTAATCTCAAAATTATTCGCTTAAACGATCGGCCTCGCCACTTCTTGAGGACTAAACCCTGGTCTCATGAAATCCATGAGTGTCCTTTCCGATCCTCCTTGCTCTCTTTCTTCAGCCATATCTTGATTTGAGAAATTTAGACGCTTTGCCCTTCTTTTTTCTCTTTCGTACTTCTTAATGTCAGGAAATTCGTTCTCTATAGCTTCTTTCATTCTTCGTGTGCTCCTTGTGCTCATGCACCTGCAAATACACAAGGAAAAGTATCAAAAACTCTTAAATCAAGGTAATCTAAATCAAACACGATGCTTAACAATCAATCCCTAGAAATGGCACCAAGAACTTGTTGATGGTAAAACCTATTTACTTGTTTTACGCTCAAAAATCGCAAGTGCACAGGTCATGACCTCTAGTAAAAAGAGCGGATATCGATCCCACAAGGATTGATGCATAGATACCACTTAATTTAGACATAACTTTGTTTAAGAAATTAAATTATGAAATGCAAATAATCTGGAAAATTAAATTAAAATAAAAATAAAAAGACTAATATAAAAAAATGAACAATACCGCAATTGTAGAAACTCTGAATTCAAGAATCTAAGTGCTAGAGATTAATTTTTCCTTATCTTGTCTCCCTCCTATTTTATTGATTGAATTGTGCCTCACCCTAGATTTCCGAATGTACTAATTACCCTCTCTGAAGGTGTAACTATTTTGCCCTAATAGAATTAATGGGAATTGATTGAATGATCTCTCAACCTACCTAATGATTCTACCAATTCAACTAGTTATTAAGCTATCTTATGGGTGATCAATTGACTAATCGAGATCTCTCTTCTAATTCTTCAATTGATATAATGATTGCTAGTCAATAGGTCGCCAACTCTCGTTGTACAATCCTACACGAATCTCATATCGCTCACTCTCTCTATTTGTTGCAAGATGACAAATAAGATCAACAATCATCAAAGACACTTCATTCAATCCAATAAAATATAAGTTTTGACAAAATAATGAAAAAGTAATCCCTAATATGAAATTAGCCTAACATAGTCTACATAACATCATCAACAATCAAATAAACCATTTCAACAAAGAAAGGAAGAAATCAAAGTGACAAAAAATTGAATATAAGACTCCTTCTCTTCTTTTCCAAAATCTGGAATTTTGGTGTTGATGTGTTATTTTGCCCAATCTTGATGATGATCCTTACCTTCAATCCCTCCTCAATGCTCCAAATGTGTGTTCTCTAGTTAAGGATGGTGTTTCTATAAGTGGGAGTCATCTCTGCCGAAGATGGAGGCTTAATGATGTTTTTATAGTCCAAAAATCTTAGGTTTAATGAAACCTCGCAGATTACCTTAGATTTCAATTCCCACACCCGTGGGAATCTGCATGATTCCTACGAGCGTGCGAATTATGGAGAAAAACACTCTTCATTTTCTGTTGTGATTTCCCACAAACGTGGGAATTTATCACCGATGCACTCTCATTGTCTTCTCTTCTTTAATCTTTTATTCAACCTCCAAGTTGCTCCCTCTTCCTTCCTACACAAAAAAAATCAACTCTGACCCTCAATTAGCATCAAACACATAAGAACAATACTGAACATCAAAATTAATGAAAAAATGCAAAATGAATCCTAAACTAGAACAATAATGCAAGAAAGCACATGCCAATTACTTATAAAAACATATTTTAATGCACACCTATCAACTTCCCCACACAGCAAACACTTCCCTTTTCACCCCAAAACCTGCAAACCATACTACTGAAACGAGAACTTGGAAGCAAGGAGTGGGAGTCGGTTCTGCAGATGCAGATCTAGCTCTGCACTTCCGCCCTCCCAAGATAGAAAATGGTCAACCTATTGTGTTTCCAGGCTAGAAAACAATACAAGAAGGGATCAAATCATGGGAAAACTCCCTAATTGGTTTTTGTGGGATAAAAAGTTGGCTTTTCTCGTTTTTCAATGATGGGCTAAATCCATGTGGAAGAATAAGGGTTTCGATGAGGCAGTAATAGTTGAAGAAAGGTACATTCTCTTCACTTTTTCCTCCAAAGCATAAGCATTAAAAGTAGTAGAAGAAGGCCCGTGGCATATTGCAAAATTTCCACTATTTTTGCATCCATGGCAGCCAAGGTTTCAAATTTCTTATCAGGAAAGGAGACCGAAGCCTATATGGGTAAACCTATTTAATGTCCCTCTTGAATATTGGATAACTAAAGGCTTGAGTATGATTGCTAGTTTTCTCGATAATCCCCTATGTTTAGATGAAAATACAACAACTAGAAAGCAGTTGGGGTATGCCCAGATGTGCACTAACATGGATATTTCTAACCTACCATAATCTATCCCTATCGTGTGATTGGGACTTGATGGTTCTTTTTATGAGGATAATATGCTAGTTAAATATCAGCGGAAGCCTTCCCTTTCAGCTCAAGGTAAAAAATGGATGCTTACAGATAAGATGTTTACTAGAGGGGACTATGAAGAATTGATGGGTGATGCTTTCATTAATCCTGAAGATGGGTAGAATGAGGAAATAAGAACTGTGACTATACCAGAGGATGGTTCTGGGAATATTGAGTTAGAATGTGCAGGGGGAAACCCGAAGATGATAGACATAAAAGAGGGAAAAGGGAGTAACTGTGATAAAGGGGAAGGAGACCTAACTAAAGCCACAGCTGAAGACACTGGTGTTGAATCGAAAATAAAAACATGCTTGTTAAAAAACTTTTTCCGAAATCAAAATATAAGGGAAACGAAAACACCAAATCAATATGCTTTAATCCATACATGATACGGTATAAGGAAAATAAATAAAATAAGAACAAGATCAGCATTTTTACCGACTCCTTGCTACAGCTTTGACTCCTTACTACTGTGTCCTCAACCTATCCGATCTACTACTTGTTCTCATTGGACAACTTGGTAATCAAGATCCTTTTGTAGGAAAGGAGAAGAAAAATGAAAAAGAGAGCAAACCTTTTGCTTTTTCCGAATGTTTGTTTTGAGAGCTTGGAGGGAGAGAGTGAGACTAAAAAAAACTTTCACATACATTTAGCATTAAAATGTTAAAAACATTGTCTCATTCCAAGTCTAACACTTGAACACTAGCTATCATCAAAAAACCGTACAGCTCACCTTCATTTAAAAGCCAACCATTAAACCTTTAATGAAGTGAAGCATAATCGGTGTTCTTTGGAAGTGAGTGGAGAGAGTAATAAAAAGGCACCACTCCATTTCATTCTTTAATGAAAATTAATGCCAAAAAGTGATGGACGTTTCTCTCTTTTCAAAAATGCCGACCCCTCCATTACAATCCTTGAACATTATCTATAATAACATGTTCATATAATGACTAAAGTCATTCGATGTAGCTATCACCAAAAATGGAAGGAGAGAGTGAGTGATTAAAAGCCATACACGCTTTATTTAGCAATAAATACTAAAAGACATGCATTCATTTTAATACAAAACTTGGACATTCTTTTTAGAATTCCATAATAGAGGTGTACATTTTCTCTCTTTTAAAACCCACCGTTAAACTCATTTTAATGATGAAGAAGCATTACTACATTCTTTAATCAACCATTAAACTATTTAGTGATTGATGATTTAGAGTTTGATTCAATTAATCTAAGTAATTAAATCAAAATCTAGCCCAATATTAAAAGTTCCTTTGGGCTTATAATTAACAATTCATTAATGTAGGCCCAACATTTAATTATAGGCTTAAGACCTAATTTAATTAACTTTTAATTAAATTATTTCAATCTTATTGGCCTGAATGTAATTAGGTCATTACTCTCCTTTTTGTCCCATTTTCTTTCCAGTAACCTCTATTTATTTTTCTTGCTTTCCTTCATAACCTTTCTAGAATCCAAGTGGGGAATCTAATTGGACTTAAATAATTTAAGCTCCAATAAGTCCAGAATTGATTTAATCTCATTAGAATTAATTCCGACTTATTAACCAAATGTCATTCCATTAAAAATAATTGGTTGAAATCTTGAATTGCTTAAATTATGAGAAAATGTGTTTCAAACTTATTAATTTGATGTCCACTCGCAAACTTTATTATGAACCATATTATAGCCATCCACATAATAAAGGGTAAAATTACCATTTTGCCTTTATGTTAGTTTTTGGTGTTAAGACTTGATGGATAGCCAGTCCATCAAACTACTGGCACCAGTTTAATCACCAATCTCTATAAAATATCTAAAAGTGATGATATCACTATAAACTTTTTGAGTGAATGTTCCCTGATGCATGTTTCAATTAATAATTCCAACATATGGACACTAGATTTATACCCTGTAAAAATCCATTCCGATTATATCAAGAATTATAAGGAAACACACATGAGTTCACCACTCATCAAGATTGTGGTTCGTAATAAACGAATGCTAAGGTGTATATTTTAAGATTAAAGTAACGACCTACTTTATTCTTTAAAAACATATGCAATTCCAGATTCATTTAATAGTGCCATTACCGATAGTCATGATCATTTATGTTTAAACTATTGATGATCATGATCATCTATGTTTTCGCATCCATTTCCACCCCAAGCAACTCAGCCTCAATAACTGCAGAGATTACCTTAAGCATGTAATCCCTCATTGGTTCACCAGGCTCTTGTCTGAGATTGTGAAAGGTTTGGATAGCTTTCACCCTAGCAGACCTGGTCCTCACACCAAACATCTCATATAAGTGATGGACCATTGTAGCATGCCTGTAAGTTGCTTTTGCAACATAGCCCTGACAGAAACCCAAATATAGCAATTGGCAGTCTTATCAGCATTCTGCCATCGCTTATATTGTTGGACTTGCTCAGGAGTTGATTTGTCACCTAGAGATGTAGGCTCATTGTTCGTTAATACCCATGAAATTTGTTCATACTAGAGAATGATGTCGAGGTTACGTCTCCATTCATTAAATTTCTCTTCGTTTTCTAGTTTGTTATTAGTCAGGAGCATTGTGAGTGGATTCATATTGTAGTGATTATGACTGAAAATATAAATTATTAAAGAATGACCATACTAGTCAAAAATTGGGACTTTGTATAAAATCATAATGCATGTATGCATGATGATAGATTTAACAAAACTTTTAAAAAAATCTTTATACGATGCTTATTTTTCTTATCTATAACGGACTAAGTGATGGTGGGTCATCTTATCCATTACAAGAAAACTGGGACCCTTTCACTCAAAAAGCTACCAAGCATCTTCATGCCTAACTCTTTGAGAAGCACCATAATTTGGTCTATGCATTTATCAACAGAGCTACGATGGGCAGGTTATTGATAAACCATGTTGAGTATGCAACCATTTGATTCATCCACTAAAGGTACTTGCAAACCATGCCTCGGTGGGAGGTCACATTTGCTACCAATGAGTAGACTTATCCTTTAGGAGACCAAAACCATGCAAGATCTAGGATTCATGTCCTCTAGTAGGGAGTAACACTTCACCACATGCAAATGGGCCATCACATGGAGACCATGGACTCTCACATGAGCATCCTCTCCCACTCAATATTTGCGGTCTTTAAGTTTTAATTAATCCCATCTTGTCTAAATGCAATTTATAAACCATCCTATATTGTTACATTATATATCTCATATATAATGAATGCATGGCAAAACCTAGAGTTGGCAATTTTTCTAAATGGCATATATTCACATAATATCGCATATTATTTGCATCCATTCATCAATTCATCTCATGAATTAAATAGCTACTTTTGGTTGTCCATCTTAGAAAATTAAAAAAGAATTACAAGGCCTTTTGGCCCAAAATTTCTCCTTGGACTTGGATCGTCTGCTTCGAACTCTTCGCTCACATGACTCAGCCCATTCAATAAAAACGAGTTAATGGCATTTTATTTCTAAAAAATTTTTGTTTTAAAACTTGATTTGTAAACATTAAAACAAAATTCCAGCATTTAAAAAATGCAAGAAATAACAGGATTTAATCAAAATAAAATCTACCATTAACAAAATATAAAACCGAAAACAGTTACCTATTCTTTTCTTCGATCCTTGACTATTCTGTCTTCAAAATTACTACCATTAACAAAATATAAAACCAAAAACAGTTAACTATTCTTTTCTTCGATCCTTGACTATTCTGTCTTCAAAATTACTGAATTTTGAATGGTAAAAAAAATGAAAACAGAAAAATTAAGACAAGGAGGAAATATGGCAATGATAGGCCACCCTCCTTGTTACAAACTAATCGAAGAAAACTTATAGGTAAATCGATTTTCTATGGACAAACAAAAGAGCAAACCAAAACATACACACCATATATTTTTATCACATAAAAAAATTGCATCATTGATAATTTAAAATAATTGCCAACCCATGCCACATATAGGAACTGAATCATGCATAATAAAACATGCTCTGATACCAATTGTTGGATCGAAAAAAAAACATGCTTGGTTTGGTTAAACGGTAGATTTCAAAAACTTTTTCCGAAATCAAAATATAGAGGAAGAGAAAACACCAAATCAACATGCTTTAATCTATACATGATACGATATAAGGAAAATAAATAAAATAAGAACAAGATTGGAATTTTTACCTACTCCTTGCTACAGCTTTGACTCTTTGATCCAATATACCACTTATTCTCCTTAAATAACTTGGTTATTAAGATCCTTTTATGGGAAAGGAGAAGATAAATGTAAAAGAGAGCAAACCTTTTGCTTTTTCCGAATGTTTGTTTTGAGAGCTTGGAGAGAGAGAGTGAGACTAAAAAAAAGGCACCACTCCATTTCATTCTTTAATGAAAATGAATGCCAAAAAGTGATGGACGTTTCTCTATTTTCAAAAATGCTGACAACTCCATTACAATCCTTGAACATTATCTATACTAACATGTTCATTTAATGACCAAATTCATCTGATGTAGCTATCATCGAAAATGGAAGGAGAGAGTGAGTGATTAAAAGCCATACCTTTATTTAGCAATAAATGCTAAAAGACATGCATTCATTTTAATACAAAACTTGGACAGTCTTTTAGAGTTCCAAAAGAGAGGTATGTTTTCTCTCTTTTAAAACCCACCATTAAACTCATTTTTATGCATAGCAATAGGTCGGGCTGGGCTCAGGTCGTCGTCTGCCTGGCCCAGTCCTACCACTATCATGGCAGGCCACGGGCCAGCCCGTGGCCCAGCTCATATATATCTTTTTAAAATAAAAAAGTATACAAAACGGCGTCGTTTTGGACAAAATGACGCGGTTTTGTCGACCCGTGGCCCAGCCCGGGCGAACAATGGTTGGCCTGCGGCCCGCCCGTGGCCCGGCCACCAGTCGACAAAACGCATCATTTTATCCAAAACGATGCCGTTTTGTAGGCCCGTGGCCCGGCCAACCCGGGTCAAAAACTGAGCCGAGCTAGGCTAAAATTGTCATCCCTATTTATTTTAATGATGAAGAAGCATTACTACATTCTTTAATCAACCATTAAACTATTTAATGATTAATGATTAATGATTTTGATTTTAATTCAATTAATCTAATTAATTAAATCAAAATCCAACCCAATATTAAAAATTGCTTTGGGCTTATAATTAACAATTAATTAGTATAATCCCAATATTTAATTATAGACTTAAGACCCAATTTAATTAACTTTTAATTAAATTGTTTCGGTCTTATTAGCCGGAATGTAATTCGGTCATTACTCTCCTTTCTGTCTCATTTTCTTTTTGGTAACCTCTATTTATTTTTCTTGATTTCCTTGATAATCTTCCTAGAATCCAAGTGGGGAATCTAATTGGACTTAAATAATTCAAGCTCCAATAAGTCCGGAATTGATTCAATCTTATTATAGTTAATTCTGACTTTTTAACCAAATGTCATTCCATTAATGACAATTGGTTGAACTCTTGAATTATTTAAATTATGAGAAACTGTGTTTTAAACTTATTAATTCGATGTCCAATCGCAAACTCTATTATGAACCATATTATAGTCATCCATACAATAAAAGGTAAAATTACCGTTTTGCTCTTATGTTGATTTTTCCTTCTAGATCTCCTGTTTTACTCTACACGGTGATTAACACACAGGATTTAGTCTTTGTGTTAAGACTTAATGGATAGCTAGTCCATCAAACTACTGGCGACAGTTTAATCACCAATCTCCGTAAAACCTCCAGAAGTGATAATATCACTATAAACTCTTTATTTGAGTGAATTTTCCCTGATACATGTTTTAATTAATAATTCCAACGTATGGACACTAGATTTATACCCTGTAAAAATCCATTCCGATCATATCAAGAATTATAATGAAACACACATGAGTTCACCACTTATCAAGATTGTGGTTCGTAATAAACGAATGCTAAGGTGTATGTTTTAAGATTAAAGTAACGGCCTACTTTATTCTTTAAAAACATACGTGATTCTAGATTCATTTAATAGTGTCATTACTGATAGTCAACTATCATCATGATTTGAAACTAATTATTCCCTCGAAGTAAACTCCTTTACTTACATGGAGGTAAATCGCAACACTACATTCTAATCATAATCAAGCGACAAACTTGATTATTCGACTACGAATCAATTAATTTAGATCCTAATAATATGCATGTTTCCCATACATCTCCATGTATATGTATATTACTTACAAAGGAACCTTGGTACCTTATGACTTGTTATATTATGCTCATATAAATAAAACCAAACTCTTTTGTTTTATTAATAATAAATATTTTCATTACAATATTGTAACTGGAAGAAAATTAAGTTATATGTAAATACACTTTCTTTCTAGGGCACTATATTTACATAACCCTAACAACTAGGGAGGAGACTAATGAGGCTAGTATAATTCAGGAGCCAATTTTGACTAATTCTATAGAAAACTTTAAGGACATCGAACCTGTTCTAGATGACAGGACTGGAACTAATTCGGACAAGGAGGAGGATACAACTATTGGTGAATGTTTGGCATTTGTAAAGAAGAAAGCCAACAAGAGCAAAAGGAAAGGCTCTAAAAACAGCTTTGCTTAAGTTATGAAGATTATAACATGGAATGTAAGGAGGATTAACTACCCAAAAAAGCTTTCAGCTTTAAGGGATTTTGTCTATTGCACAAATCCATAGATTTTTGCACTTTTGGAAACTAAGGTTAGATATGAAAATCTTAAACTACTGAATAAATTGGGCCCTAAGTGGACTTTTATCTCGAATCATCAAGCTCATAGTTATGGTAAAATTATTATTGGATATGACCCTTCTTTTGTGAAAGTTCAAGTCTTTGCTACAGAGACACAAGTCATACACCTGAAATGTCACCTTATTCAGGAAAATGCTGACATCTTTGTCTCTTTTATCTATGGATCAAATCATGTTTTTTAGAGAAAATAGTTACGGGAGAGCTTGATCCAGTTCCAGAATATGGTCAATGGGGCTTAAATACTATGTGGAGATTTCAATTCTAGATTATATAGAATGGAAGTTGATGGTAACTTCAGCCAGAGTACTTTCTCAACTGACTTTCATGATTGTGTGGGACAGTTAGGAATCTTAGATCTAAAGGCTCAAGTGCACTTCTATACTTGGAGTAATAAGCAGCAGGGAAGATGGGCTCTAAGGAAAAAATTGGATAGAACTATGGTGAATCAGGAGTGGATAACCCAATTCTCGAATAGTGTCACTTATTATTCTCAAACCACATGCCTATGCAAATTGAAACTTATCTCACTGTCAGGGAAGAAGAGGCCCATTCAGGTTTAATAACCTATTGATTAATGATGAGGGTTTTACTGAGGCCTTGCATAGAGGATTAAGAGTTATGGTGGATGGTACTAAACAGTTTACATGTTTGTAAAAGCTAAAGGCTATAAAACGTGAGATGAAACTCTTAATAAGTGGGAGATCTTGCTCCACTCAACAAGCAGTTATCTCAGTAAGAGAGGAATTGACTAGGATTCAGCAGCAACTTGAAATAGATCCGATTAAGCAATTTGACTAGGATTCAGCAGCAACTTGAAATAGATCATAATAGCTTAATAGAGCAAAGAGCCAAAGTTAATTGGCTAAAGGATGGTGAAAGGTGTATAAAATTCTTCTTCAATTCAGTTCTAGCCAAAAGGAATACTAATAGAATATGCTCCATAAAGTTGCAAAATGGGGAGGAGATTTCAAAAGCAGAGGACCTTCTCAAGGAAGCTGAGCGATATTTCAGAAGTTTCTATGGACACTCTCAGCCCCTCTCTAACTTAAACTATCTAGAATCCTTTATACAGAGGAAAATCTCACAGGAACAAGTTGCTGCTCTCATTATACCAGTGGATGATAAGGAAATAGAAGAGGTGATTTTTCATATGCATCCGAATAAGTCTCCTGGTTCTGAAGGTTTTAATGGTTTTTTTTTTCAGAAAACATAGAAAGATACTGGACCTATGATTAAAGAAGCTATACTGGAGTTCTTCTCAAATGGGATCCTACTGAAGGAGATAAATAAAATCTAAATTTTACTAATTCCTGAAAAACTAGGCTCCTCTTCTTTGAATGACTACAGGCCTATTACATGTACCGACTTCCTCTATAAGATTATTTCTAAAATTTTAGCAAATAAGCTGAAAGAGGTACTGGATTTATTGATTTCAGATAATCAAAGTGCTTTCCTACAGGGGAGAAGAATTGTTGACAATTTTTCCATAGTACAAGAGTTGATGAAAGGATACCAGAGGAAAAATAGCTCTCTAAATTGTAACATTGAGGTTGATTTCAAAACAGCATTTGATTATGTGGAGTGGGGGTTTATCTTACAAACACTAAGGCTTGTGGGGTTCCCTGAGGTATTCATTACTTGGATTACAGCTTGCCTCACCACTCCTACTTACTCCATTCTTGTTAATGGTTCACCAACAGACTCTTTTAAGGGTTTAAGAGGGCTGAGACAAAGGGATCCTATCTCCCTTTACCTCTTTATTATTTGCATGGAAGTACTTAATCTATTAATCTGAAAGAAGGTGGAAAATAGTAGGTCTTTTAAATATCACTCTAAATATAAGAAGGTAGGGTTAATCAATCTATATTTTGCGGATGGCCTATTGTTATTCTCTAAGGCTCATGCCCAGTCAATAGAGCTTCTTATTTCTTCCCTAACTGAATTTAGGGATCAGGGATGGAGATTTACTTCTAAAAGTTAGAATGTTTTAGCTACAAGGGCAAATTTTATGGAAAACATAATCTCTCAACTTACTAGTTTGACTAAGAAACTTTCCCCAGTAACCTATTTGGGATTGACTATAACTAATAAAAGAATCCCATTCTCGTAATGTCAACCTCTATTTGAGAAAATTCATAAAAGATTGGGAATGTGGTCTAACCGGGTGCTTTCTTTTGGTAGGAGGTACAACTTATAAGAGCAGTGCTGAATTCCCTACATGTTTACTGGTCTTCTAACATTTATCTAGCTAAAGGGGTCATTAAATGAATTTAGAAGCTTTTCTGAAGATTCTTATGGGGGAACCTGAACTTAGAAAATCATCTTGCAAAAGTTAAATGGCAGGATATATGCAGAAGAAAGGAGGAAGGGGGATTAGGATTGATTTCATTAGCTTCCTTTAACAGGGTTGCTTTGATCAAGAATCTCTGGAATATTCTCATAGAGAAACTTCCTCTGGGTTCGGTGGGTGCACAACTATATTCTAAAAGGCTCAAGCATTTGGTCTATACCTATTAGACCCTCATTTTTATGGCCATTATGTCAACTATTGAGATCTAGACCTTTATTTGAATCCTTTGTTTCATGCAGGATTGGAAATGGTGAAAAAGGCTCATTTATAGTTTGACAACTGGACAGGGCTAGGCCCCCTAATTAGACATACTCAGGCTCTCCATATATGGAATAATGTTCCTACCAAGGCGAAGGTCAATACAATCCTACAAAGTGGTCAATGGCATGTACCTACTAAGCTACAATTTTTGTTACCTAGCTATCAACCAAACCAATAGTAGGAGGATCATTTCTATTGCCTCAACCTTCCTCCTAACACTTTCAGTATCTCAAAATTTATGAAGTGGCAAACTCGTAACAGTTCAAGAAAAGAGTGGTTTCCTATTTTATGGCACAAGTCTCTTATGCCAAGTTCCTCTATTCTCTTATGGATCACAATTTTGAATAGATTGAGTACTACTGATAAACTCCACTATATGTCTACCTATTCAGATTGTGTGCTACGTGACAGAGTACCGAAAACAAGGGATCATCTATTCTTTGAATGTCCCCTCTCACATCCCTTATGGAAGCAGATTAAGGCTTTAAATTTGATCTCTACTACAGGGTCAACCTTCACAGAAGCCATGGAATGGCTAATGCGGCTGCCCCGAGCTCTTACTCAGAATGAGCATATATATATTATCTCTCTCCTCCTCCTCCTCTATTAAGGAAGCAAGAAAGGAACTGCAAGAGATTCCAATTCAAATCACGCACAAAAGAGGAGGTTATAATCTCTCTGATTAGTAGAATCAGAGAGCACATTCTTTGTTCAACAAGAAATGTAGGTATATGCCCTAATCTAGCATCGTCATGGAGAATCAATTAATAACATCTTATAGGGATACTTAAAGAGGGTAAGAAGGAAGTACCTATTTTCCAGGCTAATGTGACTGGAGACACTAAAAGAGACTTTGTTCTAAGGTCTATTATCTAGAAGAGTCGCTCCCTCATGAAGGAACTAGAAGCATCATCAGAAATAGGAAAATGGTCAGTGTATGTCTGACATTTCAACTTTTAAAAGAAACATAAAGAGGCATTCACAAAGGGTTAAAGCAAGATCATACCGTCAAGGATGACTATCCTTTTCCCTATAGCCCCTAGTTGGCTTTAAGGAGCCCCGACATAAGATTTAAAATCTGAAGTCTGGAACTGCAAAGTTGATGTGATTGTGTCGTGGTGAGATGCATCCCTTCGGAGATCTTAAAAGTGACAAAACTTGATCAAGAATGAGTATCAGAGATCACAAACGAAGATAACATAAGCTAAAACTCTTACCTTGAATGATTATCAAACGAAGTAGGTGTGAAGGGACAACTGTGAGATCTACCCTAATTCGGAAGCTTCTGGAGAAGCATCCAAATGAGCGTTTTTTGTTTTACCCTAAAAGGCATCTCATGTATTTTAAACTTCTACTTCTATGAAGTAGTTTTAATTTTACAGACCGGCGTCATTTTTCGTTCACTTAGAAATATTGTTTGCCCTTTGTAGCTTGTATTGAACTTTAACTTTTTTATTCTTTATTTATTAATATAACTTTTAACTTTTCAAAAAAAAGAAAAGATGTAAGAAAAATAATGTGAACAATACCAAGAAAGAACAAGAGCTCACAATAAAACAGTTGCAACGAGGGGAGGTGTACCCCCACCCCACTATTGGAAGGTTTTGCACTTTAGCATTTGAAAATTTGAATAATTTATCAAGGTAGGTTTTAAATTGTGGAAGCTGCGATCTAAATTATTACTATAATCAGCCACAAAATGTGCCTTGAAGTCCACAATGAATAAAATACAATGGTTAATGCCTAAATTGACATATTCATATACTCTTTTAAAGTAACAAATAGTTAAATACCCTCACTTTCACAAAACTCTCCAATAATTATTTACAATGATTTGATGGAGTAGTAATTTCAAGAGTTGTATACCAAGTTGTAGATCCAACACTCCTCCTGGAGGGCAATTCCTATAATACACCTTCCCTTCGAGAAACATACTTATATTAAGCCCTTCCATCGATATAAGCACGTCACTAGAAAGTACAGTTCAACTAATTAGAATGCCTTCATCCCCTTCAGTCGATCAATCTTATAAGATGAAAGTCGCTAAGAGTTAAACTACCCCACCTGTTGATGCAGATTCTAATTCCAATTTCAATAAGCCTAACTCTGCTACCTCGCATTAAGATATTTTGGAAGCAACTAGAAATCTAGCCAGATATTTTGTTATTAGACCATTAAAAAAAACACTTTTGTTTTCAAACCTTCCCTAAATCTCAATCTTCCACTACATCAGACCCATTTCCTTTCCCATCTGTTGGATTATTGAATGCCTCTAATAGTCCAAATATTTAATAACCTAATAAAAGTGGAATTTTTCACCCCTATTCATTGTTTGAATTGACTTAAGGTATTGAAGTTAGTGAATCCACTGTCACATATCTGTTATGAACTAGGGGTTGAAGAATGGAAAAAATGATCTCTGTCTAAAAGCCCACCTAGACCATGCCCGTCCTTGGATGCCTATCCCCCAATGGGGCCACCAACCAGAAAAGGGTCAATCGTTTATTCCTCCATCTACTATGTCGTTTCATTGAGATAGGCCTCTCCTTTCAACTAATCTAGCTCCAATTCTCCCCTTATTCCTGAGCTTATGTTAAAATAAGTCACTCTCACTTTCCTCTTTAGTATAACAATCCCTACATTCTCTCATTGATTACTTTATTTTGTATATAGTGTCATCCAATCAATAAGAAAGAAGGTTTGATCTTATATCACTTCACTTACTTTATCTTTAGTTTTTATTAGCATAAGTGATGTTCGTTTGAAATGACTCCTCTCCTTACACTTAAGCTGAGCTTATGTTAAAATAAGTCACTCTCACTTTTCTCTTTAGTATAACAATCCCTACATTCTCTCATTGATTACTTTATTTTGCATATAATGTTATCCAATCAATAAAAAAAGGGTTTGATCTTATATCACTTCACTTACTTTATCTTTAGTTGTTATGAGCATAAGTGATGTTTGTTTGAAATGACTCCTCTCCTTACACTCAAGCTGAGCTCATGCAACAAGGGCAGCATCAACTGACGCTTGAAGTGGGACAGGTTTTTATGAACTAGAGAACTAAAAAGAATTGAGAACCAATTCCAGAGTTATCGCCTATGTATCCAAAACTTAACATAGACCTTGCTTAATCCTAGTTTCTTATCATATCTTGGGCTTAGGGGCACAATACCGAATCTTTCTATAGGTTAAGGAAGATGTTACTCTAACTTCCAACTAAAAGAGTCGTAGAGAAACATTTGAAACATTATTTCGGAGGTAATACAAAAATTCAAATATTTTTGCTTCACTTTAGTAGCTTTTAGGAACTTTTAGTGATAGGTTATTAATATGTTTTTATATTGATATTTAGTTCATATATTTTACGTTAGAAGTATTTTTAAAGTCATAGATTTGAGTGAACTTTGATGCTCTTTCACTTGAGATGAGATGGAATTAAGTTTTAAAAGTTATATAAGAAACATGATATCCAACACCTGTATATGTCTCTAGGGAATAAGTTGCATACTTTTGGACATCTCCAAACCCTACATCTCAGTTGGATTCTCATTGAGACGTCGTTATTGTTGTTAAAATTGGTGACAAAGAACAACTTAAGTGTGGTGGAGGGAACTAATCATTTACAAGGACTCTTTCTTATGTTTATCAATTTTTTATAATTAATTTAATACGAAACAATTATGGGAATATTTTTTAACTTATAAAAATTTTGATTGAGATATATTATCATAATTTTGGTCTTTAATGTGATCAGATTTGTTCGGGAAAATAGTCATGAGCAACGAAGATTAAGTTAATTTAATTTGCTTTATTAATTTCGAAATTAGATACTTAATTTTCACTATTATACTTTTTTGTATAGTTTAGACATACATTGAGATATAAATAAATTCTTTTTAACCATTTTAGTGTCCCATAAAAAAAACGTGATAAATTCTTTTTAACCATTTTAGTGTCCCATAAAAAAAAAGAAAAAACGTGTGTGAATAATGGGCTTAAAATAAATCCACTATATGGCTTCAAAACAAGTAAAAAGGTTGAAGTTAAAGAGTGGTAATAGTAGTTATTTGAAATGTTTACTTAATTGAGTAATTAGGAGTATTTAAGACAAAGTGTTTATTTATACTTCAAAAAGGTTAGATGACTTCTCAAACAAGTCTCTAAAATGCTCATTTCTTAATTTAAAGTTAGTCTTTTTCTTTTTTTAAAATAAAGAGTATTAGAATATTTGAAAGTTAAATCATCTTTCTAAAGTACATTGATTCAATTTTATGAAATAAGTTGAAGCTTGAAGGATTATAGAGTTAAATTGAATTAATTTATGAATTAATGCAAGTAGATAAATTCCTATAAAATAGATGAACTTCATTATTAAATGAACAATGATGAGCTTTGATTGATATGAATGATTTGTTAAATTCTTTCTTAAAGTTGCTAATTGCTACAGTTTTGCATTAAGATAAATTTTGTAGAAATTATTTCCTATAAAAGATTTGACAGGTGCTAATTAGGTTACGCTTTCAGCATAATTTTAAGATCATTTTACTTGTGTTTAGGTAGTTCGAATAGGATTTGGTACTCAATATGGCTTATATTTTGTCTTTAGGCCTTCTTTTATCCCTCTAATAAAGGGCTTACATTTTATCTTTGGGCCTTATTTTATCTCTCTAATAAAGAAAGAAAGAATTTGGGCAAATTAAAGTCCATTTTAGGCGAGTTTTAGTATGACTTTAAGGAAAAATAAAAATAAAAAGAAAAGTCTCTAAGCCTTAGATGTTGACTGTTTTCTATGGTCAATATAATTAACATCTACAATTATTTGTACCTTAAAAAATTAACAAAAAACAAAAAAAAGAATTTAGACTTAAAAGAAATACATATTTAAAAGGTAAGTAACATAAATTAAAAATAAGCAATCAGTTTTAAGATTTAAAGGAAAAACAAAATTATTAAAAGTGTACAAAGCTAAAAGAAAAGAAGAATAGGAGCTTAATCTTTAGCTGATTCTTCCTTATCTTTATCCTCAATAGATGTGTTAAATAATGGTGATGGTGGCTCCTCTAACCTACAGTTTAGAAATAGGTGGATAACTACTACTCTATCTATCTCAACCTCCTATTTATCTCATGTAGGCTATATTTCTATTGATACTACTTGATCTCTAAGTGATGGACAGTCCAATCAATCCTCTCCCATATTAGCTATTTTGGTAATGCCTGATTTATTCGAGATCTTATATTGTCTCCTCTTCTTTAGGTACATCAGCTACTAGTTAAGGCTCTACTCTCTCTAGCTCATTTTTTACTTCGAAAATAAGAGTACCATCTCCTCTAATAAGCTCTCCCTCCCCCTCTCTGTATCCATGAGTATATAGCCTTTACTAAACTTGCTTACTAATCTCATATATTTAAGCAGATTAAGGTTGTAATAACTATGAAAAAACCTAAGTTCATTCTCAAAAGAGTATGAAACCTACCTAATTTCTTTACAAACATCGTCAGATAAATTTCTCCAAAGATATCTATTTTTTCCTATTACGTGTCCATTCCAAACATGTGGCAAAGTAGTAACCTATATTACATGGTCTCCTCTTTACTATAAACAAAAGATCATATTCTTGCAAGGGTCACCATATCATTACACTCCCTCCTTTTGATAATCGTAATTGAAATTACCCTATGTAAACACCTAAAAGCTAGAGATGGGATATAGGTACTTTTACTCTTTGATGGGCCAAAGATAGTTGTCTACCATAATATTAATGTATAAATTTACTAAGGATGATGGTTAATTAGCTCAATAGGAAATTTTGCTATGGAGTACATATACTCCTCTAGTTATATATAATCAATTGTAAATAACCCACATTGTATCTTAAAATCGTTAAATTTCATTTAAATTGGATTTCCCCTAAGCCTAAACTTAAATTGGATTTCTCCTATCCAACTTGGCATTCTAATTCACCTCAAAATTTGTTAGAATCTTAAGGGTGAACTCCTTATAAAAATGTTTAACAATATTAAAAAAACATATTCCACTGTGAATTCTCTATATACCACCGTGCTTCTAAAGCTAATCCCATTAAAAGTGTTAACTTCTTTTTTATTTATAGTTTCCAATATTTTTTTGTTCTTTTTAAATTTTAGTATTGTGTTTTAGCTTTCTGTAGCAATCTAGTTTCTATTAGTGGTTCAGATTTTGGACCATCTAATTTGGATTTACTTAAGGATGTTTATACTTTCGATTTTCACATCTGTTTATTGTGGTACTCATTTTGACATTTAATATCAATCCTTGTTCCCTTTCTTGAGTAATATTAGAGTCATTTAAGTACTTATTGGGCTTATCTTCTATAGATTATAATGGGCATTAGGTTAGGGATGCTGGCTTGTCCTTTTGATGATAGAGCAAAAGGCTAGTCCTTCAGTGAGTTTTGGGTCTAGAATAAGAGAAGATGTTGATATATTATATATAGGTTCTTAGAACATCAAGAACTTACAGGAAATTCTTTAGAATTAGTAGGGATTTTAGACAAATATATGATTCATATAGCATTCATCCAAGAGATAAAGTGGACGGGGAATAAAGTGAAAGAGATTAATAGGTTTAGACTTTAATATTCAGGTTATTCGAGATGAAAAAATAGGGTAGGTGTTTTGGTTGTCAAGGATCTCATACATCATATTATGGGCATAAAGAGGACTAATAATAGGATTATTCCTTTAAATATTGCGGTGAAGGGTGTTGTTTTCAATGTGGTGTGTGATTATAGGCCTCAAGTAGGGTTGGACAAAAAACTTAAGTACTAATTCTAGGAAAAGCTAGATGTGGTGATTTGGCAAATCCCTCCTGATGAGAGAGTTATTTTAAGAGGAGCCTTTAATGGTTATATAGTGGCAACCTCAGATGGATATTCATGGACTTATAGGGGTTTTGGATACGGTGATTAGAATGATAGTAGAACTACATTGTTGGATCTCATAGTAGCATTTGAGTTGGTGATATCCAACACTTTTTTCAAGAATACATGGTGACTTTCAATAGTAGAACCATAAACACTTAAATTGACTAATTCCTCATAAAGCAGAATGATCAACCAAGTTATAAGGATTGTAAGGTGATACCTAATGCTTATTTGTCAAATCAACATAAATTGTTAGTTCCGTATCTTATAGTTAAGGGTTGGAGGAAGAAGAGAAGTCCTATAAGGTGTACTAGAGTTATATGGTGAAATATTAAAAGGGATATGGTGGAAAAACTTAATGATAGAGTAATATGTGGAGAGGAATGGAAATTGGAAGAAGATGTTAACCAGATGTGGGAGAGAGTAGCAAATCTTTTAAGGAATACAACTAAAGAGATCTTGGCTATTTCTAAAGGGCCTAGGGGTAGTATAATGGAGTCTTGGTAGACGAATGAAGATGTACAGGAAAAGTTTAAGATTAAGAAGGGTCTTTATAAAGCTGTATTAGATAGCACCACATAAGTAGAGAGAGTAATTAATAGAGAAAGTTACAAAGTAGCAAAAAAAAAAAGAGAGAGATGAATAATATAATCTCGAAAGCTAAAAGCAGAGCTTAAAAGAAATTATACCAACAATTAGGATATAAAGATGGAGAAGAGATATTTCTAAGTTGGAGAGAGTTAGGGAACATAAAATGAGAGACTTAGATCAAGTTCATTATATAAAAGATAAAGAATAGAGGGTGCTCATCGATGAAAATGACATCAAAATAAGATGACTTTTTTTAGTGAAAGCGTATAGGATAACATCTTTTTAGGTGATCTTATCACGTTTGAACTTTACTTAATTTTGAAGGAAGAAATTAAAAGAAGCTTTGAGGGAGATAAAGAGTGGAAGGGCAGTAGGGTTAGAGATGTTTATAGAAGTGTGAAAAGCCTAAGCAAAAAGGGTCTTACTTGGCTAGCCAAGCTTTCTAATGTGATCCTTAAGTTTGATGAAATGTTAGATGGGTGGATACTTAGTATGCTAGTACCTCTATATAAGAACAAAAGGGACATCTAAATTTATAATAACTATAAAGGCATCAAACCACTTAGTCACACCATTAAGTTATGGGAGAAGGTGATTGAGAAGAGAGTGAGAAAGGAGGCTCCTATCTTAGAGAACCATTTTAGCTACATACTGGGAAAGTCAACAACAAAAGCTTTACAACTTCTTAAAAGATTAATGGAATATTACAGGGAAAGACAACGTAACCTACACATAGTTTTTATTAATTGAGAGAGGGCATATGAAAAGCTACCTAGGGAAATCATATGGAGGTGTTTTGAAATTAAAGTTTCTATTTCCTATATACGGGTCATTAGGGATATGTATGAAGGTGTAAAGACTAGAGTAAGGATGATAGGGAGAGATATAAAGCATTTTTTATCAATATTGGGCTACACCAAGGCTCCTTATTAAGCCCCTTTTTGTTTACAGTAGTGATGGATGAGCTCATCAAGAATATCTAAGGGGATATGAAGTGGTGCATGTTGTTTATTGGTGACATTATTTTAGTGGATAAGACAAAAGAGGATGTCAATATCAAACTAGAACTTTGTAGGGATACATTAGATTCAAATGGCTTTAAATTGATAAGACTAAGCCTGAGTACTTAAAGTGTAACTTCTTAAGTGATAAGGTGGCTACTGATGTGGTAATGATTGATTTAAAATTTATTCGACAAAAAGAGTGTTTTAAGTATCTAAGATATGTCATCCAAAGAAATAGAGAGATTTATGAAGACATAGTTCACCATAGCAGATCATTGTGGTTTAAATGGAGAAGTGCATGAGGAGTTTTATGTGACAAGAAGATACCACTCAAGCTCAAAGGTAAATTATATCATTTAGCGATTAGGCCAACCATGCTCTACAAAGCAAACTATTGGCCATGAAAAAAGTACTTAACCATAAGCTAATAGTAGCGAAGATGAGGATGCACTATTAAATGTGCAACCTTACTATAAGAGATAAGGTAATACAAAGGTAAGAGACAAGTTAAAGATGTTTAATATTAATGGAAAAATAAAAGAGACAAGGCTTAGCTGGTTCCGATATATTAAGATGAGACATTATGATGCTTCAGTGAGAAGATGTGAGAAGATTGTACTTAGAGATTGTAAGAGGAAAAAAGGAAGACCTAAGAAGAATTGGAGGAGGACATGACCCTCGATAAAAAAACTTTGGTGTACTACGATACAGATAAAGGATCTCACATAAAGAGATCTTTGTCATTCTCATAGGTCTTTTAAATATTTTTCTTTGAGTCTTATGTCTTGAATTTAGCCTAAATATTAAAATATATAATACTTCCCTCTTAGTTATTTGGCCTAAATATTTTCTTACTTAGCCTAAATATTTTCTTGTGATGACTTGTTTGGTTTAATTTATTTACTTACTTGTCTTCTTTCTTATGTGTGCATTTATTTACTTATTTTATCTTTTATTCTTACTCTCTACCTTGTTTTATTTTTATTTTATTATTTATTTTTATATTTTATTTATGAAGTATTTATTTATTTATTTATTTATTTATTATTATTATTATTATTATTATTATATATATATATATATATATATATGGATCTATAAAAAATAACCTCTCTACTAGTTTGGAGTAAGGTTGAGTACTATTAAGTTTGGACTCCTTAGACTCTACATATCAATGAGACTTTTACCGGGATATTGTTATTTGTATAATTAGCTTAATAGGCAATAATTCAGAGAATTTTCAAATTGAAAGAAGAATAATTAATATGATTCATTAAAAGTTTGATTGTTTTGTGGTCTAATTAGTTTAGGTAAATAGATGTGAGAATTAAAAACTAACTTACTTTTAATTTGATCGAATAATTTGAAATGAATACTTAATTTGCATAATGAAACTTTTTGTGTAATTTAGTTATTTTTTAAGTTAGAATAGATTTTTAAGCATTTTAGTATCTCATTGGAAAATATAAAATTAAAATTAAAACAAAAATTATGTAAATAAGTGAGCAAAAATAGTTAATTTTGTTGACTTTTAACCTAAGTAAAAAGTTCAAAGTTAAAGAATAGTAATAATAGCCATTTAAATGAGTGACCTGACTTTTTATTCAGGAGTATTCATGACAAGGTGTTAACTTTTGTATTAAAAGATTAGGTAAGTTTTGAAAGAAGCCTCTAATGCTCATTTTTTGCTTTAATAATAAGTGTTCTTATTTTTAATTATCAATTATTAATGTTTATGATGTGATGTAATAATACTAAAGAAGGCAAGTGTACATATCATTTTCTATAGTATAGTCTAGGTGAGTCAAGTGTCAATCTTATAGAGACTTTTACAACTAGTTTTCTATCTTTCTATTATCTAATCTAGATAAGTGAATGATTGATCAAAAAGCATAATGAAATAAAATAAAATAGCAATTTAGAAAAATAAAGTAAAGAAATATTAAAAATAAACTCAATTTAATAACCAGATCAAGATAATAATCCCTATAATTTATTAAGCTTAAATTATATCAATTTAATGACAGTTTCTCAAACAAATGAGAATCCTAAAATTATAATTGTATGTTTAAGAGATA
This sequence comes from Erythroxylum longipes, assembly GCA_027563885.1. Taxonomy (NCBI): domain Eukaryota; kingdom Viridiplantae; phylum Streptophyta; class Magnoliopsida; order Malpighiales; family Erythroxylaceae; genus Erythroxylum; species Erythroxylum longipes. The sequence continues at coordinate 13,325,003 of JAOQMS010000006.1, read as the reverse complement.
TGCAGACCTTATCTTGAAGTACCTTTGAGTCAAAGTTCTTTCATATTAAAACTCCCTAAAAATGCATTAATACAATATATAGATTCCCCTTATAAGTTTCACCCTAACCTAAAAAGATTGTGGATCTTAATAGCTAAGATTTATGTAACCCAAATTATTCAAGCTATGACCTTGGTTATATAAAAACTTTTAAGTTTTTTACTTCAATATTATATATGAATTTGAATGTTGAATCTTCTACATTTTTTATTTCATTCCAACATATGATCGAAACATAATCAAATCTCAAAAGACTAGAAATTTTTATTAAATCAAAGAAATCAATTCAAACACACATTTTAAAGATCATCATATCTAAATTTATATCATAACTAGTTTATAATAAGACAATGAAAACTAAAACTCAATAATAAAGGACACAAAAAGAAAGAATTCTCGTAGTTTGTTTCTTGAAAATCCTTAATGAATCTTAATTGGCTTTCGTAATTTGTTCTCGTATTTTTTTATTGATCCTGGAAACTTTTCTTAACTCCTAATTCTTTGTTTCTTAACTTGGTTTTAGGCTCTCTAAAACTCTCCATCTAGAAGCTTATAATTAGTTTTAGCTTCCTTTATTTTAAACATGAGAAACCCTAGTTTTTTTTTTCAACATGACCCCAATACATGACCATATTGGGTTTTATATTATGTTACCTAACTTTGAAAAACTTTTATGTAAAAATCATTGCTAATATAGGGATAAACCTAGGTACTTGTCACCATAGTGTTATTGAACATAGGATGAAAACGAGGGTATGCCTAACTAGTCAATGAATAACAAAATTGAGTCACTGATGGATATTCTTGATTTATCCAATTGGTTTGTTGATTTGTCCTATAATTGCAACCTATTCAATTTAAAAGTGATTAGGAATGGAAAAGATCACGCAAACTGAACTGGCTTATCCCAAAGCCAGTAGGCCAAACCTAAATTAACTGAGCTTTAAATTAAACTTAGGCTTATGGTGCCAGTTCAAGGTCATTCAAAACAACATGGTTTTAGGGAGTTCCTTAAAACAAAATTTAGATAAAGACAAAAATTTTAAAGTTTAAGAAACTTCTTTAAACTTCAGAAGCAATGTTGCTTACATCTAATAGACACATCAAAATATGAGAACCCACAAAGAGAATCACATAAAGCACGAAAAAAAAGAATAAAAGAAAGAAAATAAAAAAATAAAGTTAAAAATTAAAAAGATTATCATATATTAGATGTAAGAAGGGGTACCAAAGGAGTATATAACCCCCTTAGGTGACATCTCTCCCATCAAATAAGGATTTGGCCTCTACCCATTGAACTCGAATGTTTTAATTGTTTCACTATTGATGTTCATAAGGTTATACTTTTAGAATAGTGAAAAGGTCAAATCACCTGGATATAAACTTACCTAGAAATAACTTGAGTATAGAGTTTAAGAGGCAGACTTGCTAACCAATCTCAAATTCTTTTTTAATAATGTGCTTATCATGCCACCATCTAGTCATCTCCTTATACATTTGAGGATTTTTTTAAAGCAATTAGTCTAAGTTACTCTAATTAACTAAATTACAATCTTCTTTTATCCTTACTAACTTTTAAATCTATATTTAATACTTTTATTTCCCAGTAAGCCTTATGCTCCTATTTCATAAGCAAGTGATAAGCCCTTCTGGTTATAAGTATATATGGAGTCATACCTAATGATGTTTTAATTTTTTTAATATTCCAATCATGATTCCTAATCTTTTTTTAAATTGCTCACCATTTTTTCTAATATTCCTCTTAATTCTTAGTTTGTAAGTTCTATTTAGTCATTGGCTTAAGGATGATAATTTATTGCTAATTTATAAATAGCTTTATTTTCTATAATGAATTAAAAGAAAAGTTTAAAAAATGGGAAACTTGATCACTAATGATAGATCTAGGTGTAACAAACCTATAAAAAATTTCTTCAAAAACTTTAACACTAGCTTAGAGTCATTAGTTGTCAAAGTTATAACTTGAAACCATTTAGAGAAATAATCAACACACACCTATATGTATTGATTATTACACAAAACTATGAAATGTGCCTATAAAATTGATTTCCTAAAAATCAAACAATTCAACTTCCATGATTATATTCTTAGTCATTTCATTTCTCCTAGAGATATTAACAATTCTCTACATTTATTATACCTAATAATGTAATCTCTAGCATCCTAATACATAGCAGACCAGTAAAGACCACATTTACTCACCTTAGTTTTAGCTATACTAAAGTGCCTACCACACTTCATAGAGTAGTAATAATTTATGATGTTTGTAATTTTTTTATAAGGAACACATTTCTTGATTACTTTATTTACACCAAGTTTGAATAATAGTCATTCTTCTAAAAACCAATGCTTGACGTTGTATATAAGCTTTTTTCCTCTACTGAAAGTTAAGATTGGGTGGAAGAATATCTAACCAATGATAAGATTTGTATACTAAGGAATGACTACAAATGTTAAAAAATGTTCATTTAGGATGCTTCATTAATTATTATTACTTTTACACTCATTAACATCTTCAATCGGTACAGATGATATGTATAATACTTTTTTAATCCCTTTCTATCTCTAATCACCAGAGTGAATTATTATAACAACAATATCCATTGGATTAAACTTGATTTAGCGTATTTCTTTTTCAACAGATATTTAGTGGTCAGATGGTCCATATAGATTATCACTTTATACCCTACTATATGCAATCTAAAGTTGTCAAGAGAATAAAACAATAGGAAGTAGTTCTTTTTGATGGTTGTATCATCTAATTGAGCACTAGTAATAGTTTTTCTAACACAATAATTAATAAGAAAATTTTATCACTTTTTCCAATAACTATTCCTATTGCAAGGTTATTAATATCACACATAAGTTCAAATTTTGAGCTTCAATTGGGTGCTACCATAATTAGTGTTGATACCAATTTCTTCTACTTATTAAATGCATCCACTTAATATACATCAAAATTAAATGTTACATCCTTATTCAACAAGTTACAAAAGGCTTGGAAGATCTTAGAGAAAACCTTGACGAATCTTTTGTAGAAGTATGCATTTCCTAAGAAACTCATTATTCCCTTCACATTGGTAGGAGGTAGCATCTTGTCTATCAACTCTATCTTTACTTTATCCATATCAATCTTATGTGTTGAGATCTTATGACCTAACACAATTCCTTCTTGCACTATAAAGTGACACTTTACCAATTTAATACCAAGTTAATTTCCTCACTTTACCAAAAAACCTTATCCAAATTTTCCAAAAAATCATCAAAATAATTACCAAAAAAACATGAATGACAAAGTTGATTTGCTGAATAGATAGAACACCGATGTTATCTCTAGTTCTATAATAAATGATAAGTCTCGTGGTTTATAATCATATAAGCTATGAGTGTATCAATGTAGAGTTTGCTCAATTTGTGAATAACTACAATAGAGCACCATAATAGAGCTAATCTCCTACATAGAGGTTAAGTAAACCAGAGGAAATGGAACAATTCGCTAGACCTTTTGTAAAACTTAATATAGAGGAATGACTTACTTATATGACATGCTATCTTTCACCTCTTTATTCGTGTAAAATTTGATCCCTATGCATCAATTTATCACTCTTTAGTTTAGGTGCAAAAGAAAGAGAGACCTTATACTAGACAGACTAAATGTTTTCTTTTATAGAAAATATAGAGCTTAATAAGAAACATTATTTCTGCTACTATTTTGGGATTCTTCACTAAGGGTAAGTTACTTAAGAGCTTAACAACACTTATGCTTCTCTTATTCCAAAAACACAAATCCTACAACTTTACAACATTTTAGGTTAATATAATGTTGTCATATCATGTACAAGATTATTTTCAAAATTCTAGCTATAAGACTTAAAGGGATTCTAAATTTATTATCAGCCCAAGTCATGAAGCTTTCCTCTATGATCGCAACATTGGGGATAACATTTTAATTTCTAAGGAACTATTCACAAAACTATCAAATCTAAGCACTAGAAACTACTCCCTAAAAACATATTTTTATAAGGACTTTGACTTTGTTAATTGGATCTTCCTCTTTAATACTACAGAGACTTCACTTTCATCTTAATTTATTAAGTGGCTTAAACATTATGCTACAGTAGCTTTCTTTAACATCTTAAGACTGAGGCAAATGGATCCCCTTCTTTTTCTCTCTTTAGCTTGAACATTAAAGCTCTAATTAAGATAATTACTAAGATGCTTTCCCAAAATCGTCGCCAAAATGTAATAATTTCATAAGGATTTTGTCAAAGCGTCGCAAAATGTTAAGCCTTTGGTGATGATTTCTAAAAGCGTCGTGAAAGGCTAATTATATGAAATAAATTTTACATAATATAGAAATTCTACATAATAAATAGAATTTATATATAATAAATAAAATAATATGATTAATAATATTTGAGAAATTACAATTATTATCTATACATTCATTAATATTAAATATTAACAATAAATTAAAAGACTATTATATATTATATTAATTATTTATACATTCATTAATATTACATTAATTAACATATATCATCATACTTATTACAATTATTATCTATACATCATATATCATTATATTAATTAAAATATATTTAAAAAATAATTGAAATATAATTAAAAATGAAAATGAAAATTAATATTAAATATTAACAATAAATTAAAAGAGTGTTATTTAAGCCTTTGGTGACGAATTCCTAAATCGTCGCAAAAAAATTAATTTGGGTGACGATTCTAGTAAAGTGTTGCAAAGGGTTATACCTTTGGCAATTTGGGTGACGATTCTAGTAAAGTGTTGCAAAGGGTTATACCTTTGGCGACAATTCCTGTAAGGCGTCACCAAAGGCTTCACATTTGGTGACACTTTCATAAATTCATCACCAAAAGGTTACCCTTTGGTAATGATTTTTTAATTCGTCACCAAAAGCTTCTTTTATATATTACACTCTATATGTTGTACAAATTATATATATTATGGAAATTCTACATAATAGTACACAATTTATATATAATAAATAGAGTAATATGGTTATATAATAATATGATAATTAAGATTTGAGAAACTTATCTATTATTTATACATTCATATATCATTATATTAATTACCATGTATCATTATATTAATTGCAATTATTATTTACACATTCATATATTATTATATTAATTACCATATATCATTATATTAATTACAATATATTTAAAAATAATTTCAATTTAGTTAAACAAATGGAAATTAAATATTAGAACAACAACAACAATAACAACACTCAGTATAAATCCTACTGAAACGCGGGGTCTGGGGAAGTTTTATAGTACGTAACCTTACTCCTAACTAGTAAAGAGGCTATTTCCAAAATTACAAACTTTATGTAATGAAAATGCATTTGAATATAATGAAAATTACAAACTTCATGTTAAAATTTTTTGAAAATTTTATGATACCATATCAAATTATCAAATCATATATTTTAAAAGAGAAACATAAAAAATTCTATAAATTTTTGAAATGACATTGTTGTTAGCTAAATTTACTTTTAGACTTAGAATCACTGTCAATAATATTAAATTTGATTTTTGTGAATATGATGTTCAATCACAAAATGATCAAGTGAAAGTTAGTGAATTAATAATTATAAATAAGAGAGTTATTTAAGCATTGGTGATACTTCTAGAAAAGTGTCGTAATAGGAAAGCCTTTGGTAACAAATTTGGAGAAGCATCGCCAAAGATGAATCCTTTTACAATGCTTTCTTGAAATCATCGTCAAAGGGTTTCCTATTTTGACAACGATTTTGTGTGACCTTTAACAATGATTTTTGTATTTGTCTCCAAATATCCCTACAATGAGATCATTTTATCAAATTGAAAACTTCATTACCTAAAGATAGGACAAAATCATCGTTTTTTTCCTTATCTTTGTCTTCTTAATTGGGATAAACTCTCTTCCAGTTCAGTGTCCGAGTTCTTAGCTTAGTCTTCGTCAACGATGTCACTCTTCGTCTTTGTCATTGTAATAGGGCAGCCCTTGGTAACAAATTTGGAGAAGCGTCGCCAAAGATGAATCCTTTTGCAATGCTTTCTGGAAATCATCGTGAAAGGGTTTCCTATTTTGGCAACAATTTTATGTGGCCTTTTAACAATGTTTTTTGTATTCGTCTCCAAATATCCCTAAAACGAGATGATTTTATCAAATTGAAAACTTAATTACCTAAAGATAGGACGAAATCATCGTTTTTTCCCTATCTTTGTCTTCTTAATTAGGATAACATCTCTTTTAGTTCGATGTCCGAGTTCTTAGCTTAGTCTTCGTCTACAGTGTCAGTCTTCGTCTTCGTCACCAGTGTGCATCTTCGTCTTTGTCACTGGTGTAAGTCTTCATCTTCATCTCCACACGAGAGCTTTGGTTTTCCAATGTAATTTATTTCCACAATACTTATACATAGTGTGTTAGTCTTCGTTTAAATGAGGGTAAACCTTAGTTTTCCATGCCATTTAGAACCCCACAGTTAACAATCGTATTCTATTTTTTAAAAAATTTCTTGTTGTTTTCTTTTCAAATTTAAAAGCAGCGAAATGGTTATTTCTCTTCTTTTTCAAATTTCTTGATAATCACCATTTAGAAATTGTTTCATTGATTAAGTCTCTTGAGGGTATATGGATATGATACTAATGAAAAGAATCATGTCTAAGATTAATTATTTTATGTTTCATTTAATTTTAATCATGTTATCTCAGTTAAAAGACAAAATTAAAATTGCTAGAATGTTGAAACAAGCTTTCCTAATAAATAAATGAAAACAAGTGTATAATGACGGTGATATATATAGGGATCAAGGCAATTTGATGTAAAAAAATTTATGGGGAAGTGGGATATTTGTGTGTGCGAATGGTTATCCTAGATCTTCAAAGTCATTTCCTCATCATCTCTTCTTATTTACAATGTTTATATTGTTTGTTATAAGTTCAGGTTTAAGATGTTCTCTCTTATTGATACTTCTGGTCAGAAATAACGCATTATATTTATACCCATGATTAAAATTAATGCATGAATTTAACACAACCACAATGGTAAGTAGTGAACTTTACCTTGATTGATAAGCATCTTTGTATTAGATTTGATGATAGAAAACTTAAAAAAGTTATATGGTATATGTTGTATAATTTGGTAGTGTATTTATGTAGGTTGTGACTTATGTTTTGAATAGACAATGTATAAAAATACTGATTATATGTGTAATATAAACTTTCTTTTTTTATATAAGTAAGTTATAAACTCAACTTCAACCAGTTGTACTGACTTATTGATGTCCATTAATAATCTTAGAAGTGTTTTGGCTATGACAAAAACGTTCAAATAAGAAGTCTTTTATTCTTAAAGATGTCAGATCAATTATTAATTTGTGACATGTGCTTTGAGTTTTATTAATCTTTAAGGATGAGTGACAAACTTAAAATGTCCTTATGTAAGGATTTTTTATTGGCTAAAAAATTAAGTGCTGATGATTTTTGCTTCTTCTGCAAATATTTTGTTAAATCGTATATAACTTTACATATTTTTTCATTTCCTTGCTTAATTATACACTTTGCTTCTATATTGATTATATTTATGACCTGTTTTTGTTTCTATTGTGTTTTCAAAATAAAACCGTTAACCTAAATTCGTCACTAAATGTCAATGTGACAACTATTTACTGATGTCGAAATAAGCTTCAGTGGGGGGTATTTGGCAGAATTTTCCCTATTGAAGAACAAATTAGTGCACAACAAATTTGTTCACTCAAATCTAATCACTACTTGCCTTCGATGACCAATCTTCTTTTTCAAGATTTTTATTATCATTGGAGTTAACTCTCTTTCTTTATTTTCTGTATATCATTTTCTGTTAACAAGCTATTAGATGAATGTGTTATTTTATATACTATGTGTTGTGTAAAGCTTGCTTGAATTTAAAAAAAAAACATAGATGAAAATAGAAGCAGTGGTGATGTCCCGAACAAGATTAGACAAATTAGTAATTTTGAAATAGCCGTTCATTGCGAAAACTATACCCTGTTTGTTGTGACGATGATAGAGTCATTTAATCGAGTATGCATGTGCTCAAATTTCAGTTCCTTATACTATTTGATTTAGCTTTTTTAACTTTTAGGATTTAATTTTTCAAAGAATTGGGAAGAAATTAAGATAATTGTTCTATAGTTTCTGTTCCTTAGGTGAAAGAAATGATACTTGTGGTTCATCTACATCTGCTCTCTTTTATCTAAACATATAAAATCTGGTACTAAGCATTAGCTAAAAACAAAACAAAAAATAAAAAGTGGCGACATATCAGACGTTTTTGAGAAAAGTTGCAAAACAAATACAGCAAAGTTAGAGAAAAAACGTACTATAATATTTTATCGAAGACCTGCGCTCAAAATTCTTGCCAAAAGCTAAAGAAAAAACGTATCCATTCAAAGTTGAAATTTGATGAACCAAAATCCTTCCTTCCAATTCTTACTTTTCTCAAAAATAAAAAGATATGATAAAATAAATCCCTAAATCCTCATACAATATAGTATTCTTTATTAACACTTCAGTAAATTTTGGAAAAAAAAAACCTTGAATTTCAGTTATCAGCAGTCACTCTCGAGCATGTCAAAAACTAATGAAGTGCTATTGTTATATAACAACATGCCATCATGTTTATTTAAAAATTTAAGAGAATCTAAAATCAAATTGCTACCATTTTCTATTTTCTCGCAAGCTACCGCTTAATAATTATCAAGAGAACATGTGTTGAGTTGCTAAGCGCACAATGACGTGGTTAGAAGAGAAGTCATGTCCGTGGCATCGCCAGTCACAGGTGTCAAAGACTACGAGCTGCCACCTTCTCTTCTTTGCCCATATGAGTATATTATATAATGAGCGAGCATAGGCGAACAGGTAAGAGAAAAACATCCAACTGAAGATAAAACTACATAGGAAGAAGCAAATACTAAGCAGTAGTCACCATATTCCCGTACAATGGCAACCATTTCCATTGCGAAAAACGCCATGTTCAGTCTCGCAATGACGCTAGCTCCTCGAACTAACCCTTCCATCATTCTCAGATCCGCCTACAAAGTCTCACGGGTCAGCTTCACTACCTCTGCTTCCAAATATAACAAGGTAACTGAATATGTACTCCGGATTTAACCATAGCATCCTCTGCTAGCCATATCAATCTGATTTCTCTTACTGAGCCCAAGAAATATATAATGGAAGATGAAGGAACCTCTTGATTTCTGCCGGAAGTGTCAGTATGGTATTCTTATTTATCTTTGATAATGTTTTGGGATTTCAGGAACGGTATGCAGCGGCCGACAATAGAGACCGAGATTCAGATTCCTATGCTGACAAAGCCAAAGAAACCATCGACAAAACTAAAGAGAAGGCAGAGAAGGCAAAAGAAAAGTCACAGGAACTCAAAGAAAGGGCCAAAGAGCGAGCTGACGAAATGAAAGACAAGGGTAAAGAGTATGCCCACGAGACCAAAGAAAGCCCCAAAGGCATGGCAAAAGCTGCCGCTGAGAAGGCCAAAGAAGGCACATACAGAGCTGAGGAGACAGCAGAGGAGACCAAAGAGCGAACGAAGGATTATGCGTACGATGCAAAAGAGAAGGCAAAGGAAGGGACAGAGAGAGTGGCAGAGACTACACACGACGTGAGGGAGAAGGCCAAAGGCTACACCAGCACAGCGGCAGATAAAGCAAAGGAGGGCGCGAAAAAGATGGTGGAGACGATGGAGAACGTCGGAGAGAAAGCCAAGGAGACTATGAAAGGTGCATGGAATGCAACGAAGGATACTACACAGAAGATTAAAGAGACTGCAGTTGGCAAAGATGAGGTACTTACTAGTAGCAGTAGTAGCGACGATGAAGATGATTATGGGCAGACTATGGACGCGGATGTGGTGGATCTGCGGAGGCGAGCTGGTGGTGGAGAGAATATGGATGCGAAGAAGAAGAAGACGGATTGAGGAAAGAGAAGTCTGGTGTTTCGATCCAATATTAGCCTTGGGTTTGTTGCTGTTTTCGTCGTGAAAACAAGGGATGTGGGTGGACATTGCTACAATTGTTGCAATTAACAGTAATGGGATCGTGCATTCCAATAGCTTTTTCAAGGAAAAAGAAAAAAAGTTATTTTATAATATTTATAATGTGAACGATTACTAGTAAGTAGTAATCACTCAGACCATAAAACTATCTCCATTGGAGTTGGAGATCGACTTTAGTAGAACGTATAACTTCAATAAACGAGCTTTTGGTAATATATCGATACCAATCTCTATTTAATAATTTTGTGAGATTACTAAGATAAACCATGAGGTAAGTGAGTTCAACGCAATAAAAATCCAATAAGTAGAATTAGTAAGTTCCATTATGCCTCTGTTCTCGAATCATTTTTGGGTTATTATTTATTTATGCAATTTAGTCGTCTCTTATTGTCATAATTTACATCATAAATTATTCGTAATTATAGGTTAAATTGTTTTGCGAATTATGAAGTACTTATTTTATTTTGTTAACTTGATTAAATTATTTTTAAAAATTATATAGAAATCAGTTATTTTAATTAATATTAACATGATGGTAATGATTCTTTTGTTCAATTTTTTGACCTTTTTATTCCATGTATATCACGAAGTAATACTTCCTCCAGGATAAACGATATGTAGGCGTGTATAAACCATAACGAGAAGCCAAAAGTCAAAGAGACTTTTGTGAAACTGTAGAATGTGGGTGAATCTGAAACGGTCCAATAGCTATAGTCAATAGAGCAAAATTTGCTACCATGAGAATATGAGATGGGAACAACTTCCTTGAGATTGACAACAGGGGAAATAATTGGTTGATCTATTGGGCCATTAAGCTCGCCTATGGTGTGAGCAAAATTTGCTACCATGAGAATATGAGATGGGAACAACTTCCTTGAGATTGACAACAGTGGAAATAATGGGTTGATCTATTGGGCCATTAAGCTCGCCTATGGTATGATTCAATTATTTGAGGTCCAAATTATGTGGATTAGAAATGTAAGTTTCAAATTTAAGTTAAAAATAATATTATTTTAATTTATAATAGATTTACAATTTGAATAAAGATATTGATCAATTTCGAACTAGAAGGAATCATATTTATGCCATGTTTAGTAGTGCGAATAGAATAGAATCCAATATTATTTAATTGTTTTGGAAGAGAATTTAAAATGGAATGAAATAAAATACATAAAAAGTGAGAGTTTTACATTACATCTTATTCTATCCTAAACAGTAAAAATAAAGTTATCTCCAATTCTGCGAGTTTAGGATGAAACATAAAATGATAAATATATACTACCTAATATATCCTCTATAATTTTTTATAATATCAATTATACCCTCAACTCTAATAACAAGCAGCATGACAATAAGTTTTGCTCTATAAGGGTAGAATAATCATTTATTACTATTATATATATATATATATTTCATTTCATCCATCTTCTAAACAACATTTCGTTATATTACATTGTTAACCCTTTCATCCCTCTCAAACAACAAAATTTTTAATATTACATCTATTTATATTATAAATCATTCAATTCCATTCTATTACATTACACTCCATTAAAAACCTTACGTCCAACCAAACATAACCTTTGGGCAAGAGACACATAAGACTTTCCTTTTACGTTAAAAATACAAATCAAGTTATACTTTTAGTAAATATTTTAATTTTAATTAGATAATTTTTTTCTAAAAATTAATAATTTTCACATAATTTAATTTTTTAAATATATTTAATTTGTACAATGTTGATTGTTATTAATTTTTAAAATTATATCAGGTCAGAAAATTCAACATATTAGCATTTATTTTAGAAATAACTGGTTAAAAATATTTAATGTCACTTTTGTACGATTTCCAGTGTCATGTCAAATATTAATAAAATTGTATATGTAATATCTTCATGATTAAGCATATTATATTGTAGTTTCACAGTATGTTTTAATTTAATAATAAAGAAATTTTTTATAGTATTTCTTTTAAATGTTATAATAATAATAATAATAGCACCTAACTCGTAAAGATATACATGGTGTAAGCCAAATAAGAACTACATCATTTTAATAAGACATCATTGTTTGTATGTTATCCGACTTCTCTAATTAGTGAATATTTTAGTAAAATAATTCCAGCATTTCCACAGCAGCATCTTGTGAAGGCGTGATTACAATCCCTGAATCCATCAACTTGAAGCAATTTCAAGTAATTGCTAAATGGCTTGAATATATTTTATGATATGGTAATATGGATGGAGCTTCTCTAATGATGTTAATTTCCAGCGTCATCTTTTAGTTGAGATACTTTGGCACTTATCTAGCTTATCTGATGTGTTGAGAAATGTTCCATCTATCTGTCACTCCCGTACTGAGGTGAATATTAACAGCCACTAACAAGATTATTTCCCTAATCTAGCTTAGATTAATGTATATATATTGTATAACCTGGATGTTATGATTAATATCTTTGAATGTTATTGAATTTTTTTATTACCATATTACATATATTAAGCATCCAAATACGACTTTTGAACATTGAATAATCCATAAGACTTAGTTGATGAGAATTCCTTGTCCGCTTTATGACATCATCTTACTCATTATGTTGACAATATAGGTCGTATAAGCCTTGTATTTGAGAGTAAAGAGTGGCTGCAAATTGGCATTTATAAAATAAGTAACTTGTATTCTCCATCTCTTGATTGTCAAGCTTGTGAATGAGATCCAATTTTGTAATATCACTTGTAAGCCTTTTCATAATTGTAAGTCTATCATTAATGGCTAAATATAGAATGAATGAAGCCTTAGGAAGATCGTGTTCAAATCATACTAGCTTGAACTGTGATAATTTTTTTTTATAAGAGTTTTGAACATTCCCTAGCATTTTTTGTTAATGAACTCTCTTGATGGATGTCTCAACCTTATTATTGAAACCTCTCTTTCTGAGATAGTGCTATAGTTTGGCAAGATTATCATTATATTGGAGAAGCCCTTAATGCTACATGATCAATCATTCTTTGGGATAATTTGCTCGACATTAGCATGGTTGCTAGATGTATCTCAAATTAGTTAGATAAGGAAGTTTGTGAAGAGGGTCTAGCTCACTCTAATTTTTATACTAGAAAAAATTTAAGTTCCCATTCCCTATCATTTTTTAATCTCATTGTTCATATTTGCTTATCTTCAGGATCTAATTCAAGGTTTAAGAGATGTTTTTATTTTATTTTATGTTTTGAAAGCTTTCCCCTTTCCGAACTTGATAATCAATCCTCTTCACTTATAGAGCCTTGTTGTGCTAAAAGAAGTTCTAAAAATACCTAGGCTATCCTACTCACAAGTATATGAGATAGTTGTCATTGATTATCTAGAGTCATCTCCCACGAGGTAAAATTGGTCCACTCAAATTAACTTTAAATGAAAATAAAAACAAATGCAATCCTAAACACTCTAACCCAACTTATTAAGTATAAGGGTTTAAAGAAAAAAAAGTAATTAAACTCAAAGTTTTTCTTACTTCCATAAGCTAACCTATTATTCTCCATTTCAAAGTCTAACTTCGAACATTACTTAAATACTATTTTTTACCCATTTTAACTTATCAATTTCTTCAAAACACTATTTCATCCAATTAATTCACCATAACCGTAATTAAACTTCAACAATTCACATCAAAAACTAAATTTCCTCTTAAAGCCAAATTGTCCTCACCACACATACTTATATTGTCATTTCATTTTCTTTCCAATTTTTCAACACTAGTCACCTAACTTCCATGCGAAGCATTATCCAAACACATCATAAACCATTTTAACTTCGTTACTTTCCATATACACTCCATACACTAAGTTTTTCCAAATAATAACATAACACCTTATTTAACAATTCCAATGCGACAAACATATTTAATGACCATCCTTAATCACATTCACATGTTTATTACATCATAACCCTACTTTTATACCAAAAATGCCCTTAAGGCCTTACTTAACATATTTCACATTAAACTTTTTCGAGTCAATTCCAAATCAATTCTTTTTCATTTCCTTACTTCATTAGCATCAAAACCATGCTACAAATATTATAAAACATCAAAATAGCATTTTTAAAAAATATCTCACTAAAAATCCTAATCACAAAATTCTAAACTTAACTAATTCTTTCAAGCTTGATTTCTTGGTTTCAACCCTCTACTCCATGTCAAGTCAAAAATCACTATTGATTCCACTCAAAAGCCCATAAAAACTAGTAGTTTAAACTAGGAAAGCTTACTAATTTTTCCTTCAATCTCTTGGGTAAATGGATAAACATGTATACTTGATCAAAATTTCTCCAAATCCCACTCTATATCTATGAAAAACCAGCTCCCTCTTCTTCCTCTTCTCCTTGGCCGACTTTTCTCCTTGATCTCTCTTCTTTTGTTTTTCGTTTTTGCTATCTCACAGTTACTCTCATGTTAACCCACCAAATGCAACAATTTAGGTCTTAATTCTTGCTTTTTTATAACTTTTAATGCTTTACACATGTCACTTTCATATATATTGGTTATCTCTAATGACTCATAATCAATTTAATTAATGTTGCTTAACCCTTAATGTTAAAGAAAATGCCCTCGGATCGGATACCGGTTGAATTTAATAACTCGAAAAATAGTAACGAAAATAAATATATAGGCAAAATAAAATGGGACAGAACACAAAGATTTATGTGGTTCGGTCAATGTGACCTACATCCACGGCCAGAGGAGGAAATTTCACTAATAATGTGGAGATAATTTTACACAAGGCTAACACCAATATTGTTGGCTACTGGAATTAGAAAGCCTAAAATTAGATGACAAAGGAAGAAGAGAGAAGCTTAAGGCTATTGAAATGCTTCTGAATGGTACGATAGAAAGCTTTCTCCCTGCCTCAATTTATAGGCAAACTTCCTCTATAAAATGCCAAATGAAGTAGTAAAAGTCTTCATTTGCTCCATCTAAATCGGTCAAGAAAATCAGCCTATTCAAAAGTCTTTGTTCAAGAAAGGCTGCCTCTATGTGCATTTAAGGCACAGCTGTCCAACAAATCTCCACCTTGACTTAAATGCAGAATATTAGTGAATTCCTTTACCCCCTCTGGCAAAGCCCCAACGGGCTAGTTCACCAATTCTGAAACACCGATCAAGTCCAAGCACTGCTTGAACTTGTATACTGGAAGAGCCTTCGTAAACATATCGGTAGGATTGTCCTTGGTGTTGATCTTCTGAATAAGGACCTTATTCTCTACAATAGTATCCCGAATAAAATGATACTTCACATCAATATGCTTCGTCCTCTCATGATACATCTGGTCTTTCGTCAAATGAATTGCACTCTGACTGTCACAATAAACAATAGTAACCCCTTGATGAAGGGATAACTCACCGAATAAACCTCTCAACCATAGTGCTTCCTTGATAGCCTCAGTGACTGCCATATATTCTGCTTTAGTAGTAGATAAAGCTACTACATGTTGTAAAGTAGCTTTCCAGCTAACGACACAACCTCCAATGCAAAATACATAACCTGTCAGAGACCTGTGTCTGTCGAGATCACCGACATAATCTAAATCTACAAATCCAACCAAAGTATTACTGGTTCTACCAAACTCCAAACAAAAATTTGAAGTTCCCTTCAAGTATCTGAGAATCCATTTCACTGCCTGCCAATGTTCTTTGCCAGGATTGGCCATATATCTGCTAACGACACTAATAGTTTGTGAAATATCAGGACGAGTACATACCATTACATACATAATACTACCGACCGCATTAGAATACGGAACTCGTGCCATATAAGCTTCCTCTTCTTGTGACTGTGGTGATTGAGCAGCACATAGTCTAAAATGACTAGCAAGAGGAGTACTGACTGCTTTGGCATCTCGCATGCCAAATCTCTCCAAAACTTTATTGAGATAATTCTCCTGGGTCAAGGATAATTTTCTAGCTCCTCGATCACATCTTATCTCCATGCCAAGAATTTTCTTTGCTGCTCCCAAATCTTTCATCTCAAATTCACCAT
>JAOQMS010000006.1:13207616-13306818 GCA_027563885.1 Erythroxylum longipes | reverse complement strand
GTCACACTGGAGTAGGTCCTACCGGGTCCCGGGAGTGGAAAAAACACCAAAGACCTATTTCAGCAATATCGACGTCGCGATCTCATTAGGACATATCTCGATCTTATCGAGATCTATTTGGTTCTATTGCTCTCCATATAATGGATCTCCATCCAAAACTATTTTACAAATCCTCCAAGTCACTCTTATGCGTGTGACCTATTAGGTTCCCGATTATGTTAGCCATTTGGATTAACACTTAATCCAAGCAAGTCATGAGTGGCGTCTAGCAACATATCATGACCCCCAATTGACCGGAAAGTAAGTGGTTTGACAAACGAACCCATGCTCATCACAAACCATCTCACGAACCCTCCCATAGACAATTGCTGTGCAATTCGTCCTTTCACCATGCTATAACGCATTTGGTTATGAGTATGGGCAAATTATCAACTCTCACTAGACTGACTATGTCAAATCTAGCCCAAGTGATATCAATTCTCATCTTAGGACTCATTACTGTACATGTCAATGAAGACATTCTTCATAACACATGTACTCCGACCAGAGATTTACAAGTAATGACCCCGACAAGAGGCCATAGGTATCATCTTCTGCTATCACAGAAGTGGTAAATCCTCTATTAGCTACTCAATTACCTTCAGATAACTCAAGCTGTACCCAATCACCACCCTATGAGCGACATATGCAAGGAAACAAGGAATGGAATCAAAGTACAAAATCAGTATCCCAGATATACTTAAGTACCTCAAGTCTAAAGATACTTGCACCATTGATATGATGTGATTATCACTGACATTAGAATAAGACATCTATGTGATGATCTTATAGTAAGTCATCCAATGTACTTACTACCTTTAGTAAGCATCCACATCTCAACTCTAAACATCTTATGTTTACAATTTCTGAGATCCACTACTTGATCAAATCAAGGAGTTTGACATGTGCTAGTCTATCTAGATTAACAATGTCCAGTCTAATTAGTCCTATAACTAGGGATAATTTAGATACTGACATAATTGTACATGATAGGTATCTTAGTAATATGATCACAGCATAATTTCCTTCATGCTATATCATATATCATGGACTTCATTAATTTGCTTATAGATCAATATCAATTCATAAATAATAAACACCAAATTAAGGAAATATGCCTTTCTTATTATTGAAAATAAACTCTTTAAAAAACTTCGTACAAAACGTACTAAAGGCGATTGCCTTTAGGGCACTACTCTAACACATACAAGCCAAAGATCTAACAACACTACCATTAAAGGAGCGTATTAGATCGCTTATTACATATAAAATGAAGCTCTAAAAGACACAAGAAGAAATGATGCTTTCAGAGAAAAATAATTTAGTTCTTGAAGCTTCAAAATAAGAATCAAGCGAAGAAAAAGAGACATCAACTAATGAAAGCAATAAAAAAGACATTAGCTTAATCCCAAAAAAATTCAAGAAGTTTTTGAAGACAAAATTCTCCTAAAAAAAGGACTTTAAGGAAGGTAAAAAGTGATTTACAACATAAATCCTCAAAGGTTATTTACTTTGAATGTAGAAACTTGGTCATATAAAGTCACATTTTCTTGTACTCAAAGATAATTAGAAATATGAAAGAAACTATAAGAACGAGAAGAAGGACAAGAGGAAAGTATTTAAAGCATTAACTTAAGATAACACAAGTGAATTTGAAAGCAAGCATTTAAAAAAAAAGATAGCTCACAGTGCTTTACCTCTATAAATGATGATGAGTTAACATCCAACCCTAACTTATGTGATAGTGATATTTATTTATGATGAATTAGTTAAAAGTTTAGAAATCATAAGTAGGAAAAGGAAAATAAATATCATTCAAACTAAAGGAAGTTTAAAAATAGTTTGATGCATGCATAGATGAAAATAAAAATATGAAAATTAAATTGCACAGCATTAAGGCATCTGAAAATATGATTATTGATGACAATTATAACTTGGATGCATTAAAGCATGAGAATGAAACATTAAAAAAGGAGGTTGATTCCTTAAAGAATCATTTTCCAAATTTACTAAAGGGAGTGAAAAACTAAAAAACATGTTAGGATGTCAAAAAATTCCAATGATATTTATGGAATAGGATATAACCATGGAAGTGACGGCAATTCTAAAATCACATTTTTCTAAAGAAATATTCGTATGGCAAAGAATCATTACCTAATATGATAAATGAGTATGGAGCATCCACATCTAAGCATATGCGTGGGCATTCCACATTCACTAGGACTAGTTCTAGAATAAGCATCATGTTTTCATATATGGCTCATAACCTAGGCATTAAGTTTAATCCTATTAGGGGAAGAATACCTATAACTTCTATGATAACATGTAAACCCATTCACACCATTTTAGGCCTAAAAAAAGCATACATCAATCTTTCATTCACAACAACATAATCTATATAATCATGTTAGCTCATTTCAGTATCCTAGGAAACCATTCAACACATTTATTGTCCAAAAGAAGTTCCCTCATTATCTATACACACATAGTAATGCATTTATGCATCATCATCACTTATATAACATGGTATGTCATTTTTACGGTAAGTGTGGACATGTTGATACATTTTGTTTTCTCAAACAAAGAATGGCAAGCAAACCTTTGAAAGTGTGGATTAAAAAG
The DNA here is from genome assembly GCA_027563885.1 of Erythroxylum longipes. NCBI lineage: Eukaryota > Viridiplantae > Streptophyta > Magnoliopsida > Malpighiales > Erythroxylaceae > Erythroxylum > Erythroxylum longipes. The sequence goes on along the minus strand of JAOQMS010000006.1, from coordinate 13,304,157 downwards.
AAGAAGGAGCATACAATTAATGAACTAATCTTATTTAATATCTAAAACATATTAACTAGCTTATTTTATAGGTTTCTTAAAAAGAAAATGGTACGTGGTAAAGATGGTAGTTATTTAATTAAGTATTATTTTTGAAGAGATTATATTTTTATCTTGATAAATTTAAACTTTTTCTAACCAAGAAAGCCTTTAAAAATGTTTATATATAATATGGAAAACTTTGCATTAAAAGAGTAAGAATAATTAAAGACTTTTCAAAAGAAACAATTAAAGTGTGGATGATAGGAAGGACGGCATGCCTCCAATAGATTGTAAACTTAAGAAGAATCTTCTTTCAAATTATCATAAGTGATATTCAACGAAAGGTAAATATTAGTTCATGCTTTAGAAAATTGTCACATATTACTCTTATTTATTGATAAGTGTCGTTAAGCGTATATAAAGTAAATCCTTATTTTAATTTTAAATTTATTAATCAATTTAGTATAGGGCAAATAAGAGTTGATCCCACAAATAAAATTAATTTACTAATTCAGTTTATTTATTATAATACTGTTAATTAAAAATGTTCCAACAACTCAATCTATTTTTGTAAAAGAAACAATTACATCGTAATAATTTCGCTCGTACGAAAGGCGTCCATAACAAAATATAAACATCATCAATACTCATGTAATGTCCTTTTTAACCATATTAGTAATGTACAACATCAAAACTTAACAAAATAAGCATATGACAAATTTAAAAAAATCATTCAACCAATATTCAAAAAGTTGATAAATTATTTTACGACTCAATAAAATTCAATGTAGAATTCAAAATAGCCAACATTAATCATAAAGCATGAAATACGATTTTTTCCTTACTTCAACATTAAAAAAATTACAATTGATTAAATTAGATTATTAATTCACCATTCAAATGCTAGAGAATTCCGTTATGTCATACACGTAATATTAAAACTTAGAATATAAAGAAAAATGAAAACTTAAAAATTATAGCTTCTAAATTACTTCCAAACTCAACCTAATTTGGTTAGATAGTTTAAAAATTAAGTAATTTGTAGGATAAGTCAAATCATAGGTAAAACAAGAATTATGTATTTAAACATTTAATTTGCTTTCCCAAACTTAAAACACATCTTAACAAAAATTTAGAATATTTTTTCCACTTGGACAACATTTAGAAAGGCCATCGTTATTCAGCTATATTATTCATTTTTTTGTGAATAACATATTTTGTTCCATTTTAAACTTCAATGCAAGCAACTTGTGACAAGTTCAAAACCAATGAATTAATCCAAAATAAATGCAAGTATATAAAAAAGGGGTTTACAAATTTTGAGTTGAATATAATCAAAATAAATAAACAACTTTTAAATTTATTCTAACTTAATCTAACATGTACAAGTGAGCAAATAGTATTTTAATTGGCCATGCAATTCGATACACTTGGATCATCCGAGTTATTTAATAGGTTAAGCATAGAAAACTAATCAGCTAGCTCCTACTTGTCTTTCTTCAATTTCTATAATCGAACCAACTGAATCCCAACTCAAAGTGTATTATGAACTAAGAGATACATCCAAACCACCAATAATTTATTCGAAGAACAAATAAATTCCAACTCATACAACGCTCTATGAATTAACGATTTAAGTATCACATTCATATAATCAAGGACGTCTTCAATCATATAAAGAACATGAATTAGAGATCAAATAATTCATACATTTTATTAAGTAGTAAATTAACTCAGTAATAAGTCAATTAATTTAAAATTTTAATAATCCAAATATTCAAATTGCATCTCTAAACTAAATTTAACAATTAGAATAAACTAAGCATAGGAAATCATAAACGAAAAGGGGAGAAGTTTTAGAAAAATCATTCAATTTTTTCTATCTTCACAGACCTTGAACCAGCCTTAAAGGTCTAGAATTTCTTCCTCCACTAGGGGTGAACCAGCTCAATCTTAGTGGTTTGGGGCTGTTCAAACATTCCCACACCTCCTCATGCTAGCTTCTTGTTTCAATTGCCTTTGGCAAATGAAAAATACTCTTTGAAATCTGACCTTTGCATGGATTGCTTATATATCTTTCTCCTTAATTGTTGTGATGGTTTTATATCCTCTAAAAGATCCCAAAACATTGCATGTTACTAGAATTTTGATGTGCTTTTGCTTATCCCTTCCATTTTGAAGAGATTTGATGGAGATAAAGACATCGAGTGGGTGAGTCTCCTTTTGTTTTCTACTGATGTTGCGTTATGTTTCTTTGTTGCTACGCTACGTCTTATTTTCCTCTTTTGGTTTTGAGTTTTAGGCTATTTTGGCTACTTCTTTTTCTTTTGCGTTTTGTCTTCTGACTACTACGTTTTGTTCTTCTCCTATTGCATTTTGGAATGGTTTTTAAGTCGTATGTTATTTCTTTTCTATTGGGCTTTGTTTTGGATTTTTCTTTTTGGTTTAGATTTTCTTCTAGCTTCCTTTTCTTAAGTCCACCAAGCCTATAAGAAAATATTTAGTCCAATTTAAACCATGTTTAGAAATAAAATATAAAATTAAATAACTTGAATAATTAATAAAAAATGCAATAATTTAACCCAAATGTACTATGTAAATAATATGAAATAGGGGTATAAAATATACTATAATTTCTACTTATCGTTTATCAAGTTGAGTATAAATCCTTAATGTTGATTGTTTGGGTTTGACTTATGAATAAGGTTTTTAATATTTGTTTTTATAATGTGAACCTTAAACTTAGAGACTATGTGCAAAATGACATTATTAAGTTAGAATTTATATCAATTAAATAATAATTTTTCTAAACCATTAAATAAAGATAGATTTAGCACAATAATTAGATAATTAGGTATGTTTGATGGAATTTCTATATGATAAGGATCACCTATATGTTTTAATTCATCCCTGATATTAGTTGATTGATTTTGGTTTTTAAATCTTTTTATTTGAATTTTAAGTCTAGTTTCTAGCTTTTTATAATATAATTATTGACCAATTCCTTAATGTGGATGACTAATGTATATAAAAATTATGTGTTTTGCATTTTTAGTAAGCTTGTTAACTATCTGGTCATTTTTTTAGATGCTTATATAGACACTTGGTCGACCAATACCCTCATGTGGCTAACTAATGTTCTCGTATTTGACATTCCTTTTACTTTCTAGTGATTTCGTTAATACCTTAGACACTAATCTGGACGACCACTTAAACACATTGTTCGACTGATATCATTTTGTGGTTAATAAATGTCACTTCACCTAGGCAATAATTCCAATTCAACAAGGTTAAAAGGATTTTGGTCGCTTCTCTGGTCAAGCAATGTCCTATCAAGAAACTTTCCTTTTTAGTGAGTTTGTAAGTAGATTGGTTGCATATACTAATCAACCACACCAGTCATTGGTCAAACAATATGATTCTATGCTCGACCAATATAACTATTAAAAAAATGTTTAAAACTGCTTCATCTATCCAATATGAGGTAAGCACTAGTCAACCAATGTAATTATATAGTTGACCAGTCTTTATGTTATAAGAGATATCTCCTTATCTTTCCTTCTATTTTCCATTTTTCTTGCTTATGCCTATTAAAACCCTAGACAACTCACTATTTTCTTTAGAAAATAATATCCCCCATTGTAATTAACTACCCAATCTTCAATTTTTTTTCTTTCCCTTCATGTTAATGGTCATTAGAAATTACATTCTCTTTTGATAAACCCTAAAATTTAGGTTTTTAAATAATGCTAATTTCATTAAAATTGTTTCTATAAATCACACTATTCATTTTCTCTTTAGAATCAAGTGTGATTGCATCAAAATGAAAATTTACCATTCTTAGGTCTTAAATTTGGTAATTTTCTAAAAATTTCTTAATTAATAGTTATCTTTGTCAAATTGATAATGTTATTCCTTAATGGCACCTAAGAGTGGGATTAATTAGGCGTTTAAAAATTCAACAAATTTTGTAACTAATGTACTCAAATAACAACAATCAATGTAAATAAAGATTAGGAAAGCTTAATATAAATCAATCAAATTAAAAAGGATAGAGAAGAGAGAATGCAAATTGATATATAGTAGTTCGATAAATAACCCTTGCTTACATCCACTCCCAAGACTCTTCTTGAAATTTTATTATAATTCTTCTTTTAAGGCAAAGCTTTGTACAACCTTCCTTGATAAAGAGGCAACCTTCTTACAATCTTCTTCTAAGGTGAAAACAAATCTTAATCTCACTAAGAACACCCCTAACTATAACAACATATTCCCCAAACCAAATATTACAACTTAAAACTTGATAACTCCAAAAATGGCTCACTCACACAAATATGACACAATGATGCTCAAACGATTGAAAAAATCTTTGACATATGTGTATACAATACCCAAAACCTTTTTGATGTTAAACTAATAAAAAAACTGATAAGTTAAGGCCTGCATTTGGGGCGATTGACTAGAGGTCTAGCTAATCACGAGTTATCATACCATAATGGTTATAAATTGCCCATTCCCTACTTTACAAAGGATGTTAGATTAGAGAGAATCTCTCAACTCTAACATTTAGTTCATAATCCATAAAGTAGCATTGCTCTTAATTTCCTGAAAGCTTTTCCCTTTTGAAAAATACATATGGATCCACTTTGCTCAAATTGCTTCATTTTTAGATAGAATTCTCTATAGTCATTTGCTTATTAGCACCTTGTTATGATTTTCAAATATTAGATGCCTAGTCCTCTAGCAAATTTAGGTTCACACACTTCCTCCTAGTTGACTTCATAGTGAAATCATGATGCATCTTCTCCACTTTATAGAATTTTCTTTAATAATATCCTCAATAAATCCTTTATAAAGGAGTATGTTTAATGACTAATAAGTATGTTAGGATTGTTTGATGAGCATTAGTCTACATGCAAATGAAAGAATTTTAATGCTCTATTTTAAGATTTTTTTTGGGATTTTCTCTAACAAAAGGATGCATTATATACCTTGACCTCCTAGTTGAGATTGGTAGTCCTGGGTATATGAAAAGGTGGTCTTTGCTTTCTAGTCTAGTTATGGCCATAAACAAGTTAGATAAATGCTTCCCACTAGCATATATGATTAAGTGGCTCTTATTAAAGTTAATTGACAAACTTGATAGTTCCTTAAAGAATTGGAAAAAAGGAATAAATAGGATCAATTATTTATCATTTTCCTTACAAAACAAGAGGAGATCATCTATAGAGCATATATTAAAAAGCTTAAGATTTTTAAAATATTCAAACCCTGGATCCTTATTGATTTTGAGTAAGATTAATCAAGTAAGTGGCTTTATGTAGAGGATAAATATGTATGGTGATAAAGGTTCACCTTACCTCAGCCCTTTGCTACCTTAGAACTACCTTGAGGGAACTCATTAACAAGTAATAAAAAAAGTATGTAGTACTAATAAATTATTTTATCTAGCTTATGAAAATCATCGGAAAGCTAGAAATTACATCTTATAGAGTTGAAAGTCTTGTAAAAGTCGACCTTTATAGCAAAATTCAAAGGGGAATTCTTCATTTCATAAGATATGAAAAAATTTTAGGTTAATAGGATATTGTCCCCTATCAATCTATTTTTTTAGAAACGCACCTTAAGCTTTAGTAATCTTATTCTTTGCTAATTTTGGCCTTTTTATCAATGATTTTAGATATAATCTTATATATGATATTTTAGCATGACATAGTTCTAGAATCCATAACTGTATATGGACTAGAGGCCTTAGGGACAAGAGTTATATAGGTCATGTTTATTTTTTTTTAACATTGGCCTACTTCCAAAAAATTATAAAATAACATCCATAACTACCTCCTTTTATTCAAGGCCATGTTTTTTATAAAATAAAAAATAGTCATTAAGCCCATCAGGTCCAAGGAATTTACATGGACTTAATTGGAATGGGTTTGTTTCCACCTTTTCCCTAGTTACTAGTTTGCTTAATAAGTTCAGATCTTTTTCAAATATTTGGTTGTTGAAGAATTCTCTCAGTAAATGAGTGGTAGAGAAGTTCCTAGCACGTGACCTCAGAGTGCCTTTGTAGAAATTATACACCTCTTCCTTTATCTCATCTTAGTTAAGGATTATTGTCCCGTCTTACTTTTGGAGAGTTGTACTTAACTTTTCAGTGCGAGAAATTTGTATTTTTGTCTCCTTCTTTAAGCCATATGACCTTTTCTTTTTATTTAAGAAGAAAATTATGAAACTCTAAAGCTTGGTAATATTATGAAGAGCTTTTTTCTCTTTGCTTAGGAACACAGTATCCCTAGGATTGTGATTAAGTTGGTATTGAATTTCTATAAGCTGAGCTTTTATCAATTCAATATTATGTTAAATGTTTCTAAATCTACCTTGGTTGAGCATTTTAAGCTCCTCTTTCATCATCCTTGACTTCCTTATGCATATGTAAGAATAAAAGCCATTGACGTTCTTAGAGATGCTTTTCTTAATAGCTTTCTTGTATTATTCCACTTCATTAAGTTATTAAAATGAAAACTGGATTTCATGGGTGGTTGGTTATAATTTTTTGAACAATTATAGTGTGATGGCCAAAGAATCTCAAATTACCAAAATGGACTGTATTTAAGGGAAAAACATTCATCCATTCCTTATTTATCATAACTGTGTCCAATTTTTTTCATAATATTCTTATCACCCTGATATTTATTGTTCCAAGTATAAAATTTTCCATATAAATTTAAATCAATTACCTTTCTAGTTGCTTCTGAATTGTATATTATGTTGTTAAAGTCTCTAATAATCATCCAAGGCTATTGATGATAGTATGGATGCTTATCAAATCATTCTATAAGGAATTCCTTTGAAATGCAATATTGGAACCATATATAAGAGAGATCATCCACTTATTTTTATTATAAAGCAATACCATATCCATATATATAAGTTGATTTGAGGAGTGTAGTATAGATATCACTAATAACTTTGTACTACAAAATGATTCTACCAAAATGGTGATTCATATGATTTGATAATAACTTTCATTCTTTACCAACAAAACTCAGGCTATAACACTTCTCAGCCTTGATTTTGGATTCCAAAACAACTATAAATTTGGTTTTTATTTCTTAAATGAAGTCTCTAAGAGCTTCTTATGTTTTTTTAGTGTTTAATTTCCCTAACATTTTAAATTAAAAAGTTCATCAAGATTTATCTTGTCTCTTGTAACCTTTATTCCTCCTTCCTAATCTTCTTTTATTGACCTTGGTAAATGCTTCAAGGTTAGCTTAACTGATTAATTTGTCTTGGGCAGAGGGACTATCCCCATAACTATTCTCCAAGTGGACATCAGTTGGAATTTCCATGTAAGTATTACAATCACCAGAACTGGAATTGGAAGCTTGGATCTTTTTGTTGATATTAGAGATGTTCTAGTTGTTTTTATTTAATCCAAGCGTAAGCTCCTAGGTATTTTGAATATCTAGTTTATGCATATACATTAGCAATAGGAGCATTAGAAGGTCCATTAGTGTTAGGATTAGTATTAACTCCACTTAATAAATTATCAATTCCTAAAAGTTCCTGAAAGTCACTCCTGAAAAATCTTTCCCTTGTTGGCCTCTAGACCTTTTAATGATATGTTAAAATTGGCTTCCATGAATAAGAGCATTTAACTCAGTCCTCTACCAAACTTATGTCCTCACTTAATCTTATTATAGGAATTTTATTTAGTAATTCAAAATCTATTTCCACTATGACATATAGTCGAGCATTCCCTACTCATTTCCTTGATGTTGTATTCTTATCTATGCCCTTTGGGTTCCCAAAGAAAGGTGAATAAGGCCCCCTATAGGCTAATAATCTAAATGAATGTTATACAAGTTAATCCATAACAGAATATGGGTTTTCTGTGATTGGTTGCAAAGTTAATCTAGGTTTTTAGAATTGGAGAAATGTTAGGGAACTTTCCAAGTGCCAAAGCCACTCTTAAGAGCTCTTTTAGTAAAATATATATACCAAAAAGAGAAAAGGAAGAGGTTTTATTTATTAAGGAATAACTCTTTTAGACCTAAATTCCTCTAATTCTTATTAGTCCACTGGTAGACAATTGGAAAAACAAGCCTTTTCCTTAAGAAATAGCTAAACCAAAGTTGAAGCCCAAGTGGTGACTCCAATTTTTAGTACTTCAATTATAAAGAAAGACATCCTAACTTATTACTTTACTAGGGGTAGATAAAAGTGGAGTGAGATAGATGAAGAAGGATCACCCATTTCCTGTTTCTATGAAGTCCTCCCCTTTAGCTCCTATTGGTTAATCTAATTGGTGGATGCTAAAGCCACAAGAGCTGGGGGTAAAAGAAGGAGGTTGGCATTAAACTCGAAAGGAGGATGGAGTTAGAGTAGGAAAGTTTTATTGGTTTGATAAACATTGACTAATAAATAGTGTGGGTTCAAACATTGAGCTTGAAAAGACAAGAAGGGAAATAAAATTAGGGGAAAAATTAAAAATTCATTCCACAAATGATAAAGGTTGTTGGTGGGGAGAAAGCAATTAGACGAAAAGACTAAAGTACCCTTGTTAGCTGAGAAAGCAAACTTATTTAAGGGTATTAGATCAAATGAGTAAAGTTGCTAAAGAAAGTAAGGGAAGTCATAGAAATAGGGTGAAAGAAGGTTGAAACATTTAGAGGGAGAAGGAAGCAAGAAGGTCTAAGTGTTGGGTAGAAGTAAGCAGCAAATGGATTTTAGAGAAAAACCATCCCTATACAAAGAAGTTCATTGGTCATCCTTTAATGAAGTTTCACTCTTAGATATGAACATTTGAATTCTTTGTAGTTTCCCTTTAAACCTAACATTCCATATTTCTTTTTTTTAACTTTATATCCTTAGTTATGTTTATTCTTAAGTTAGCTTGCATTCTTTCCAATAAAGTTGTAGTTACAAAGATTAACATTTGCGCCTCTCTCTTTTTTATTCACTAGTTTTATTTATTTTCATAGACAAATTTTGATTGTGGCTTATGGCTTATGATTCTTTAATGAAAAGTCCTAACTTATATGTGTAGTAGAAGTATTTCTAATTTCTTATTAATTATTAAAATGTATCAATTTTGATTATGTTTTTAGGGTTCAATCTTTCACTTCCGTGACGTAGAAAAGAGTCATTTTTACTAATAAAATATTTTTTATTAATGTACAATTTATGGAACTTGTAAATAATTTGATGTAAAATATTTTCAAAAGGTTAAGATTTCAAAGAAATTCAACTTCACATATCTTGTAATTTTAGGATAATAATTTTATGATTGCATGTATATAAAAGGAGAGAATGAAGAAGGCAAGTTTATTCTTATGCAATTTTGTTCACTCACTGGTGTTAGGAGGTAAGATGGAATAAACTAGTGTAGTTTAGGCTTCAAGTTCCTAAACATTATTTCATTATATGGTTGGCCATCAAAAGCAAGCTTCCCATATTAGATAGAATGAACCAGATAGGAACTAATGTCTGTACTTTTTGTAACTCTCATCCTAAAACTAGAGACCATATCTTTTCACTTGTAATTATTCCCATATCTTTTTGCTTGTAATTATTCCATATCTTTTCGCTTGTAATTATTCTTTTGACATTTGTAGAAATATACTGTGGAGTCTTAACTTGTAGTATACTCCCACTTCTATGGAAGACACTATTTATTGGGCATTATATTTGAAATTCAGTGACTTCAGTGATTCCATAATAGTCCAAATGAGCACAAGTCATCTAATTTATAAAATATAAAGGGAGAAATTATATAAGGTTCTAGAACACAAATCAGGAGGCACAGACACTCTGTTAATACATTATTTAAGGTATAAGGGAAATATTAATAGTAAAGAAACTGTACCTAAGCTGTAGCTTCATGTTCAAAATAAATTAGAACCTTAACTAACTGGAAGGAAACAAAGCAAGAAATCCAAAGGCTCAAACATACAATGATTCTCAATATTGGTAATTAAACAAACTTACATAGGTTAAGAAGACAATGGGAGTATAGTGGAAGACAGTGTATAAGAGAGCTTTAAGCAACAAGCATTATTATATAACAATAATTAGAGGGAAATGTGGAACATTATCAAGAGACCATGGATAACTTGAAATATACTTATTCAAAAGGTAGAATACACATACCTTGAGTGTATTGAATCAGAAGAACAAAAGTTGGAAAAGAAGAAAACAAAGAAACGTCAAAGAGACGAGTAGTGAAAACAAGGTAACATGCACCATATTTATCTGACTCTTGTCCAAAATTCCATATTATAATAATGTTCATTTTTGTATTAGTGTCCTTTTTGTAAAAGTCATCATTTTGTATATAATTGGTCCTCAAACTTTCGAAGATAGGAATTAATATTTGTATCAACATTTTGTAAGGTGGTTTTTATCTTATTGGAAATAAGTTTCTTTAGTTTCAAAAGAAATGAGAGAAAGTGAGTGAGTATGTAATAGGGGTAAAGGCATAAGGTATATTTTCATCTTTAAGTTATTTTATCAAAATTAAAATTTAATCTAAATATTTTATAATGTTTAAATAGGTCTTTCATATATGCAAATCATCCTCATTAACATTCAAATATACAAAACGGAATTTTGTTAAGTTTGACATTTATTTTTGGAAAGGATATATATATAAGTGATTCCTAAATAAATACAAACATTAATTCTAATAAAAATTTTGTTAACTTAAATAAAATCATCCATTGACCAATTTAACTTCCATTTTAATAGTGGAATGTTCTTTTATAAAAAAAAGTTTTACGTAAATTTAAGTTAACAAAATTTTTATTACAATTAATGGTTATATTTATATAAGAATCACTAAGATTAGTTTCATAACATGTATATCTTAAATAAATATTGTAAGATGTTGTAGTCAAATTTAAATTTTAACAAAACACCTATGCTTATTCCAAAAATCATCTTTGTAGTACAAAATTATTTTAAAAAGTGTGTTGTGGTATTAAAAATATCAAAACATAACCTTTTCGCTGAATACCTATCAAATTATTTTAATATAAATTGTTATATGATTGACTATTAAACACATGATAAAGTCTATTTTACCATTTTGTCTAACTTTAATAGTGAATTCTAGTATTATAAATATTTAAATTTCCTAAGATATTTTTTAATAGTTTTAAATTATTAGAATTTTTAAAATAAGTAAAAATATAGAAAAATATTTGTATCTTTTAAATAATAAAGATGTTTATTTATATAAGAAAAAATATAGAAAAAAAGAAGATTGTATCTTTTAGAGGAGCATTTTATATAGCCCCGCTATAGGTAGAGATGGCAATAGTCAGGGCTAGATAGCCTAAGCTTGGTCTGAATTTTTGATTTGATTTTAGTCCAAAGTTCAATCAACTCAGGAAGATTTAACCCAAGTTTAAACCCAATTGGGCTTTAAAAGGCCCAACTAGCTATTCATCAACATACAAAATAGCTTTGTGTTATATTTGAAAGAAGTATGGGCTTTCGGCTAGGCTCAAATCGTTAATCTTAAGTTTGAACTTAGTTTGAAGTTTAAAAAAGAAGGCCTAAACTCAAGTCCAAACCCAAGAACCCAAAAAAGAAGCTTAAACTCTACTACAAACCTAAATTGTTTAAAGTCTAAACTTAGCTTAAAACTTAGTGAATTTGGACTGAACTACTAATTTCGGATATAATCAAATCAGGCTAGAATAAGCTTAGGCACTTTTGTCATCCATAAATAAAAGGATACTTAAAAAATTAAAGAGGGACATTTCGTGTAGCCTCTATTGAGAGGGATCCTTGCAAGATCATGGGCTCATGTTTTTATTAGGGATGACAATGATTTAGACTAGAACAAGTCTTGATCCACTTTTCTTAGTTTAGACTCTATATAAAGCTTAATTAATCATTAGGTGCCTGGCCCAAGTCCCAGTTTGATTCAGCTCCAGGCTGTCAAAACTCAAACATAATTTGTAAGTGCTTTACTGTTGCAAAGAATAGTAGTTACAAATTCACAAAAGAAGAAGAAAGAAGGTTAATCCATAGTTTCACTAAGAGATGAAGAACAATAGAAAGAAGGCTGATTACATGGTTAGAGGAAATGCTTTATTGAATCTAAAATATCCATAAAATACATCTTATTATGGCAATTTGTTTGTAATAAGTGGTTAAACAAGAATATATAAGTATTTGTCAGTCGAATTAAATAAAGAATAAAAGGAAACCTAAGGCTTCACATGTTTATCAAAGAGGACTCATCATTCAGAATAGGAAATAAGGAAAAAAATGGAGTTCCAATTAGCAATTAGCTTTCAAGTAATGACAAGAGAAAACTAAGGAGTTGTTTAGTTCTACTTCTATTTTTCTATTGTGATTTTTAATTTTCGTTTTTAGTTTTTAATTATAGTTTTTCCTTTAAATAAAAACAAAAACTTGTTTTTTTGTTAATGTCAATGTAATTATTTTAAAAAAACTTAAAGATAAATTATTTTTAATTAGTTAAATTCATTTTAATCTCTTATATAATATTTATTAATCAATTATGAATAAAAATTAATTTATTCTATTAAATAAATAATTTTAAAATGAAATTTCATTTACACATTAATATTTATTTTAATATATTCTAATTATTAAATCAAATTTTTATTTGAAATTTATATATTTTGAAGATATTTTAAATTTAATTATATTTATTAAAAATTATTAAATTAATTTAGTTTAATTTAATTGTAAAAATTAAATAATTTATCAAATTAAATTAAATTATTCAGAATTTTAATTAATTAAATACAATCTTAAATTAAATTATTCTTAATTCTTATTAATAATTAATATATTAAATAATATATATTTAGTTAATAGTAAATCAAATTATAAAAAAACTAAAACTAAAACCACTTTTTGTGGTTTTCATAAATTTTGAAAATTGGAAGAAACCAAAACCAAAAAATATAAATTAAAAACTCAAATAAACACTTTGTTTTACTAAATTTGAAAACAAAAATATAAACAAAAATATAAATATAAGCAAACAAGCCCCAAATTGACCACTTTTAGAGATACAAAATTTAGGAGATAACTTTAGTTTGCGACTTAGAAGCATAAATGTTGCAGCTAAAGGCAATTTTAAAGAGAATAGAGTCACCTCCCATTAGTTCTTGCTGATTCTTTTCCCATTCCATTACACCTGACAGATCCTTTTCAAAGTATGTATAACTAATTAATTGGAAAATTGAGCATAACAAATCTTTAAAGAATTAACATTGAAAGAAAAAAAGATTAATGAATTCAAGTACAAATTTGCAAAGTTGACAAGTGAGATTTGAACACCCTTTGCTTCTTTCTTTTGTTTTTAATATATGCTAAGCTACTTACAAGACAATAAAAGAGGTTGTGGGAATGGCATACTTAAAATAAACTAGTTTAGACCAATTGATCTTAAGTGAAGGTCTCCTGAATATCTCCAACATTATTTGTTTGTCAACTCTTAGATTTATCTTTCTGTCCAATTATGGAATTTGAAGATGAAGGTTTAGGTTTGTAATTTGGGAAACTAGTTTTAATACAAGACAATCCTCTTCTTTTCCAACTCCATTCCACTAAATCTATAATTTCTTTCACTCTAGTTAGGGATCCTGAGTTTTATAAAGCTCTATTTAGATCTTATAAGAAAAGGAGCTAGATTGAACCAGTTATCAAACAAAAACTAAGTATCTGAACCATTTATAATCAAGAATTTGAATTTTTGGCTGAGCAGATTCCTCAACTTTAATATTTGATCTAAAGTCCATGAATGCTTTTTACTAGGTTTGACACCTTAAAATCCCATATCATTTAAGTAATAGACATGCATCCTTCTAACCCAAATTACCTCTTTTTCATTGAATAATCTCCATATCCTCGTAATGAGTAACTTCTGATCATAACTTTAAGATAAACAATTCCTAATCCTCCTCCCAACTTGGGATAACAAAGATCATCCCATTTTACTTTGGTATATGAGGAATTCCCAATATCTTTTAACCATAGCTTTTTATAATATTCTCTACATCCTTAAAAAAGCTCTTGAGGAAAACTATATAAGAAATCCAATATATATATGTAGGTTGCCTAAAACATAAATAATAAGTTAAAGTCTTCTTGGATAGGATAAATATTTTTTCCAATAATTGATCCTCTTTTTTATTGAATCAAAAAGAGGTAAAAAAAACTTTGAAAGATGGCCTTTTGTAGTGATTAGAACACTAAAATATTTAAACGACGCTTGTGGAAGAGGGAACTTTGAGATATTGCGAAGATATTTAACTTTTTGAACTCTATCGAACATATAGTGCATGCTTTTATTGGAGTTTATAAAGAGTCTTGAAAGCTTAGAGAAATAGCTAAGGAAATCCATAAAGATGCAAGAGAGAGTGTCATGTCCTACAAAAAAAAAAGTAGATCATCAACAAAGGCCAAGTTGAAAATTTTAAGAGATTTACATTTATGGTAATACCTAAACTTTCCACTCATCTATCAATTACCAACAATAAGCTTAATGAGAACTTCAATTACAAGAGCAAAAAGGTAAGGCAATAAAGGATCTCCTTACCTAAGACCTTGGCTCTTAAAAGAGCTTAGTTTGATCCTTATTCACCGGGACATTAAATAAAGTTGAGGTAATACAAACTTTTATCTAATCAATGAACAAACTAAGGAACCCAAAAGAAAGAAGGCAATTGTTGATGAAATTCCAATCTAGAGAGTCAAAGTCCTTATTAACATCAACCTTAAAAGTGCAACTCTTGATTAAAGTTTTGTCATAGTACTTAAAAATTCTCGAACAAGAAGAATATCATCACAATATTTCTACCTTGGATGACTATAGACTAATAGAGATTAATGAGAAGCTTTAGAAAATTATTTAATCTTCGAGCAATCATTTTACAAATCACCCTTTAAAACATATTACAATCGGAGATGGATCTATGGACATATAAGAAGATAAGGTTTACCTTTTTGGGAACTAAATAGATGTCGGTCTTATTGAGTTCCTTGAAAATTCTTTTAAGATTTAAAAAAACTCCAACATAATTGCTAAAATAATTCACTAGTGAATCTCAAAGTTTTCTGAAAGAATAATACATTAAATAAAGTTAAAAAGGGAATAATGAACATTAACTATAATGAAAGGTTTTGTTAAAAGCTCAGCTTGGGAGGAATCAAGTTTTGAGTCAATGAGGTAGTTAAGCTCCTAAACAAAGGAGATAAGTATAAACTCCTCTTGATCATAACAAAGCTTCCAAAGGTAATCAGGCAAAATACAAATCTTATTATGATTCATTCTTATTAGAATATAACTGAAGAACTCGATATTTTAATCATCCTCTCTAAGCTAATGAATTCTTAAGTTTTTCCTTAATAAGGAATTATGTATTTTAAAGGCCTAAATGTAGTTCCTCATGACCTCATGCTCTTGTAGTTTAAGTGAAGTATCAAAAGGATTCCTATAACTCTTAGTCTAAATTTTTAAAAGAGAGAGCTTGATTGCTTTAATGTTAGTTGAGGTATCAAGAAATGAGTTGTAGTTGAGTTTATTGAGCTCGTCCTTTCATTAACTAAAAACCTATATCCATTAACTTAGACCTACAGACCCTGACTATTAGCCCTTACAAAACCCTCAAGTTAATAAGGTTAAAGGAAGCAATATTGGAGTCCTCTATAAAGGAATGACTAGAGTAAATTAAGGTACCAAAATGGGCATGACAAGAGGCGAATTTGCTCAACCATGAATAGCTCTCTATCAATTTTCCTCCTATAAGCCAATCTCCATTTTATCTATTGCTTTATGTGAAGCATTGACAATTAAAGTTTAAATTAGTGACTCCTAGATGAGTCATGATTGATTTGAGCTCATCTCTTATATGTCTCAAATTAGTTTGCTTCCTTCAACCTCAAAGTTCTTGATACAATTAAGGTCTCGTAATAGTAGCCAAGGAGATTGAATTCCTACTTATAGTCTTTTTAGACTATTCTAAAATTCCTCTTTTTGAAAATCATGATTAGTAGCATAGATAATACAACAATTAAGATTGATGATTTGATAAGAGGAAAAAGACAGCCCTCTAATGCTCTAGGTGAGGAAAAACATTAACAAAGAGTAAGAGTAGACATTAAGGATGACCCTGATGTTAGGCTTTCTATCAAGCTTATTAATAGAGGTAAAGGGCTCTTTCTTATAATACACCTGAGTGCAAGAAGAGCTTCCACTAATCCCTTTATAACAAATTTAGGATTCTTTATAAGGTTATCATTAGCATAGGGAGTAAGAGACAAATCTTGAACTCCTCCTTAGGCTTTGTTTCTTCAATATTGCTAGCTAAAACACAATTGCCTAGCTTAAAAGTGGACTCCATATTCTTTGAATTAATCAAATTCTATAGAGATATTTGTTTTAGTATCAGTGGAGCTAATAATGGGAATTTGCTTTGAACTTTTAGTATTAGAAGGAGCACAATCTTCCAAATTGATTAGCTCATTATAGCATCCAAATTTGAAAACTCTTTTAATAGGTTTTCATTGCTTATACTAGAGTTTAGGGGGTTTCCACTAGTATATTATAGAGATAGTTAAAATTTCAAATTCATCAATCTAATAACTTATTAATTGTTAGTGAATTAAGTAGCGCCTTGTCAGTTTTTGCCTATTATTGCACTCTTGCATAATTAATTCTATCAAGCTTTGAGAATAAATACATAAAGGTTATTCAAAGCACTTGCCAAGTAACTTAAACCCATCTAATATTTCAAAGAATTATGTAAAAGTTATCCTAAACAAAAATGTATCTCCCTTTCTTCTTATCTAAAACCAAATTGATCTCCATCTAAAGAGCATAGTTGGCTTTCCATAAATATGACATGGTCTTACTTTAAAATATTTATTAAGCAAGCTTCATTGTTAAATTTAATGATGGAGGAGTCCACTTTCTTATCAAAGTTTTTTCCAACACAACCCTAATTTTTCCCCTATTAGAGAAGCCTATTGTTGCATTTAAGAGAATGATGGTCGTTTGTCAAGGAAGAAACCGATCAAGGAAGAGCTCTACAATGTTGCACCTACTTGAAAAACTTCTAGAAGAGGTACAAATTGGACTATCCATAGATTGAACTTTGGAAAGTAAGAAAGCTTGCTTCGACTTCCATTGTTTGCTACTAGTTTGCTATAGGTCTTGTTATTAGGAAAGGGAGAGGAAAACGCAGTGATAATAGAAATGGAGGCAAAATTTAAAGAAACTGGAAGAGTAGATGAAAGGGGAGGAAAAGGTTCACATGTGAGGTCATTAGTAGGCGACAGAAAGACAAATGTAATAAAGAGGAGAAGTGAGAGCAAGAGGTTGAAATGAAAGTTCAAAGAAGATTTTAAGGTGAGGTTCCTTTCCTGGGGCCTAAAGTGTCAGCTCCTTAGGGGGGGAAAAGGAGAGGAAAAAGATAGAACACCGGTTGAAGGAAAAAAATCAAAACTTCCTAGAACTTGCAAAAGGAGCTTGGGGGAGAGGCTATTTTCTTTACCATTTGAGAAATAAACAGACGAGAGCTTGGCCAAGATTGTTAATCATCAAGTTTTCAAAAACAAAATTAGGTTAGAAAATAGAATTCTCTTAAACAAAACATTTCAAAAGAAGTAGACGTAAATCAGAACAAATAAATTGTCAAAACTTTTCTCACCCATTCACGGAATATAAAACATTTCAGGTTTTTTATCAACAGTAAATCCTGAGGAATAGGATTTGGGCACCGTACTGAAGTTGTATGATGAGCAAGAGCATGGGAGCATGAAATATATGTGCTGACTATGAAAGAGCAATTCACGTTTTTAGGGTTTCTATTCACAAAGATCATGGCACTCTAAAGTTAAAACATTGTACCAGTTCTGAAGCAAAAATGAATAAATCAAAAATGGATGAAAGACTTCATGATTATACACCATCCATCTTAACAGAATGGCCTCTATAGGCAGATATTCTGTACAAGAAAAAGGGATTTAGTACTTAAGCCAAGAACTTAACGCAAGTGAATGCTTTTGGCAAAACGTAAATGATGGCATTTGGATGTAGCCGTGATTCTGAAGCTCCATTTCTGCTTTTCCTTGGTTGACTTCAGAAAGTCCTATGCAAAAGCATAACCAGAAAGGCAAATTTGACTGATAAAACAAAGGCCAACCCAAAAGGCATATTACAAACATTTGGAACTCACGAATTATATCATTAAACTAATCTATTAGAATTTTTAATAAGAATAAAGTATAAAACCCATTAATAAGAATTAAGCTTGGATTTATTATTGTCAAAATGATTAGAACTGGTCATTTAAATAGTTAACTCTTACCACTTATAAATCTTTTAATATTTTCATGTTTAGTCGATATGAGATACTTTAACACTCCCCCCTCAAGTGCAACTGAAACTGGACATTTAGACAAAAAATTGGGAAATTAATAATTCGGAGCAAACCTTCTCTGATATCATATTAGAATTTTTAATATGATATCAACTATTGTCAAAATAGCTAAAACTAGTAATTTGGATAGTTGACTCTTATAACTTATAAACCCTTTAATATTTTCATGTTTAACATTTTTAGCAGAGGTCGTAGAATATAGTAACATCAAAGGGCCATTTGTTTACTAACAATTTCACATAGGAATATATTTTATCATGTGTCTCAATGCTTCTTATTTTTGGGTGCAAACCGCTGCTTCATATGTTTTACACATTCATCATCTCCTTCGAGAAGGCGCAAAACCTGTTGTAAGCAATCATTCATCAAAATCCGAAAAGAAAAGAAAAAACATTGTAGGTAAAAGATAGACACGTTCAAACTATAGCCAATGGAAAAGTATACTGCAAGTTCCTAAGGATCGTCTTCAGCACTATATAAAAGCCTGCATTTGCGTATTGCTGTAAAGAAAAAAACAGTTGCTTAAACAAGTGTCCCGTAAGAACTAGCATTTCACAGGCTCCGTAGGTGGACGAACCAGTCACTATTAAGGAGCAAACAATATTTTCTTAAACTTATCTAAAATGTATTAGTTAATTAACAATTCCCAACTGAAGATGCTTGTAGTAAACGTATTTGGAGAAATGCAAGTACCTCTCCAATTGATGGCCGCACTCCAGGGTCTCTTTGCATACACAAGGAAGTTGCTTTAGCCATGAGATACAACTCATTTCTTTCATATGATTTTCCAAGGCGACAATCTATAAGTTCATCCAGAGCAAGCCCATCAAGTAGTGGTTCTGCCTAAGATTCATAATAGGAAAGCATAGATATGAGCAATAACAAAAAAATGATTAGTATCCCATGACAAAATATTATAATGCAAATTGAGAAAGTGAAATAGCAACACCTTACCCATTGGTGGAGGGATTGCTGTCCTTCCACTCTTTTCTCATCAAAGACCTTACGTCCTGATATTAGCTGCAGAAGAACAATGCCAAATGCATAGATATCTGTCTTTACAGAAACAACACCATTCTCTGCATACTCTGGAGCTAGGTACCTACATCATCCAGAAGACAACTTGAATTTGCTTGGCTGCCAACTAAGCTTCAACAAATTTATTTCAATACTCCACCATTCAATGTTAGAAACTGAGAAGCCTCTATAGTGCTTACCCAAATGTGCCAAGTACCCTAGTCTGAACAGGATCATCCCCATTCTTCCATCTTGCAAGCCCAAAATCACCAAGCTGTATGTGGATAAATCATTCCATGAACTGAGATGGTCTTAGTTATAACTACCAAAACCCAGGTAAAACATATAAAAACAAACAGATATTAAGTTCGACCTTTTAGTTATTGCATTTTATCATGATTATCTGGTCTCTTGGTATCGTAACATGATGCAAAAGAAACCTCTCATTGTTTCTTGAGTGATGACAGAAACATAGATTCATAGGCATTCTTTAGCATTGTTATTTAAAGAAAACTAATAAACAGTCCTTTTTTAGGGGTTATTTTCTAATTAGTGGATATAAACTTTTATAGAAAGGAATTTTCAATTTTTGTGAAAACCATATGGCTTGTTAAGAAATACAGTAATTATGCATTCAATTGTTTGATCTTAACCGGCTCAGCTTGGAAAAGACTAAGAAGATCAATAATCACAATACAAATGAGAATTGTTGGTTAAATTTTATTTCCTACCACAATACAAATGACTAATATAACTGAATATGCATATTCTACAAAGTGAATTCCTATCTGTGTACATGGTCTATCTACAAGTAAAAAATAAAAGAAGAGCATTAATGTAAGCGTATAAGACACAAAGAGGCAGAGAAGTTTACCATTGGAATAAAGTCATGTGTTAGCAGTATGTTGCTTGGTCGCAAGTCCCGATGTATTATAGGTCCACCACGACATTCTTCGTGCAGGAAACGCAGCCCTTTTGCAGTTGCAATGGCGATAGCAAATCTTTCACGCCACCCAAGAGTATTTGCTGTCTTGTCTACATAATGAAAAGTATAACAGTTAAGCTCATGATTGTAGTCGTGGTCCAGAATTAGTAAAGTTTACATGGATGATCATTATTATTAGAAGATCCTTACCAAATAGATGCCAATAAAGAGATTTGTTGCAAATATACTCATAAACTAGAATGTTAATTTTCTCCTTGCAACAAAAACCCAAAAGCATAACAATATTCTTGTGGCGGGCAAAACTTAAGACATAAACCTCAGATTGAAACTCCGTAAATCCTTGTGTGCTTGCTTCTTTGTGAACTTTTGCGGCAATCAGTTGTCCATCTCTTAGCTTACCTTTATAAACACGACCATATCCACCTTCCCCTAATAAGTTATCTTTTGAAAAATCATCTGTTGCCTGCTGAATCTCAGCAAATGTGAATCGCATTTTATCAACATACAATTCAGTCCTCGTCCCACAAACAGAACAGAGAATTGGTGCTTTCGAGGATCTAAATTGGGAGTCACTTTTTGGATGTTTCACAATGATCTGATACTTAGAAGGGTATGTATTCTCCATTTGTTTGCTAGAACCTGGAATGTATAATACACTACATATCACTAAAAATGGTAACCAATTTACAAGCACATCTTTATCTTGAGGGAAATACATAGTTATCTGAGAGCACAATAGAACAAGCAATCAGACAATATAGTTTTCCTACTCACTGCACAGGCCTTTGATGCCAGGCTCATATGATTAATGACCAAGAAATCACATCATTTTCCAGCATAGCTACATTATTAACTTTTTAGCAAAAGCACACAGAAATTGTTAGTAAAGTCAGTACAAACAATTCAAAACAGACAATAAGTTCCCTAGTTCTATTTTGACTTTCGGTTCAATTCAAATATTATATTTTCATCATTACTGCACTTCACATCGGATTTCTGCTCTAATATAAGAAGTGTAACTAATCATTTCCCATTCAGTATTAATACTAAGTTTTGGAAAGCATGCTTCACTATAGTTGTCTTAGAAATTCTCTCCGTGGATATGATTTACGACAGATAGAGGATAGTTTTCGTGCAAACTGAAATTTGAAAATAGGAAAAATTATTGTATTCTAAAAAGTAATATCTACGAAAGATATAATTGATTTCAATATCTCTTTTCTAATATTAATAAACTTTAAAACGAGTCAGACAAAGATTTACTAGCATCACACTAGCACCTCCTAAAAATCACATTTAGGTTTGTAAAGAACTAGGCATTACACCAAACGTCTAGAAATCACATTTAGAATCTAAGAATCACCCTTAGATCAGAAAGTATCGAATTTTCACTTTGAAATTCATAAACTGAAAATTCTTTCCTTTACCTCTTAATTGAAAGATTCAATCTTATATGTAGATTTTGTCCTGTTGATCCTAATCCTAATCCTACTTACATAAGGACTAGCTTAAAATACTCAAATAAAAATTGACTCTTACTCTAATAAGGATTTTGTTATTCCTTAAAAGACATTAAATCCTAAACAAATAAGAACAAAACGAAATGAAAATCTTCAATTCCCCTAATTTTTCTTCTCCATCAAGATAATGATTTATGATCAAAATGATTAGAAGTATACAATTATGAAATCTTAAATGTATCAACTTCACCATTAGGCAACACCTTTTCCACTAGACATAATTAGTACCATCAATTTTATTTTATTTTTTAGAATGTAAAGACTTTATTGAATCAATAGAATTTAAGTACAAAATGATCTACAACTATAAGCTTCCATAATAATCTAACCATCAAGGAGACATAATAGAAACTATGAAAGACAACATATTGCTAATGAACAAACACCATATATTGCATCTTTAGGATCATCATTGACTCGTTATGAGTAAGGGATTGAACATCATGTCAGGTAAATAAGGTCAGAGCCCAACAAATTCCTTAAACATTCTAAGGACCATCAAGGTGTAGTGTTTCCTCTGTAAGCATCGCTCCTTTAAGGTAATCCCCAATTGTTTATTAGGGTTTGATTATAAGTCTGGTATAACTAGTCGGTGATTATCTGCTCTATAATAAATTGAATAATTGTATTAAAGAGGGTTTGTTCCTGTACAAAAGTCTTTTGGAAGATCCTTAAATTTCTCTCCA
The DNA here is from genome assembly GCA_027563885.1 of Erythroxylum longipes. NCBI lineage: Eukaryota > Viridiplantae > Streptophyta > Magnoliopsida > Malpighiales > Erythroxylaceae > Erythroxylum > Erythroxylum longipes. The sequence goes on along the minus strand of JAOQMS010000006.1, from coordinate 13,281,533 downwards.
TCCAAAGGCTGTATTGTGCTACATAATGCTAGCTTGAAAACAATCCAATCCCCCTCTTTCCTCTTCTGATTCAAACAAAACCAGTCAATGAATGTCTACCAATTTATTGTAAGAACAAACCTATTCGAAATTCTTATAATTGTACCCAAATGTTAGAAGAGAACTTGCATTCAAAGAAAAGACACTTTTGGTTCTAGCTCCTAATTATAGAACACATATATCAAATAAATTCATAAATCTTTCCACTCTGTCTAATTCGCTTAGCCTTCCTTTAACTGCTAGCCACAATATGAGAATAATCCTTTAGACTTTGAGAAAGTTGATAATTCACATTGAGAGAGTGCAAGGAGCTGGAGATCAACAGCATGCTTGTATATAAAGCCTCTTTAACCATCTCATAGTCAACAATTACCCTTTAAAGAGAGGAGAGCTCACTAACTTCAGTTAATGACCCTGAAGTGGGCCAATTGTCATGGCATATAGATGTAGAAGTTCCATTACCAACCTTGTGAATGATCTCTAGCCTGATCCTCTCTCTAAGCTTGAGTACATGGATATATGTCCATGATAAATTGTGTTTTTGTCTCAAACACCAAAAATTCTTGTTCCCTTATATAGTATGCATTTATCAATATGACTCATAAGGAAACTTTACCATTTAGAATCATCTGAATTCTCTGGATCATTTGCACCTATTTAGTGATTTTTATAGGTGTAGTCCTCTCTCATCCTTAGACCAACAAAGACCACTCCATATGACCTTAGCTAATGACTTTTAGGAATTTCTTGACCAGATAAATCTCCTTACTTGTTTATACTCTTAGGGAACCATAGATGAGAGGACCAATACACATGTAAACTATTTAGCATTGACTATGATTCTCCTTACTATTGATAAACACCCGCATGTAATTCTTGAATTGATTCTTTCAATGAGTGCTTTGAAATTTTGTATATATTGGTCTCTTAGAAGAAATTGGGATTCCAGGGTAGACAAAAGGGTGCTTAGAAGCTTTCAATCTTATTATGCGTGCTAATAAATTGGCAATGTCGTCTACCACAGAAGAAATGAACAACTAGTTTTTTTCTTCATTGATGGAGAGGTTTGAAAGAACTTTGAAACTATTTAGAGCTGTCATAAGAGCGTTAATTGAATTAGCATCAACCTTGGAGAATATAATTAAATCATTTGCAAATGATAAACTTGTTATTCACAAGCTCTTACATTTGAAGTCAAATTTAAAGCTCTTTTCCTAGCTAGTCACCTGCTTTATGAGCCTAATTAGAACTTCCATGCTCAAGGTGAATAAGTAATTAGGGAACAAAGGCTCCCCTTGCCTTAAACCTCCAGGAATCCTTTTATAAGTTTGGTGAGCTCTCCATTGACTAGTATGTCAAATGAAACGATGGTGATATATTGAGCAATCCAATCAATGAATTTAATAGGAAAACAAATGGCATACATGGTGTTTAGTATAAAGCTGCAACCTAGTCAATCAAAGGTCATATGGCATTCAATCTTAGCTAGAAAATTCTTGCTTGAATGCTTCCTATTGTAGTGACCAGTTCTTAAAGTAACAATATGTTATCCCCTATTAACTTACCATTTATAAATGCCCCTTGAGAAGGATTAGCCAATTGATAAAGAACATATTTCAATTTGTTTGCAATTAGTTTTCAAATAACCTTATAGATGGTATTATAACATGAAATTGGTCTAAAGTCCCTCATAAAATTAGGGGCTTATACCTTAGGAATCAAACATATGAAAGTCTTTTTCATCTCCCTCAACGTTCTTCCTTTGTTGAAGAATTCTAACACTGCATCAGTCACCAGTATCTTTATGCTTGGCCAAATTTTATGGCAAAAATAACCATTGAGACCATCTAGTCCTAGTGCTTTATCGAGGTTTAATACAAACATGGTTGCTTCCACATCATTTGGATTGAAAAGTCTGATTAATAGTTCAACTACTTGATTAGGAATCTACTCCTTTATAATAGATTTCAAAAGGTAAGCCTCCTAATGAATGTCATCTTTGGAAGTCAGCAAACTACCACTTTTATCCCTTAGGGAATCAATTATATTTGTGTTCCTTTCCGATAAAATAGATTTATGGAAAACAACTTTTTGTCCCCCTCCTTCAGCCAAAGTATTCCTGATCTTTATAAGTGAAAGATTGATCTAGCTGCTTGGTTGTATTGAAGTAGAATAGATTTTTCCTCCTCTGGAAGAGCCATATCTTTAAGGGTAACGTAGAGGGAACTTTGACTTTTCTCCAGCTTCTCCTTTACATCTTTCACAGCCAACTAAGTGTTATTAAACCTCATCTTATTGAGACTTTTAAGCTTATTTTTCACCTATTGCAGCTTCCTCATACATATGTAGAGCTTGTGAAATTGAATGTTGAGATTAAGCCCTTTGATTAGAGCTTCTTCAAATCCATCCACATTAACCAAAAATTTGTTAATTCTAAATGGAAAGTTCCTTCTTTCAATGCTGAAGATGTTATGCACCAAAAAATTAGTCAACTATTAATCACTTACCAAAGCGCTATCTAGTTTTTTTCCTTAAGAACCAACTCCTTTTCGGTTTGTTACTTCAAGTGTAAAAATGACGTTCCATTTTTAAGTCAGTAACTTATAAGTAGCTAGAACACTTGTGAAAATCATCTGTATGGCTTCTTATCCTAGCAATTCCTTTAGCCTCAATAAAGTGAATTATGCTACTAAAGTCGTCAAGAACCAACCAAAGCTTATTCATAGTGGATCTAATATCTCTCAATTTTTTTTCATAAAAGAATTATTTAGCAAGTATGCTCGAAAGCTTATATAAAAGTGAATCAGTTGATCCTTAATAGATGATTGAGTTACCCATAATTTAATTGGTTCATAAGCCACAACCTGTCTTCCATTATAATGATAGTGGTGGTTGTTGACGATGGTCCAGTGCTTCTTTAAGAGTCTCAGACTCTTGTAATTAGTCTCAGACTCTTATAATTATTCCAAAAGAACTATTAGAAATGGGTTAGTAACCTGAATGTAATCAACAAGCATTTGTTGTTTATTATGGCTACTAAGCCTCTTGATATTCTAGGCTAGGATTGTCATTTGGAGGAGAAAGTTGAAGTTTTATGTTTCCTCTTAAAATTGCTTCTTAGTGACTCTTTAGGAGTTCCTTTTTGGTTCTACCTCTCTTGTTGTCATGTTAAAATGAGAAAAGGGGGTGTTTAATGCACTGTCTTCTTGTTCTTCAACTATGGAATGAGTTCCATTATTGTCATCCTTTTAAAAAGAATTCTTATCTATCCCTTACAGTGCTTTTTCTGAATTTTGATTTTCTAAGCATCTCTCTTCTCTAAAGTTTGTTCCTCATAATTTTGTAATTGATTGGGATCCTAGAATTTGGAAGAGTTTACTATTTATTAAAGTCCCCTCTTTGGGTTTAAAGAGTATCACACAATCTCTAATCACTTTCCTTTTTAGTTTTCCTAGGCACCTCATTATCTTTGCTATCAACCTCTTAATTAGATTCTAGCTGCACAAGCTCCTTGTATTCTTCGGTATGGAAAGATTTTCCAGTTGGTTTCTATGCTTGCTTTTGTAGAACCACATTATGCCTCCATATATTTGATCAATACAACATCATCAAATAGGTTGTCTTCTTCATCTAGTCTTTGTAGAGGGATAGTCCCTTGTAGATTTTGGTTCATATCAATGAGCACACACACTATAGTGTAGCTCACTCTCCTTATATTATTAGTTGATTCATCTAAACACAAAGGTTTGTTAATGAACCTTATCAAGTGACTCAGGCCCTTCATGGTCCAATGTTCTAGAGGGATGTTGCAACCAAAAGGGGATCCATTTTTGCTTAAGATTATAGAACTTGATGCTAGGTTTCCAGGTTTGTCAAAACAGGTTTGAAGTTATAGAGCCAGGGGCTAAATTTAATAATCTTTTGAGCTTGATTAGGAGAGTTCAACTTGAAAGAGGAATAAGTTTTCATCATTAAGTAGAAATTTTAGACCATCTTGATTCCATTAGTAATTTGCTTAAGCGTTTTAAGGCATGGAATAGGGGTCATTTATCCATGAAAAATCCTAACATGATTGCCTCCTGCTTTGTTGCAGTTTTTTTCAAGATGTCTACATTAAAAGCCACTAATGTTCTCCCATCTGAAGAACTGGGAGGGCAATAGTGAAACTTTAATGATTATGGAGTATCACCTAGAACTTGTCTCCAATTCTTCCTATTGAGGGCATTGGTTTGGGATCTCGAGGTAGAGGTGTAAGCTTCTTGAGCTGAGGTTTGAGTAACATGAGGAGCTTTAAGGGTCTGGTAAAGGTGAAATAATAATGAAAGGTGAAAATTCCTCGAAAGTTAGAAGTTCAGAGTTTGACATTATGCTAGAAAGGAAAACAAAATTTTGGGGACATTGGAGGACAAAATGAATTCCTAGAAGAAGAAATTAGAGGCAGAAAAAATGAGAAGAAAGAGGGAAACGAGAAACCAGATGAAATTGGTACCAAAAACCAAATGAAGTTGGAGAAAGTTAAGTAAACCAAATATCAAAGCAAGATTATAGAGTAATGGAAACTAGAGCCCCGAGTTTGGTTCCCAAGAGAAGGCAATAGCCAGGTATCTAACTAGTTAAGCTAATAAAGTAACAGATTTAGCCAAACACTCATTTATTACCTATAAAATAGTATTTAACCTCAACTATTATGGAATTGTCTTTAGAAATACACAAGAACTGCATACACATTGAGCTAAATAATTTGATTATGTGAGATATGAATCATTAAAACCATGCATGAGGCTTTTATCTCGCATAATTCCTCTTAGATAAAGACTTCCATAAACATAGGCTTATTAGAGGAAATAGGCATCCATCACATGTTAGAATCTCATTGAATAATTTTTGTCATCAGAAGGTGATAAGGGAGACCTACTAAAACCTAATTTAGTAAGGTCAAGCAACATACTAAAGCTTAGTAATTTATTCAACTCTCAATAATTTAGCCTTTATTACTCTAACAGGGGAAGAGAGTAGCCCTTACGATGCAGAAAAGTTTAAGGACTATAGAAGAAACAAAAGAGGGAAAATTAGTCAACCACAAGCCTTAATTTTGTGGGATGAAAGATGAGAATTCAGTTGATAGCAAAGACAACAAGGGCTGAAGTTTAAATTATGTTAGAATTCCTTATTAGATAGGAAGTAGCAATAAGATAACTAAGTTATTCTAGTTCTGATGTGTTATCATATTCATTTATGACTTAAGCTTGTAGAATTTTTATTAGAATAGGATTTAATTTTGCTAGCAACCTTTTTCCTACTAGAATAAGGGTTATAAGGACTTCTCTATAAATAAATGTACTCTACCCTTCAATAAAAAGATATCCTGAAATTTTTTTCAAACTTAAGTTTTCAACTAGGGGGTGTATTGCCTTCTTATAAGATTCCTAGTTTCCTACCCATCCCCCTAATTATTTGTGTTTTATAACCTCAAGTTTCAGCAACCAAAATCCTAAAGTCCTAGCCTTAAATTTCCAGCAAACAAACCCTAAAGATCAACTATATCAAATATGAAATTTCAGCACTGTCAGATGAAATACAAACCCAAACTTGATATTCCAATAGCCTAACATCATCCATGTTCCTAATTTTGTGAGTTTTAGGTACTAGTTAATACATCTTTTATTTGTCCTACATTACCTTATCACTAAAGTAACGTCATTTGCAAAAGCTGTAATTTACTAGAATTTTGTTGAGTTTTAAAAGCTTTTGGTCCAATGGAAAGAATAAATCACCCATATAAGCAAATAAGAATGAAGGAATAAGTGAATAAACATTAGTACCAACAATTTGGACGATGCATTGAAATCAGAATAATATGAACATTTCACCAAATATTAAAGAATCTATAACTAAGTGGAAAGTCCAAAATTAAAAGTATCTTAGAGAAGTACACTTTCATTCCTACTTTATGAACATAAAATATAATATCCTAAAGATATGTATACATACATATAAGCCGTAACGGGTAACCGTGTAAGGGATCATAAATTTGTTGCTTGGTATTTGTATATATATATATATATATATATATATATATGGTTAATATATGGATGAATTAGGGTTAATCTAATACACCTAATTTATCTCTCAACAATATAAAGGATAGAAAAAGAAAACAGAACACTTCCATGCACAAAGCGTAGACAGAGAAGAACTAAGATAAGAAAAAGCTTACTAACCTGTTCTCTCTTCTGTTTTAGAAATCCCAAAATCCAAAGGAAAAATGTTTTCCTCAGATCTACTACTAGAAGATGAAGGCAACATATCTACTTTGGGCACATTTGAGAACTCAGTTGAGCCAAAAGATAATGAGTAGCTTTGACAAGATATTATAGATTGCTCATTACTTCCAGCATATTGAGAATTCAGTGGCAGAACGGGTCTGGACATAAAATAAAACACCTTATGTTCTGATACATCGATCTTGTCAATGGTATGAGATCTAACAAGTTCCACAGCTAAGTTATCTTGAACTGAAGCAACTATGCAAGGTATCTGTTTCATGTAAAACCGCAAATCCCGCCTTAAGTGCCTGTCAGAATATGAAAATACAGAAGCACATAAAAGATTAAAATTTTAAAAGCATGCAATAGATGAATCAATAGTTATATAGTTGATAATAAAGTTAAGAAATATTGTCTAAGTAATATCATAGCGAAAGCAAAATTATTATTCTTTTTGGCTTAGTAAGAAGCTCTAACTTCTCTCTAACCAAGTTGCATAGCTGCATAGCAATGCTGTAATGGATAAACTTTGCCTTATTAATACATCCATCCTATCCCCATCCCTACCATCAGGTTCATTTCTCCTCCACTATCCTCTAACTTGTTCTTTACTTGGCTTCTACTACCACTAGTGGCTCCAACTCCCCTTATTCTTACACTTAGTAATCTCTTCGATCTGCTCCCTTTATCTATTTCCCTCCTTATTCCTTACATAAGTGGTCTCAGCTCCTTCCTATTCCTAGCCTGTGCTTTTTCGCTTTTCCCTCTCCTCTCTTTCTTCCCCCTACTTTTTAGTTTTTTCCATTTTTAGCAATGTAGAACTCTGAACCACCTCTATAAATTTTTCCCACACTCAAATCTCCCACCTATGTCGTTATACTCTTCCCTGCTCTATCATCTACTAGTCATACTCACAACAACTCTTCTGGTGGGTCTAAAACCTTTCCTTCTTAAGTTAAGTTACCTACTCCCACCAATTCTTCTGACCAGCTAAGTTCTTTAACCCCTTCCAATCCCCCTAAGAACTAAGTTGTTCTACTCTTTCTCAGACCTCCACCAATAAATTTGCCAAAAAAACTTGGTCGCAAGTCCTCAATAACATCACTCCAACTTCTAATCTTCACTTTTGTCCTCCTTCCAGAGGGTAAAACCATTGTCATCCACCTATCTCAATATTAAAGGATGGTATAGCTAAGTGGAATGCCACTTTGATTGGTTTTTTGCAAAGTAAAAGACCATCATTTCTAGCAATAAGCAAATAGGCTAAAAGTCACTAGAATCATTCTTCCATAATTCCTCTTCAATGAGGAGGATCTTTCTTTGTTTAGGTTCACTTCCCCCTCACAAGCATAAAAAATTATGGAAATAGGTCCTTGGCACTTCAATGTCAAACCCATATTTCTACAAAAATGGAAGCCAAGGATTCGGCCTCAAGATCCCCAACTCTAACAAGTTCCTATTTAGATTAACATTTATAAGGTTCCCCTAGAATATTGGACTATAGAAGGCCTAAGCTACCTACAAATTATTTGGAAAATCCCCTTTATTTAGATAAGGCAACGACTAGCATGAGGAGAATCAATTATGCAAGGTTATGTGTGTTGATTGATATCTAGCAAACCTTCTAGATGAAATTCCTTTTATGAGGATTGATAAGAACGATAACCTATTTGAGGATGTAACTTTTATAGCATAATCTTGGAGGCCTGAAAAGAATCAAGGTATTGGAAGCCAACAAGAAAAATATTCAATATAAGAAGCTTTAAGGAACTTATAAAATTAAACTCGAAAACTAGATCACTTAAAATGAAAAATAAAGATGGTTTTACAAAGTGATAACTCTTATCACTTTTGATAAGAGGGAATTATAGGTTAAGGATGGCAATGGAGATGATCCTTTAGCGTGCCTTAAGGATGGTGAACTTTACTTAATGCCCCATGAAGATATGGAAACTAATACAGATAAGACTACATGTCAAACAATGGATATCTTACATCTTCAATAGGGAGCAAACTAAGAATCGCCACTAATGAGGAGGGGAGGCGGGGTGGAAACACAAAATCTATCTTGTTCACCGGAACTAAAGACAGAAAAGTGACCCCAGAATTCCAACTAACTATAAAGAGGAAATTAAGTAGAAAGAAGAAAACCACCTCTCTTTCCAAATAATATCAATCCTTTCATGGAATGTAAGAGGGATAAATAGCCCTATTAGACAAAATGCCCTGCATGATTTCCTCAATAAATTGAAACCTTGTTTAGTAGGATTTTTAGAGACTAAGGGCTTGTTTGTTTCTATTTTTTTCTTGTTTTTGTTGTGATTTTTATGAAAAGAGAAACAAGTCATTAAAATGTGTTTGGTTAAGTATTGTTGCCATTTCTTGTTTCTAAAAATAAAAAAACTGCAACATCTTTAAAGAAACGTTAAAATGACATTTTTTTATGTTTTTAAAACAGGTTTCTTTTTTCATAAAAACAACTTGTCCCCATTTTTTCACTGTCTTTTATGTTCACCGCCCTATACTTACTCCACCTCCTCCGCCCAATGCTTTGTTTAATCTCCACCGACAAGTTTGGCACAATGTGGTTGGACCGCCTTCGTTCTAGAAAAGGCTTACAGAAGCTGACAACATTGACGTCGACCTCGACCTTGACTGCTTCCTCAACAATATCAACGAAGATGATAATGTTAATTCTATTCTATCCCATTCCAACTCCAAGTCCGATGATAACTGATTCACATGCCTGAGACAAGCCAAGGAGGAGATTTGTAGTGAGAGTAGAGACCAAGAATGGTTCAACATTGTCACTAGTGCACTCTCTGGCCTTTTTAACATAGGTCACTGTAACCAAAATCCCTACTTTACAAAAAAAAAGCTCCCACATAATAGTCTAACCCTAAGCTTTGTGTCCTTTCGATGCCAGCTACTGAGGAAATTAAATCAAATAAGAATGTCCCCGTCGTCACTACGTCTTCTTTGAATTCTCATAATAACTCGAATATTGGCACCAAGGAAGAGAAGAGTACTATTGTTAGCATTGATTATGTTGGTGATTAAGATGTCCTGGAGGCTGCGGAAGAAGAAGAAGATGATGAAAGGAAGGAGAAGTTTAATGGTGATAAAGAGCTCAAAGGTTACTCAAGAAGTGAAGTCACTATAATTGCCACAAATTGAGGTATGGAAGTTTGATAAGTTAGTCCTTAGAAAGAAAAATGTTTGGAAAGTAAGGGACAAAAGAGTTAGATCATTGGTCGGTTCTAACATGGAAAGAAAGAAACTTAGATGGGTCTTGGAGATGGGAATGGAAATTTTATTCCCAAGAAAAAAGCGAAGCTTTTGAACTAGGAAATAGGTGGCTCTAATGTTGTTAATGCTGGAGACTTAGCCTTGTCAAGTAATGTAATTTCCTTGGTGAGTGATTAATGTAACTTACTAATTTATAGAATTTATTATATATAATTAATTTACAATTTTCTTTAATTATATAAATATACATATATTTTATTTCTAATCATAATGAGAATTAATTAATTTAGAAACATAACATATTATATTAAACATAATTAACATAAGAGTGTAATTGAAAAAATAGAAACAAGATGATAAAATTAAACATGTTTTTATTTTTAGTTTTAGTTTTTTGTACAAATCTCAACCAAACAAGTTTTTGTTTTCAATTTTTATATTAGAAATCTCAACCAAGTAGGTTTTTGTTTCTTTAATTAAAAAATAAAAACCAAAAATAGAAAACTAAAACTAAAACAAAAAACCATAACAGAAAAACATAAGTGGAATTAAACGGCCCCTAAATTGATTGAAAGTCTATGTAATAACCTATTTTTGCAAGAAATGGTAGATTATTACAAATTATCAATTATTGAGAATAATAGTAGGATATGATCTAGATAAAATTGAACTGATTCAATCACTTTGCACGGATTAAATGGTACATCTTTCAATAAGGCTAAACCAAGCAGGAAAAAATATGACAGTTACCTTTATATATGGATCAAACCATGCATTTCAAAGATCATATCTATAGTGTAAGCTTGAGGAACTTGGGACTGTCTATCAACTCCCCTTGATTGATTCTAGAGGATTTCAATAATGCTCTGTACCCTTCCGAGGCTGAGGGTAATGCCACTGTAAGGAATTGCTCAAAAGACTTCAAAAATTATGAAGGGAATGTAATAAATATGAAAATGGAGGGCAAGTTTTTTACTTAGGGAAACAAACCAATGGGATCTTGATATTTAAGGAAAAAACTAGATAGAGCATTAATCAATTCATAGTGGTTATCTAATTTCCTACAAAAAGGAAAGATTTCTTCAACCATTACTTTTTGTGGTTTAAAAAGGGAATCTTAAACAGAAAAGGAATTTTCCATTTAGATTCGAAAACTACCTTACATAAGTGAAGGGTTTCAAAGAGGCAACTAAAAGAAGTCTTAATCTAGATGTTTAGGGTCATAGATATATTTTTATGCTTGAGAAAACTACAGCAGGTCAAGAAGCAACTTAAAATTCTCAATACCAAGAAGGTGGGAACACGAAGAAGAGCATTATTGAAGCTAGAGAAAAGCTTGAATATATCCAAGCTTTTGTTGTACTAAGACCCAACAGACACAAAACTTTATCTAAAGAAAAAGGATGCATTGCTTCAATACAACCAAGCTCTCTTCATTTACCAATCTATATTGAAATAGAGATCTAAAATTCAATGGGTCATAAAAGGAGACAAGAACTTAGCTTGTTTCTACAATTCAATGCTCTCAAAAAAGAATGTTAATAAAATCACAAAATCACAATTCTAGTGAAAGACAATGGACAGCTGGCAAAAACACAAAGAGAATTAAAGAAGGTGGCATACAATTATTTTACTTCTATTTATAGGGCCAGTCCATCTTGTACATCTTCAGTTCAACTCCTTAAGTGCTAAGTCCTCAACAAAAGGAACTTTTATCAAAATCATTTAATGCAAATGATCTCAAAAATGCTATATTTGCACTCAACCATCAAAAAGCTCTTAAACTAGATAGACTAAATGCTCTATTCTTCCATAATTCATGGCCACTGTTGAAGGATTTGATGGTGGGAATTGTGCTTGAATTCTTCACACATGGTAAGATGCTCAAAGAAATTAACAAGACATTTATTTTTTTGATACCTAATATCAATTTCCCCTAAAATTTGAAAGTTTCAAACCCATTTCATGATGCAGTATCATTTATAAAGTTATTTCCAAGATGACTGCTGACAAGCTAAAGAATGTACTAGCTAATTACTTTGACATCTCACTAATAGCTTTCAATAGGGGTAGAGTGATTGGAGAGAACATCCGTCTAACACAAGAGCTATTCAAAAATTACAATAGGAAATAATCTAGTAAGGATTATGAGATTGAAATTGATTTTCAAAAGGCCTTTAACACAATATATTAGAGCTTCATTCTCAATACATTCAGAGCACTAGACTTTCCAACTTTGTTCATTCCATTTTTTAGTTAGTGCTCTATTATTAGCATTGAACATATTCACAAGATCTCTAGGTTAGCTATCAAAAAGAAAAAAAGTCAATAATTATTGAAAATGCAAATTATTGAAAATGCAGCTCACTTAATTGGTTGATTCTCTTTATTGACATGTTTAAAAGCCAACAAACCTCCATTATGTTATCTTGGAATCCCTATTTCATTCATAAGGCTTTATGACAATGAGTTCCACCCTCTTCTAAAGAAGATGCCAAGGAACCTTTCAAATTAGTGCAACTTGAGTTTATTTATAGATCAAAGAGCTCAACTGATAAACCCTATGATTAATAGCCTACAGATCTATTGGTCCTCACATGTTTTTCTTCCTTTAAATGTAGTTAATGCAGTTAAGACCATTGAAAGGTTAATCAGGCATTCTCTTATAGGGATAGCTCCAAACATGCCTTATCCAAACTTATGTGGATGGAGCTTTGCTTACCAAAATTGGAAGGGGGATTGGGTAAAGCCTCAATTAGGAACACTAATAACATTCTTATGCCAAAGAGAATCTAGACAATCCTAGTTGACAAAGACAACTTATTAACCAAATGGTTACTCTTGCATTACCTAACTGGGACTAGTTTCTGGACATCTCAACTAAAATATAACTCATCATGGACCATGATGAACCTACTTAAGCTGAGGAACCAAATCAGATTGTAGATATTCTCCAAAGTTGGTAATGGTGTTTTCACCTACTTCTAGCATGATAATTGGATAGCTATAAGGCCTCTAAAGAGTAATCAAAAACTTGATTCATTGAAGAGCTGGATAACTATCAATGCAAATGTGCACCAAGCTCTCGGAAATGCTTACAAAAACATACTGATGCCCCCCAGTTCAGGTTTCAAAGATGCTCTACTTGGGACTATGATGCTTCCAATTAGGAGGATAAGATTTAGTAGAGCTGCCACCCTTCAGGGATATCTTTGAATGCATCTTATAAGGATTTAATAAGGTTCTAGGCTCCTAAATTAGGATGGTACAAAGCCGTGTGGTTAAAATTTAGTCAACCCTTATATCCCTCACTCTCTGGTTAGCTTTGAAGGACAAACGAAGTACACTTGCCAAGTTATCTAAGTTTATGAAGCTCCCTTCCATTTTTGCACTATGCAAGGAGGAGCAAGAATCCACTAATCATCTTTTCTAAAATCCAAAACTTCTCAAAGAATCTAGAAATAGATATAGGGTGATTGCAATTTGTGCTAGCTTAAGCTTATAGGATTTGGCAATATAGCTCTCCTTGAAAAACAAATACAAAAAGAAGGATTTTAGGATTCTTCATCTGGCTTTTGGCTATATAGTTAACATGCTATGGAATAAAAAAAGAAGAATATTCCAAAGGTAAGAAATGTAAGAGAATCTCATCCTCCAAGAGCTAATCAATCGGATAAGATTACATGTTGTTGCCTATAACTTATGATATGTTGCAGCTTCCCTTTACACTTTAAATGGAATATCCCTAGTTAAATCTCCTAGCTATTCCACAACTTACTTAGCAAAATGGTCCCTAGTGAATTCTAGCTTATTATCTCTATGTAAAGGGTAATTATAAGCAAGTTGTCATGCATGATTTAGCAAATAGCTACCTTCTTACTATTTTGTAATGCAGAGGTTCCCTTCATCTAAAGGGACCTAAGAGACTAACTTTCTATATTTTTTGGGATCATTCATTAATGAATTCATTTACTTTTTCAAAAAAATTATAGAGAAAGTAAGAAAATAGGGATATAGAATGCAACAAATTTGATAAAAGCTTGATTCTAACTGACTCGAAGATAATTTTAAGATAACACAATACTGGATAATCATCAGTGACAATCATGCGGAGCAATGTTTGAAATGATAAAATGCCTTAAAGCCATTAAGTAAATGTCTAAATCTCACCATTAAAAGTCATATGCATTATGGCTTAACTATTATAATAGAGAACGTCTAAATCTCACCATTTAAAGTTATATGCATTATGGCTAGAAGTAGTATAAATTGTTATAATAGATATTCATTCATTTATAAAAAGACATCATCAAGCAAAAGAACATTAAAAATCAAAGAGAACATTTATACTTTTTTTGCAATTCCATGACTAAAGTTCAATTGTATTGCATCGCAAAAATAACCATATATACAAGAAGTATGCAAATAAGACACTAGCTGGTTACCAAGAGACTAGGATAGAAAAGGTCTACAACAAAATATAAGATTGACAAGTACACAAGAGGTGCATACTAACCATCAAGGTTTACCCTAGTTGTAAGGAGGTAGGAGTACCTCTCTACCTACCAAGGTTCACATACTAACAAGTTTATGAAGTGAGGGATTTCTACATATTTATACTTTGAAATGTATTCAAAAGAAAATTGAAGTTCTTAACTCATTCATGCAAAGAAGAGAAATTACCTATCAAGTATAAGCCAAGTGGCTTTATAGGCAACAACTTCTTGAAAAATAACCTGCTTCATGGGACGTCCAGCAGTAATTTTAACTTCAATGTTTACCTATCATCACAAGCAATTAAAAAAATAAATATATAAATGATCTTGACTACACAATTCTACAAAAAGAGATAAGTCAAGTCCAACATATATGGACTGAAACTTACTCTGTTGTTTTGATTTTGTGAACCAACATCATGGTAGAAGTAAATTTCATTGACACCTAATTCTTTTGATGGAAAAAGGATCAAATAAACCCCTAAAGTATGTTTGGAAATACAAAATGGAGTTTCATGTTTTAGAGCATTCAATCAATCCCTTGATGTTACAAGCATGAACAATCAACCTCATTTAAACTGAAAGTGTGTGTCATATCATCAATATTTCATGATTTCTGTCCTTAATTTCCTTATAAACAGCCTTAGCCATACTTTCCCAAAAAAAAAAAAAAAGGAGCTTAACTATTTAGCCTATGACATTCAGGTCTTAATTAAACCTTTAAAAAGATTATGGCCCATTTTGTATGACATAACATGTGTTAGGGGCTTATTTCGCCCTTTCCCTTCTTTGAATAGGCTATGAGTTTTTTAATCCCTTTTTTTTATTTTATGGACCTTTCTAATTTATTATTGCTGCATATAAGCTTCTTCCAGCCCCTCACTTTTGCATGTTCAACAAAAAGTACAATATGCAAGAAAGATTATGCCTATATGGCCAACAGTAGAGGTCATTAAGTTTTTTATAATGCATCAACATCTTAATCTAGTATTGCATGTATTGGAATAATCTATTGTAGTTCTAAGTTAAGGTCTATCTGGTTTTCAATTCGTAGTATCACTTCTCTAGCGCTTTGCCAACAAAAATATCTTATTTCTAATAATAATTACTCATCAATAGTAGGACCGCTGTGAAAGATGATAATAATGTATTCAAATGTTTGAAATTATGTTAAATCACGCTAGAATATTGATAAGTGTATCTATTCAGCGATTTAAAAAAATGTAAAGACTTCTAAAGCCAGGTGATTTTAGAAACTGCTACCCATCTGGGTCTTGATTGTTTGACCCTAACTACATTTCCTATTTAGAAAAGATAGGTATTCACATGAAGAACAAAAATGAAGAAACTGTGGACACTAGACGGGACCATGTGCACTGCACAGTCCAAGAAAATCTCTTTCATAGATAGAAATCAATCACTTTGCTTCATCATGGATATGGTTGTTTCTATAAACCTACATTTGCAAATAATATGATGTATGACTCAAAGAAGCTATTTGGAAAATAACTCTCAGTGTCTAAATAATCTAAACACAAGCATTCTTTAAGTTTCCGAATAAATGAGGGGCACTAATAAGACCAAATAAGGAATGCATCCAAATATTTCTGTAAATTTAATGAGTTTGCAAAGAGAGCTTGTGATACTTACCCCTTCTTCTTGACAAACTTGAGCACTGTGAAGAAGCATGCTCGTGTACATGTTAACTTTCTTTGCAACTTCCACTTCGATAGCACGAACACTTGCTCCACCAAAAGAATCGGGACAGACTTTGAGATATCCCACTGCCAACCGAAACAAAAGATAGTAAACAGTAGATCATTCTCTTTTTCAAAAGCTCATATTTTCCCCTCATTTACAAGCGCGTACGAGCATCATGCTTCCATTTCAACAGATTCCGCGAACTAGAAGAAAGCCACCATCATTGGCTACAATTTAGAAGTTCTCCAACAACTCATAGGACATTCCACACCAACTTAAGAAAGGTACTTACAGAGCAAGGGAGAATTAAAATGTAGACTACCAATCAAGAACTTACAGGGGCTAGGCACCTTATGAAGAACTCCAAGGACAAGAAGCGTATTGCCAGAACGAAGAACGTCACCCCTCAATCTAACTTGCTCAACAACAAGCCTTAACTCGTGGGCACCGCGGTCCTTGGTGGCATCATAAGCAATAACAACGTACGACGGCAAAAGGGTATTATTCTCCATGTTTGCATGTACAAAGAATTACTAGCCAAACCCAAACCAAAAGGGCCACAATCTGACGATGATAAGTCTCGTTGGCTTCTTCAAACTTACCCCAGGACGGTATGAGCTATAAAGGGTGCCAAAAACCAAAGCCAGGGAACTAATTCTAATGGAAATGAAAATGGAAACTGGGATGGTGATCGATCGTCCAATGAAGTGTTGGGTAGCCTCAGGGAGTTTTGGTTAGAGAAATAACGACGGTTGGTCATTAGGAGAGGAAGAGGATCCAAAGAGCATCTAAGAGGATATATACCTTTTGGAATTGGATGTCCGGCAGTAAGCACAGTACGAGGAGGAGGGGAAGTTGATGTTGGCGTGGGAAGTATCGACAGCAAGGAAGCTTACGACAAACTGCAGGTCACGTTGATTGAGTTTTAGTGTTTTTGGATACATATGGAACAACTTTTCACATTGCCCTCGGTGACTCCCAGTTGCTTAGTCCAAATCTTGCATTCGGGGAGAAGATATGGATGGACATGCATGCTCTGACTGTGATTAAATAATAATAAATATGATAATATTAAAATTCTATTATCAAATTTAGATAACATTTTAGGAGTCACATTTTTTATTTAAATTATATTTTCTCGCTAACTACAGATTACACATAACAAAAATTTTATAACTTAACAAATTTATTTAAATTTATTAACAATATTTTGTTGGAACTGCCTTCAAATTCAAATATTACCAATCTTATTGATTTATTAATTATTATCCTCATATTAATAGAATAATTTATTTTTGAGAAATGTCATACTTTTTATTATAATATAAACATATTTCAAACATTTATAAAATAGGTACTTGTAGATTTTATTTTTACTAGTTTCTTTACCAATGTTTTACAGTTTTGCATGGATGAAAAGCTGTTATTGATATGTTCCCTTGTGCTGTAAAATCGTGCATGATTTTCTGATACAATGTTCATCATTTGTATAAATTTAATTAAAACCTTGGTATCTCGTTTATATCATCATCTTTATACTTTATTCTGGATAAAGAAACATGTCATTCTTAGTTAGAAGAGTTGAAAAGGATCATTATTATTAAATAGTAAGAGATACAGCCTTTATGTGTGATTTATTTATTTTTAATTTCTTTTTTATTTGAATTGTTTAAAAGAAGAATTGTGTAATATTAAAATTTTAAAAAGAACTAGTATTTATCAAAATTTTTAAAATATAAATTATTATATAACTTTCAATTCTATACATAACAATATTTATATAAACACTATCAAATATAAAACAACTAATTATATAATAATTCATTAAGAATTTGAAAAAAATTAATATAAATTTTTTAAAATTGTTAATAAATTTTAAAATAAATAAAATTATAAGAAAACTTTGTATCTTTTAACCTTTGTTAAAATAAAGAGCACTACAAGAAAATGGGTATTTAGCAACGGAAATTACCGATAAAATGTAAAGGTTTTTTATCAGCAAGCGAATTTGTTGACGAAAATTACAGACCGCATAAGTCGTCGGAGAAACGGTCGTCGATAATCTTTAGCGACAAAATAGAAATATTTCATCGGTAATTTACCGATGAACAATTTTTTTCTAAGAAACAGAATTTTTAAGTTCGTCAGTAAAATATTACTTACAGACAAAGTATTGAAAATCTACCGAAACATTTAGCTGCACTAAGTTGTGTCCTATCGATAAATTTAGCGACAAATATTGTATGTGCGTTGGTAAATTTAGCGACAGTCAAGTTGATGAATTATTTACCGACTGAATGTTCTTATTATATCGGTATATTTAATACTAAATTTACCGACGAATATTATAATTTTGTTGGTAATTGCACTAATATTGATTTTTTACTTTTCATACATTTAAGTTGTAAATTTATTTTTGATTGGTAATCTTATGATTGATATTTAATTTTTGCAGTTATCTGGTGATAATATATTGAATTTTTCTACATTTAATTTATCTAAACAGTAACTTGAATGATAATTTAAAGTAAACTTTATATTAATTAATTAAAAAAAATTATTATCTACAACAATAAATATGTAATTCATACAAAATGACTTGAGAGTAGCAAAACTAAGTTATGCAATTAGTGAAGGTGGATGGTCTGACTGCTACGATAGGGTGTTAACCATTCCCTTTAACTCATCCACCTCATTATAGAGCTAGGCTATATACTCCATCAACTGCTGCATGCAACTGAGTTGTCAGCATCTGTATTGTGTTGTCAAGCTAAATGACTCTCTAGTTGGATGTCGATCGCCTACTAGATGCAGTTATACTAGACGTGGAGGATTGCGAATAACATGTGTTTGCAAATGAACCTAAGCTGAAAATACTTCCACAATGGTCCCTACCACCCACTGCATCAAGATATGCCTGACTCTCATCAACAGTTTCAGAGTGTTGAGACTGTCGTTGAATGCTTTCTTGTATTTGGTCATATCAGGAGGCAATGTTTATGTTAATAAGTGATAATTATTAAGAATTAATATTAAAGCACAAATTTCACATACATTAAGTTCTCTACATAGAGTGTTGACGAAGGTCACTCCATCATGCTTCTTAGTATGGCTATGCAAAAAGAGTCGATTGGGTGTAGGCTTCCTGTCCATAGAATTTTCCTGCATCAAAATAAAATGTTATAAGTTCAAAAATTTTGGCAAAGTTTTCTCTATTTTTATGATATTTACCCCTGTTGAACAAAGAAAGTAACTCAATAACACAGTCATATATGGCACCAGGCATTTATAACACTATTATTCTCCATAATACACATATATTTTCATTCTGAAATTCAGACATCAAATTAAATTAAACTACATCAAAGTAAAAAAAATCAGAATATAAATGTAAAGTGTAGATATTTACAAGTTTCTCTGCATGCTCATGGTTCATAATAGATTCTCCAGTGTGTATGGAAAGACTCTCTCCCACCAGTCCTCCACGTTTGTTAGCAAAATTACTCTCTGAAATGGATATTGCCATAGGTGACGTCCAATATTGCTACCAATGACTCTATATTTCTTCAGATATATATGGAGGTCATACACCAGTCTTGTGTAGCACGCCAAGAAAGTCTCTATAACATATACAAGCTTGCCTCTCCCACACTTTATAAATTGTCACGTCAAATTTGGAATCCCAAAAAAATTCTTTCTGAAGAAAAATGAAAAACATACTATAAGTACTTATAACCTACAATATTTATCTAATTAATGTAAAAATATTAATTAGATTAAAAATACAAAAGAATATATTTTTTATACCTCGAAATCTTGATAATAAAAACCTTTTATCGCCTAAAAGACATTCTTCCATATATAACCTTCAAGATCAATCTTCTCCTTGAAATTGGATGTCATGTTTCTTGAGCACGTTTCAAACAGAACCAGCCTAATATATAAGCAATTTTAAATCATTTTCAAATTAAAACCTATAACTTTAGTATAAACCTATGGTGTTATCATGCATGTATTTTTACTCACAGATTGTTGACTATTATAATGTATGTTCTTCCATATACTCCCTCAACACCAGGCTGGAGGTCGCCTTCTCCATCCGCAACGTTGACCCCTGATATCTCTGTTAGTATAAGGGCAGTGGATGGTGTAGGGCTACTGGATGGTGTAACAATAGGTACAGAAGGTGGTGCCTCATTTAGATGTCCAGTATTTGGAGGTACAACACTTGATTCTATAGCAGCTGCAACATGTGATGCTTCACCTGGAAAGTAACTACCTCCAAATCGTGGTAACCTTAACCTTAGTCGCATCATATCTTATTTTCTCTTTGGTGGCATATTTTTAACCTGAAATTAACATTTTATTAAATATTCCAATAATAGAGCAATATAAATTGAATATATAACAATATATTATTGATGCAATAACAAATTTATTCATATAATATTCTATTACAAACATAAATTAATCATTATCATGATCACTTTATTGTAAATCAAAATCATCATCATCTTCTTTTTCTGAAGAATTAGAATCAAACTCAGGCTCCTCTTCAGATCTTTTGCCCTACTCATCTTCTCCAGTAAAAATTTCAACATATTCATTATTTGGATCATTCAAAGGTTCATTCTTGTCATATATAACACATGCATTTATTTCATATACTTCTTCTTGAAATGCTTCAGTTTTAGTTCTCTTATTTTATCCTTTTCTATATAATTCAAAAACACCTGTAGGTTTTACTTTACAAATGGCCAACCAATTTGATTTATCTCATCGTAAGCTGAGAAAAGGGACATAATACACCTTAATCGCTTGCATTGCCAACACGAACGGTTCAAATTGTCTAAATCTTCTTCACTTGTTGATTTCAACTAGATTGTATCGACTATGCACTTTTGCAATAATGTTAGGAGTTGGATCAAACCAGTTATACTTAAATATCACACTCCACTTTATTAACAATGCAGGGTACTCAATTTCAAGTATCTCAATAATTTTACCATAGTAATCCATCAATTCTCCCTGTATGCAAACCCCACTATTTACTATTGTCATGCTATGATCATGATATTTTATATGGAATTTGTATCCGTTAACGAAATATACCAGATATGATTTAACAGTTCGCAAAAGTCCTTTCACAAGATCACATTTAAACTTGTTCTTTATTGGATTTTTTTAGGCCTACAAAAAAATTATTATCAGATTAAATAGTCTATTGTCATTTGAACACTTTGATCTAATAATTCAACCATTTCAATAATTGTACGTGAAAACTTACATATTTCTCTAACCATCGAGTAAAGTGTCTTTCAACTTCTTTATTTATATCATCCTGTGTTTTTTCAAGCATTAGCTCACGTAACCATTCCTCATATAATCTAAAGGCATTATTATGTATTTTAATTGTGAACAACACTTACTTCAAAAACCTAAATAATCAATTTGAAAATCAACTTCAACTTACTACACGAAAGGTTGAACCTCCTGACAGTTCAATAAAATGTAATAATGGGTAGCCTCTATTTCTTTCTCTGTTAACATTCTTCTTATTGACCGTCCATATGTTTATCTAGGATATGTGAAAATGAATAAGTACCATCAACATCACCCATTCCTCTCCCATCGTCATTACGAGGAACTTTTCTTTCTCTTATATGAGCGGCTCAAAATAATGTGAACAAAATATACTTGCTTCCTCCACTAAATAAGCATTACATATCGAACCTTCAACCTTAGCCTTGTTTTTGGAATTTTTCTTTAAGTGATGCAAATACCTACATCACAAATAGCTATTGATTAACAATTTTATTATTAAAATATGATATAACTCCAATTTAAATATTTAATATAATTATCTCTTAAACAGATAGATCCATCGATGTTGAACTGAATCAGCAAGTTTAGTCTCGTGCGCTAAATGCACAGGTAGATGCTCCATAGAATCAAAGAAGCTTGGAGGGAAAATCCCTATAATTTGCACAAGATTACTGGATTTTCCCTTTCTAGTTTTTCCATTTTAACCAACTTTATTTCAGATGATGTTAAGCTTATGAAAAACAAACTTAATTATGTTATAGCTTCCTAAACCTATTCAGTAGCAACTCCTAAAATGCAATTGGAATTAGCCTTTGCATAAACACATATCATGACTTTTCATCTCAAATAATTTGTACTTTCTTATGTCCACACAACTTGCCAAGTTTGAAACATATCCATCAGGAAACTTTAGACTTTTCAACCATTCACACAAAATTTCCTTTTGTTTTTTGACCAAAGTGTAATATGCTTTCAGATATTTACTAGTGTGAAGATATTTATCTAACTCCTTCCTTCTATGAAAAAGCTTCAAATCAGCTCGTGATTTTGCATTTTCCTTTGTCCTCCCTTCAATGTTCATTGTGGTATTGAACAAATTGTCAAAAATATTTTTTCAATATGTATCACATCTAGATTATAACGTATCAAATTAGTTTTCCAATATGGAAAATCCCCAAAGATGTTTCCTTTTCTCTGGCCAAAGTTTTTACTAATGCTTGTATTAACTTCATCAACTTTAAACTCTATAACTTTTAACAACCATAATTCATCAATCTCCTGTAATATCTTTTCACCAGCTTTGTAAGGGGGAGGAGATGTCTGTACCATCCTATTCTTAATAAAAAGAATTTATTATGCCTAAATGGATGATTTGGAGGAAGACATTTATTGTGGTTGTCAAACCAAGATATTTTGGCCCCGTTTGTAAGATAAAAAGCATCAAAATCATTGCCACAATAAAGACAAGCCAATTTTCTTGTTGCGTTCCTTCCAGACAACATAGCATACGCCAGAAAATCATTAATAGTCCAGATCAAAGCTTTTCTCAATACAAAATTTTGTTTAAGAGATGCATCATATGTCTCCACACTATATTCCCAAAGATGATGCAATTCAGATACCAATGGTTGTATGAATACATCAATTTTATGCCTTGGATTTCTAAGCCCTGACACAATCACTATCAAGAACATATATGCCTCATTCATACACATCCATGGAGGCAAATTATAAGGAGTAATTATGATTGGCCATGATGAATATTGTTGGCCAAATTGACAAAAGGTTGGAATGCATTCGTCGACAATCCCAACCTAACATTTCAACTTTCAGCTATA
This sequence comes from Erythroxylum longipes, assembly GCA_027563885.1. Lineage (NCBI taxonomy): Eukaryota > Viridiplantae > Streptophyta > Magnoliopsida > Malpighiales > Erythroxylaceae > Erythroxylum > Erythroxylum longipes. Next base: position 13,258,619 of record JAOQMS010000006.1, on the reverse strand, counting down.
AACTCATAATGGGTGTTATTGAAATGTTTCTATGCCAGTGCATCCGATGGATGGCTCATTATTCCATCTTCCTATTCATGTTCATTATGCCATCTCATGTGAGATGCAGTAACATTAGAGGCATATAGTCTTTGAAATCTCGATGTTAATGGGAAAAAATACATTCGTTTCCAAGGTACTAATTTTTGTTTCATAGTACGCTTTCTAGATTTGAATCTAGATTGACCACAAAATTTGCATTCTTGTAATTCCACGTCATCTCCCAAAAACAACATACATCCCAATTTGAAACAATCAATTTTTTAAACTAGCAAACCAAAACCCCTAATAAGTTTCTTCATATTGTAAAAATTATCAACCATTTTATGATCAGGAGGTAATGATTCATAATACCAACCAAGAATTTTATCAAAACTTCAACTAGAGATTTCCCTTTAGACTTTATGTTTAATATTCGAGCAATTGAAGACAATTGAGTCATTATCTCACAATTTGGCCATAATTCTTGGTCAGCTGATTGTAGTAAGTCACAAATCTGTTTTGCATATGGCTTTGGTTCTTCTTAAAGATTTTCGATATTTTCCTAAAAGATATAACCGACTGCATCATAAACCATTTGGATGTAAGAATTTTTAGTTGCACCCACATTATTTGTTTTAAGTCCAGTCCCCCTTCAAACTCATCCATATTTATTGACGAGTCTACTTCATTACCCCTTAATAAATCAATGGCTCCCCATGTCGTGTCCACTCAAAATAATTTGGAACAAACCCTTTTCTTAACAAATGAAGATTCACTTCATTAATAGGAAGAAAACAAATATGTTTGCACTTTTTACACAGACATTTAATCTTTGGGCCATCCATATATTCAAGTTGACAACATGCACAGTGAATCAAAGCTTCAACTCCCTCAACAAACTCAAGATTAATGAAAACATCTAGTGTTAATCATCTATACATCCAAGATAAATCAACATTACTCATTTCTGCAAAATTGTTATTTAAAAAAGTGAGAATTAATCACATTGAAGTTCAAGTAATCATGTTTAAATTAATCACCTACAACTTGATTTCCAATGTCTAATTTTAAGTAAGCACTATAGTAAGTGGCATTGTTTACACCTGTGAATCAAGAAAACAAGTTCTCGCTGTGCCTCCTAGACTCCTGGAATTTTTCACTGATAAGCCTCATAGGAGCTACATCGAAGGTTTCCAGCCTATATACCATCCTAGGATTTATTATGGCTTAAATCATTGCGAATTTTTCGTAACTATACAACTTACTACTATTTTAATTTTTTGATTCAAGTTCGTACACTAAGTACAAATTAAAAGAAACACTAAGGTACATGACATTGTTACACCATATGAATCGAGAAAGCAAGTTCTCGCTGTGACTCCCAGGCTCGTGAAATTTTTCACCTATAAGCCTTATGGAAGTTGCATCACAGGTTTCCATCCTATATATCATCCTTTCATTATGCCTCAAATCATTGTGAATTTTCCATAACTATACAACTTACTACTTTTTTAATTTTTGATTCAAGTTTGTAAACTAAGTTAGAATTAAAAGAAACACTAGGGTACGTGGCATTTTTACACCATATGAATCAAAAAAGCAAGTTCTCGTTGTGACTTCTAGGCTCATGAAATTTTTCACCAATAAGCCTTATAGGAGTTGCACGGGTTTCCAACCTATATAACGTCCTAGGAGCTTCTTATACATTGGATCATCCAGAAGATCCCAAACTCATTCCACATATAATAAAATACTTATGTAATAATACATCTACTCATCAATGATTCAAATAAAACAAACCTAAATACTTAGACTATTAAAAAAGAACATAAAACTCATCAATGATTATAAGAATATTCTAAACAATAACACAAAATCAAGACTTCTTTTGCATTCACACAAAACCTAATCACAAATACTCATACTATTAAAGCAAAAAATATGGTACACATTAGTTGGATGACTTACCTCGATGGACAGAAAACTACAAACTACAAAGAAGAAGGATGAGAGATGCTCTTAAACACAAAATAGGGCTTGCAAAAAAGAATATTTAATATTTAATATAATACACTTTTTCAATAGTTTTGTATTTATATTTGTTGCATACAAATCCAAATTTCACTATACTCATTAACACTTGAAACTCTTACAATCAATTATCAATATAATGTCAACAAAAACATGTGATATATACCAACATAAGCAGAATACTTTCAACATATGATATAAACATCAAAAGATATAAACATAATGATTTTTTTACTTCTTTTATTGCCTTAGGAATTCTCTTACATAAGTGATAGAATAAATGGATCACCAAACTTTATCATTGTATTCTATATTAAAATAAACCAAAATTTGCTATAAGACATATGCTTATAATCTCTAACCAACATTTTGTTATGTTAGGCATAATGTAATGGAATTTATTTTACGACATACAATTCAATTAGCATTTTTCATTAGTGCTCCAAACAAGTTCTTCATTATACCATTTTCCTTATGATTAGAGTCGATTATCATAATCTCCTTTACTTCTATTGAAATGTAATAACACCACCAACTCTTATTCTAAATGAGAGGATTAGAAACAATGAAGAAAAAGATATTCAACTCTAATTCATTATGTAAACTATTATTTAATGCATCAATGGTAATATAAAAAAATAAAATACAATTAACAATCTAGTCTTGAATGCATCAATGGCAATATCCAAATCTTTGCCCATAGGTGTTGCATATATCGAAATAATATGCAAGAAATTAATAGATGATAAGGATAAGGATTTGTCCACATTTTTCTTCAGTATTTAGTTTACTTCTGTGTAACAAGATTACATCAATTTCAATGCATAAATGGATAGAACAATGTATTAGTTTCAATCTAGGAATTAAGGTATTTTCATTCTATAATTTCATAAATTGAACTAATTTAATATTATTTCATTAAGTCAAAGAAAGCAAGAGATGTTTTAAATTCAGTTTTGATGGCTGAGTGAGTGATGATGATGAAGTTAGATTGGTAGGAAATGTATTCAAGTGATATAAGCCTTACATTGTTCTATCCAAGCCAATTATATTCCAAGTTTTTAAGTTCTATATCTAGCAAAAGTTTAATTATAATCAGAAAAAGTAATGAGATCCTCTTATCAATTTGCTAACAGATAACATAGTTTGAAAATGTTAGTAAGGCTAAGAGCTCAAAAAATTAAAAATAAAAAAAGTAGAGAAAAGAAAAAGGGAAAGTGAGTTTTTATGCAAAATAAAATAACAGGGGAGTTGCTTATCTACAGAACTTTTTCTCTATAAGAAAGATGGAAAATAGAAAATGTGCATTGATTGTAGGTTTATAATCAATATAACATTAAAGTATCACCATCCCATTCTTAAGTTAGATAATATGCTAGATGAGTTTTATATGTCTAATATCTTTATGCAAAATTTATTTAAATTCTAGATACTGTCAAATTAGGATGAGGGAAGGGGGTAAGTGTTAAAATACATTTTAAAAAAACAACTTTATGAATGGTTAGTAATGCCATTTGAAATCACAAATACACTAAGCACTTTTATAAGATTAATTGATCATATTTTGCGTGCATTCATTAATTAATCACATTTCGCGTGCATTCACTAGAAGTTTGTTGTTTTGTATTTTGATGACATTTTGGTTTACAATAGGGATTTTGATGAACATATGTTTCATTTATAACACAAAACTCAAATAACACACAATACTCAAACCAACATTGATATATAAGCATTTAAATGAAGACTTGAACTAATCACAATGGCTTGTCAACAATTAGGAGTTTCACTCATACAAGTAAAAGCACTAGGGACATATAACCATTTGATAAAAACTTTAAGAAATAACTGCATGTTGGTCATATGGATTTTAAGTAACGTAATTCATAACATATAATGCCTTAACCAATCAGTCTAAATACATATGAAGATCACCTTCCAACCTTGTCAAAAACTGTATATATATAAGAATAAAGAAACAAGATAAGATTGAAGCACTTATAAGTAGTTAAATAGTGTTAACTTAATAATAGAGAAATACCAATCATTAGAGTATCTCACCTAAGTTGGATTGTTATTATCTTAATATCGGTACGAATCAGGAACCACTTCAACTCCCTACATAAAAAGAAAAAGAGAGGTTAGACATATAAATAGGAAGGTGTAAAATAATAAAACTAAGAAAGCAATTATGCACTATAATAAAGATAAAAGGTAAATAGTAAATTTATATGCTAGATTACGTAAAGTAAAATAAAAGCCTTACAAAATACTTTTTTTAACCTTTTCTCTGGTTGACCTAACATCATAAAAACCTTATCTAAAGTTAAGCAAGAACCAAAAGTAATGGAGCGACATAAAATAAAGAAAGAATGGTAAGCATATTTTTTATTTCTTATCATAATCTCAGTTTTATTAAGAATATACCAACAAATACATTTTTCACTCTATCTGAAGTTTTTTCTCTTCAAATTTAAGTTGCCCATCATAGTCAACTATTGGGATAACACGAATATTAATTGTGAAATAGTAGGTTATTGAATGGAAAATAGTTGGATATTTGATACTTGATAAAAGATAATGTGATAAGTGAATAGAAAATGTTGGGTATTTGAGAGTAGAAGGGATAAGAAAGCTAAAATGTAAGAGAAAACTTAAATTAATCACTAAAATGGATAGACATGTCACATCCATCTTTAAAAAATAACAAATAGAAGAAACAGTGAGTTAATATATACTAGAGGCAAAAGATATTTCATTAAATAGTTTAAACTAAAATAGGCGGCTTAATGAAATTGGTAACTTTTGATATACGTAATAATTGCTTAATCTAAAATATAATTATACTAGTCAATTTATCATTATATCTAAGTGAATAAAAAGAATATTATTAATACATATGAAGATTACCGTCATAACTTATAAAGAATACCCTTTATACAAAGTATATCATAATTCAATGTAAAAAATATCATCATGCCATACAAAAAAGTATCATCTTTACTTTAATATGTCAATACCACAATTGAGTGCAAACAATACCATAATAATATATAAAGAATATCATGAATTATACAATCTATACCATGAGTCTATATAAAAAACACCATTGCACTATATAAATAAGTAGCACCTTTACTTTAATATATTAATACCACAATTGAGTACAAAGAATACCATCATAACTTATAAAGAATACTATAACTCTATAGAAATTATGCTACAAATCTATATAAGAAATATCATCATAATATATAAATGAGTACTACCTTTAATTTTTCAATATTATATCTAGGTATAAAGAACACCATAACAACATATAAAGACACGTTGACTCCATACATTCTACACCATGATTATATATAGAAATATCATCGCACTATACAAATGAGTATCACTATTACTTTAATGTGTCAATAACATAATAGAGTACTAAGAATATCATCACAACATATAAAGAATAACATGACACGTTACAAACTATACAATAATTCCATATAAAAGATATCATTACACTATACAAATAAGTATCAACTTTACTTCAATATGTACCTTAATTAAGTGTAAATAGTATCAACATAATATTTAGAGAATACCATGACCACACAAATTATATCATAACTTTATATAAAAGTACCATCAAACTATGCAAATAAATACTATCTATACTTTAATATATCAATACCACAACTAAATGTAAGGAATACCATCCCAATGTATTAAAAAAAATACCATAACTCTATACAACAAATAACATCACACTATAATCAAAGTACAATTTTGGTATAATTTTGAAATACTATTTGTTTAGTTCACAAAAATGTTCGTTATATGATCCTAAGCAGATTAACTTCTATGTTATTTTTTAATTCCATTTATTACATATTCATTTTTTAGTTATGCAAAAGTATCATGTATTAATTCATTATCAAAAATGGTTAATCTTTTATGAAATGTTTTATATGTTATTTTAAACATTTAAGCTGCTCTAAAGCAATCGCAATGAAATTCGAAGTGTAAAAGACTACAAGATCATCAACATTATCTCACGACACTAAATACAAATTTAAGCATCTTAGGTGGTGGGATGATGTTATCAAGAAAACCATCAAACAGTTATGTTTGTTTTCTCAAAATCAAGGAAATTGTAACCCCCTTAGAAAAAAAAAAGAAAAACTAGAAAATGAAACCTTGCTCCTTACATTCAAGCAAGTTATAATAACATTCAGTATGTTGGTTTTATAGGTACTACAAATCACAATAAAGAGACGTTCATAACACAATAAAACGAAAGTATTGTAGAGAATAGTTATAAAACATACTTAGTTGTCACTATCTTTGAAGCAGATGCTACACCCTTTAAGGCCCTAAAAATAGATGCGATGGAGGAGAGGGAACGGAGAGACAGAAGAGGGGGCTTCGGTAGCGACAGAGATGAGGATAGGGGGACGACAAGGACAGTGTGGCTTCATAGGGACAAAGAGGAGGACGATGGGACGACGACGACAGAGAGAAAAGAAAAATGCAATGGAGGAGGGGGGCTTTGGTAGCTTTTAGGTTAAACAAAAACGACATCATTTACTGTTAAAATAAATGAAGTTGTTTTAGTTTTATTAAAAACGTTGAAGCTGAAGCAAATGATGATATTTATCTTTCAAATTTACCGAAGGAATGCATTTTCGTTGATAATTCCCAATGCTTATTTATGCCACCAAGCACTCCCTCCTATTTTATAGATGAGAATTTTCCATCCATCGTTATATTCCGTCATAAAATTTGCCGAGATAATTTCCCCCCACATTTACTGACGGATATTTTGTCCATCGCAAAATGGAATTTTTCTAGATAATGTCACCAACTGAATATGATTTTTTATTGGTAATTTGCTACAGTTAAGTTTCTGTCGATAATTTTCCATTGCTGATTACTAATTTTCTTGTAGTGGAGACATTATAAAATAAAACATAAATACTAATAGTTTTTAAATTGAAGTTGACTTGGGTTCTAAATTAGTTTCTTTTAACTTGATTATTCTTTTAAAGTTTATTATTAACATATTCTATTTATCTTTATTATTAAACTATATTGCCTTTTGAAATCGCTTCTTCTATGTTTTGGCTTTGAATTAAAGCTTTTATATGTTCTAAGTAATGTTTCATTTCTTTCCTTGATCTTTTATCTTCTTTATTTAATGATTTTTTGAAAATTAAAAAATTATATTTCTAAGAAAGGAAATAGGTAATGTTTCATATGAGTTCATAGATAACAAGTTATGAAAGAACTTAATAATGATAATTTACAACATTAAAGAGTTATAATGAATATGGATCATTGGCAGTTACTAAGCTAATGATTCATATTTCTGTCATTCTTATGCATGGTATCTAAAGAATCCAAGGTTAATGCTCCATCTTAATAAGTTATATAGGTTCAAGCTCCTATAGCTTCTATGCAGCTTCAAGATTGAGCCAGGGACCATTAATATAAGAACCTTGACTTTGACTTAAGTTCATTGAAGTATTACTTACTCACGATTTCTAGTTCTTTATGGACCTTTAAAAAGCTCCACTCTAATATTAGTTTACGTTCATAGGAGCTTTAAGACACCACAACATAAAGCCTCCAAATAGATAATCTTGCTTGAGTTTAGTTGCACCTTAGGATAGCTTCAAATATTCTCAACTAATTTTTCAAATTGAGAACACTTTGACTGGCATATGCTTTTCTAAGTTCCTACCCATTGAACTAAGGGAGTTTCCAACTGATATTCTGATGATAACAAAACATGATTATTACTAATTTGTTTATTATTTTGATGAAAAGCAATATTAGAACAAAATGAAGTTATAACTCAGGAAGATAGTGTATGAAGTTGATAACGAAAAGTTGAAGTTTGCAATCGATGAAGTGAAGATCAAAACAAGAACACAAAAAGATCAAGGCTTATCAATTCATTTCACATTTTGTATTATTATTTGTAAGCTCACTTTGTTAATTTGATGATCCAAAAGGCTTACTAAGCATAATCATTTCATCTTAGTTCATTGCATGACTCTTTACATTAATCAAATGGTATTGAAGCTTTTGATTTTAATATAAAAGCCTTTTTCTTTTAAATAAATCTTTATGGAACCTTTTGGGAAGTGTTTTAATCATATTTGGATTTTAAAATTTAGTTTTTAGTATTTTAAGTTGTTAAAATCATGTTTTTTGAGTGATTGGTTGACCTATATAAGTCAGTGATCAACCAATATAGGTTAAAAGTTATTAAAATTAAAGTATTAAGAGTATGTTATAACATTGTTGATATATTAGAGCATTCTTTACTGGTCAACCAATGTCCAATAGCTAGTGAATGTAATTGTTGTAAACATATTAGCCAACCAATATACTAGTTAGTGTTATAAATGCATACTAGTCGACTAGTATGTTATACTAGTCAACTAATGCATCAAATATTGTCAATGTAATGGCTAATTCTTGGCTCTAATTCCTAGTTCTTGGCTCCAATAGTGATTTGGGGTCTTTATACACTATAAATAGGCATTTATCATTAGTTTTAGCATTAAGAAGGTTTTGGGTGTTGTACACATACATTTTAAAGAGTTTTCAATTATTTGAGCATCTTTATGTCATAGTTGTAAGAGCAAGTGATTTTGCAATTGTCAAGTGATTAAGTAAGGTATTTTGAATTGTAATATTGTCAAGTGATTAAGTAAGGTATTTTGAATTGTAATATTTGGTTGGGGCTATATATTATTATATTTAGGGGTGATATAAGTGAATTTGAGGTTCATCTTCACCTTAGAAGAAGATTATAAGAAGAGTTCCTCTTTAATGAGAAAGATTATACAAAGGTTATTCTTCACCTTAGAAGAAGAATTATATTGAAATTTCATAAATAATCTTAGGAGTGGTCATAGGCAAGGGCTTTTTATCGAACTACTATAAATCAGTTTTCATTCTCTCTTCCCTATCCTTTGTTAAATTATAGTTCAATTGTTTGGTTAATTTATATCAAGTGATTTCCTCATACTTATTTATATGAATTGTTATTAATTAAGTACATTGGTCATAAAATTTGTTAAATTTTGTAAATGTCCAATTCACCCCACTTTTGGGTGCCATTTAGGACTAACACTATCTTTACTCAAGTCTCATTTTGATAGCAATACCTAAAGACATTTTAAAGTGTTATATATTTTCCAGGATGAATTTTTTATCTAGGTTAGAGTGTTACGATAGAAAGTTGGACTATCTACACTCCAGCCGTTGAATAATCTCTCATTACTTTGCTTAAAAATGGCATAGACTCCACAATTCAATGCAAACTTGAATAGAATATGATCTCATTTACACAAACAATGTCTACTTATTGCCATTTCAATTCCTTCCCATTCCATTTTAATACAATAATTGATGCAAAATTTTTTAATTTTCCTCCATAACAACACTAAGTATCTACATTGAAAGAACAGTTGACTTCGAGTATTATTTTCAAAGCTACAAAGAGAGTGAGTGAGGTTAGAGATGAGTGGATTTTTTAGCCTATAATGAGTACTAAGTTTGTTTTTGATAATTAACTACAGGATGAAAGTTATATTAGGGAAATTCTATCTAAATTAGACTAACTTACTCCATGAAACCTCATCTTGACTATCTTTAAATATCTTATAGCAAGATTTATTAGTAAAGGAACCGAAGTCATATTTAAGCTTATAAATATTATCTTTAAGACGTTAATAAGGTTTTTAGTTTGGGATTAAGTTTTAGAACTTAGTAAACCTTCTAAATCTTATATGTCAATCATTCTCCTTAGATACTCAGTCACTTTGGCCTATAATTTAAACATATGCCTAAAGTGAAAAACCTTATGGATGAGAAAAAATGGCCTCCTTATAGTCTAATTACTATAACATATCCATATTGCTTACTCATTCCCTATCTTATGCTTAAATTTCTTTGCTTCTCAACTTAAGCATTTGATGTAGAGTCCAAGAAGAGTAAGCTTTTGGTTTTGATTTCCCAAAAGCTCTTATTCTCCAAATAATGAGGATGAACCTTCTAGACCCAAAGGTTTTTCTTGTATATAAAAATACAATAGATTCTTTTATTTAATAGCAACTTGTTGGAGTTTTTAATAGACCATAGTCATAGTCCTCTTTCCGCCTTAGGCAATCCAATCTCAAACCATTTAACTTTGGCCTTATTGGATTTATAAACATCCCCTATCTAGAGTAAATTCCTCATAATTCTTTCAATGTCATTTTTGATCTACTTTGGAAGAACTATATCGAAATTTAGTACGTGTATAGATTATTAACAATGGACTTAATTAGCTAGAGTTCTCTATATCAAAATAAACTCTTATTGTAATAATAACTCAATCTCTTTTCCATCATGTAATATAACGTCTGAAATTATCTATAAGTTTGTTTCTTAAAAGCAATAGAGAACTTAAGGTATGTAAATGGAGGATCCTTGATCTTCATTCCTATTAACTTGGAGTTTTTTAGCTAAGAGACTTTGTTGTAGTTGAAACTAATAAAAAGATCTTATGTAGATTGATGACTAGGCTTGATATTTTACTTAAGAAATTGATGGAGCTTAGTAGAAATTTAATTGAAGAGGGTTCAACCTTATATAACATTAGGAGATCATCTACAAAAGATAAGTTAAACAATCCAGGTTTGCTACATTTGGTTTGAAATTTGAAAGAGGGGTCCCTACAAATGCTATCTTCAGTGAGTCTTATTAATACTTCAATACAAATTAAGAAAATCTAGGGCGAGATGGGATCCCCTTTTCTTATCCTTTTCCTTCCCTTGATTATCTTGGTTTGCTCCCCATTAGCTTATAAAACAAATAGAAGTAGGAGCTATGCATTTATCTATCCAAGTTATAAATTTGTGTGAAACTTTTGAATGTTGGAAGATAATGCAAGAAGAATTCCCAATTAATAGAATTAAATGATTTATGAAAGTCTATCTTTATAACACAATTCTTAAGGACAAAAGTCTTTTGATACCCTTTAAGGAGATCTTATGCTATCAAGATGTTGTCTTTTATATTCCTTCCACTTATAAAAGCTCCGTAAGATCTGCTAATAAGAATTTAGAAGTAGCCACAACATTAAGGAAAAAATCTCAGGGATATTTTTTTAGAGAACCTTGTAATAACCTATAGGTTTATAGAACTTAAGGGAGGTAGGATTTGGTACCTTATGAACCAAAAAAAAGTTGGTCTTATTGTGCACCTTAAGTATCTTTCTATAATTAAAGAATTTCGATATATATTTATTGATATGTTACATTATACAAGGCCATACTTCTCTAAAGAAGAAGCCCTTTAAACTTTTAAGTCCATGATCCTTAGTAGGGTTAAGACCTTTTATAGAATTCTCTACATCTATTTGATTGATATGTCTAATCAAATCCTCTACTTAATTACCAAAAAGGATCATTGACAAGAAGGACCTAGAATATCAGTTGAGGAATCAGTCTTAGTTGAGCCAAGATGATATGGAAATATCTATGAGCCTCATCCTTAAGTTACTATTATTCCAAAATCCTTTCACCATTAGCCTTGTAGAGATTGGTCATTTTGTTTGAATTCCTTTTAACAAAATAGCTTTCAAGAAATAAGAGGAACATTTGCTGCCAGCCTGAAGCCAAACCACTCTTGCTTTTTATTTTATATTTGAGTTATTAGCAACAAGGGCATTGATATAATACATGAGAGCTTTCTTTTTCTTTTCTAATTTTCTCCTGTTTAAAGGATCATTATAAAGATCCTCCTAATCCGGGCTTATAACTACTTCTTGCCAATAAAATCTACTCTTTTTTTCTTACAACAGCTTAGTGTAGGATTTTGAGATGTTACTTAACTATTCTAAGTTTCCTAAGAAATTTTATATTGTTCATAACCGTAAATCACTAAGGCCATTCCCTTATATAATACTTTTTGGAAGCCTTATAATTTAGTGAGGTAGATGAAGAACCTGAATTGGGATATTCTTTTGAAAGCCTCTACTAAGTTATGAATCTCAATGATAAACTGATACAAAGTTAGAAGATTTTTAAATATAGCTTTACTATTCTAAAACTCTTGACGCCATATTTGATTCACCAAAGCCCTATTAAGTTTCCTTCTTAAAACTGTTTCCTTTATTATTTGTTATTCCAAGTGAATTGTTTCCCCTCATAACTATGGTTAGTAGCCTCTATTTTTCTTAAACAAGTTCTAAATTCATTATAGGAGTTTCTTGTGCCCATATCTATTTGAGTTTCTAAATCATGTAGGGTATAATTAAAGTCCTCAAGTAAGATTTAGTGACTAGCCTATAAGTTCAAAGTGCCTCCAAAGTTATGTTCTTTAAAATGCAAGATTTGTAGCATAAATAAAACTAATGTATATATTTTTGTTGATTCTCTTTAGTTTCATATATAAATGGATAGCTTCATCATTCATAAGGAAGTTAGTGATCTCAATTTTCTTATAATCATAAGCCACTACTATCCTTCCATTGTGGTGTTCTTTATGATTTGCAATAGTTGCCTAGGTGTTTGGAAAAAACTAAAGACTCCTACACTTGTCCTCTTTCAATTTAGTTTCTAAAAGGCCAACTTACTTGTTTATTAGGGTTGTGAAGGTCCCTCATATTCCTAGAAAACACTAACATTTAGAAGGGGTGGAGAAGTTCCTAGCTTTCTTATTTTATGCTTTCCTATTAGATCTCCTTAAAGTTAATTTAAAACTTTCTTACTCCCTAAAGCATCTTTTGCCTTTTAATCATCTCTTAGGTTCTCTTCTATAATCCTTGGATTTTTCTTAGGTAAATGAGGTGTGTCCATTTACATTTTCTTAGGACAATATTTTCTGTTTAGATTAAAATATCTTGTCTGCTAGCTTGGTAGTTGTATACCAAGTATTAGGTATATCTACTTTTTTTATAAAATAAGTATCATATTAGATGTGTTGCTTCTTTATATTTGTGTCTAACATTGCTTTACCTTTTTAGGATTATGTAATTATTTACTTTTGTATTAATGAAGTTAATAAACAATATTCTTCACTTTGTGGTAACATCAGTTAGCTTTTCTAGTACCACCATTTCTGTAATCCTTACTCTTATAATAAATACCAACACTTTGCATTCTCTTTTTCATAAGGGACTTATATTTTCTTTGTATAAGATTTTCCAAAATGAAGCAGGGAATCTTGTGAAAAAACGATACATGGTACCTAAGTGGGAATTTTTCCAATCGTAATGAATTTAGTGGAATCCTTATCCTTGCTCTTAAAATGAGTTGACTTCTTGTGAAATCTAGGAGTATCTTTTATCCTGTCCTATTTTTCACTAATGACTTCTGCCCTTCCTTTTTTATTGTTAGGACCCGTGATGCTTTCTTTAGAGAAGATAGGTTTTACACAGGTTGACTTTTTTAAAGTTTCCTCCTCTAACAATACTAGCTTGTTTTTATCAATCTTTGAAGTGGACCTTTGTCGCCAAAGCCTTCTTTTTTGGTTTCGGGTTAAGGATACTAGATTATTAGGGTATCTTACTCGTTGCCATTGTCAGGACAATCACATTTGTGGTGGCACTATGAATCTCGGCACAGAAAACTTAGAATTAGAGGTTCATATCTTTTCCTATAAGCTTTGATGAATTATGCTTAATGATTTTCCCTAAAATTTCTACCTTTTATTGGATTTTCTGAATTCATTAACCCCCATTCCTAAAATTAATATTATAACTAGGAACAGAAACATGTTCTTACATTGTTGATGCTAAATGATGTGAAATCTAATAATAAACATAAGTCAAATTCAGTGGCATTAATGGTTGCAACTGACAAGGATAGGTCCTCATCTATCAACATAATTTGGTTAGCTTCAATGAATAAGAAAATTCCCTTGTTGATTCAGTCTTGGACCATATTTTTGAACCTCCAACGTGAATTTGTCGGGTGGCTCTAGGTATTAGGATATTTGTAGTAATCTCTACCTCTAAGTTCTTCTTTTATAGGAATTTTATGCTCATGCAATAAGGTGATGAATTTTTCTTGCAACAAATAATCAAATATCTCTTATCTTTTGGAGTTGTTAAAAGTGTACTGAACATGAGTAGATAAAGCTCATATTTTCTTTTTGACTTCCAAAGACTTATGCTCTAAAGAGGGGCAAACACAAGTTTCAAAGATGTTAACTTCGGTTACTGCTGAATTATAAGAATTTGTCTGGGCAACATAAATGTCTATTAAATTCTTCTTACTGTGTCCATCCTCCCTAAGAAGTTCTTTGTATTCGAACAATTTTGTTGCTATTTCATAGAAATCAAGAAATTATAAGCCTTGGAATTTCTTATGCAATTAAATGTCTAGCCCTTTTTGAGCTAACTTTACATTTTATTCTTATAAACTCAATCTGACTACAACTTATTTTCTTAAAATGAGTGATGAACATGTTAGCATTCTCACAAGTCTTTTGAGTAACTCTTGATAACTCAACTATTATACTTCAAGCTCTCCAAAAAAATTGTTTATGAAACAACCTTTCCATTTCAGCCAATTAAGCTGTCTTAAATCAGGCTCGTACAATTCCCAAATAGCATCTTTGATGACTTCCATATGGACTTGTAATCTCATTTTCGACGAGGGATAATAGTATTAAGGTTTCTAATCATAATTTTACCCCTAAATTGTAATGTGACGTTGGAGAGGCTTGTGATCACGCTTCACGTGCATGGTAAGTTAGCAGAAATATCGAAATCAAAATTCTAACTCCCTGGATATCCCCATAAACCTAGAATCCATAAACATGCATAAACAGAATGTAAAAACATGAAATTACATCATATGCACCTTGCAAGTGCTCCTCCTTTCTTAAATCTTCTACTTCTTTGGGTTACAAAAAACACCAAACACCATTAATAGCCAGTGAAGAACATGTAGAGATGAAGAAATATATTGTGTAAGGAAGGTTTGGGCACCGAACAAGATAGAAACACAAGTAGGATGCTCAATAGGAAGGATAGAAGAGAATTATATCACATGCAATAAACATCAAGCAACCCTTGCTTGACATGCAAAAATATTCTCCCTCTAACTCCCTCTAAATGTCCAAAACGTTTTTGGACTCCCTAACTATTTATTTTAATGTTTAAGTGATAAGAAATCACTTATATATTTTACTGGAATTAGTTGGTCAGATCGTGACTTAGTTGGTCACCATCATGACTCCACCTTGGATATCCACGCAACATTTGCTTCATCCATTCCTTTTCAACATTTCTTACCACAATCATATCACGATATTATCCTAAAACATTCCCTCAATCTCCTAAACATGTGACCCTTTAGGTTCCCAATTTTTTGCCACTTTAATTATCTTTTTATCTGATCAATTCATGAATGGTTTCATGACACCAATTTACTAGAAAGTAAGTGGATTAACATACGAACTCTTTGATAGTCAATTATCTGACTTACAAACCTTTCCATAGGTAATTACCATGTAATTCATCCTTTCACCCTTCTATACCCCATTTAGTTCGAAGTATGGGCTACGTGTCAACTCCTACTAGACTGACTACATCACATCTAGTGTAAGTGATATTAGTTCTCGTCCTAGGGATCTCATTACTCTTAATGTCATTGAAGACTCTCTTCATGACACATCTAATCTGGCCAGAGATTCTTGAGTAATGACCGCGATAAGAGTTCTTGGGTATCATCTCCTTCTATCAGTGATAGTGAATCCTTTATTGGCTACCCAATACCTTCGAATACCAATAGTTGTACCCAATAACCACCTTATGAGTGACCTTATCTTGAGGTAACAAGGAATGGTGTTAAATCAAAGGATTAGTATCCAAGATATCCTTGAGTACCTCAAGTCTAACGAGATTTACACCATTACTATGATGAGATTAATCACTGACATTTAATGGATCATCCATATGACAATCTCATAGCGGGACATTCGATGTACTTACTACTCTTAGTATACATCCACATGTTAACTCTAAACATCTCATGCTTATAGCTTATGAGATCCACTGCTTGATCAAATCAAGGAGTATAACATGTGCTAGTATATTTAGATTAACAATGTTTTGTCTCACTAATCCTATTACTAGGGATAATTTAGATACTAACATAATTGCACATAGTAGGAGTCTCAATATCATGATCTCATCATGATTTCCTTCATGCTATGTTTTGTATCATGGACTTCATTAACTCGATTTAAGATCGAAATCAATTCATAAATATGAATATCAAATTAATGAAAATTGCCTTTGTTTTTATTAATTAAAATAAAGTTTGTATAAAACTGCTAAAAGCGATTGTCTTTAGAGCACTACTCTAACAATCTCCCACTTGCACTAAAGCCAATCGCATTTGTATCTAATACCATAGGCGAGTACACTTAAATCAAATCTAGTTTGGGGAAATGGATTAGTCAAAGGATCAGCGATGTTCTGGTCTGTGGGCACTGTCTCTATCTTCATATGATCTCTATCAGCGATCTCTCTAATCAAGTGATATCTCCTGAGTATGTGCTTGGACCTCTGATGAGACCTTGGTTCCTTGGCGAAATAGCCCCATTATTGTTACAATACAATAGTATCGGGTCTACAATGCTCGGAACCACTCCAAGTTTCATAACAAACTTCTTGATCCAAACAGCTTCTTTTGTCTCTTCTACAGCTACAATATACTCTAATTTGATCCTTGAACCTATAGTCATCTCTTATTTGGAACTCTTCCAACTGACTGCACCACTATTCAATGTGAAAACGTAACCTAATTGGGATTTGGAGTCATCCTGTTCAGATTAAAAACTGGTATCTGTATGCCCTCTCATTATAAGATCTTCATCTCCATATATCAAGAATACATCCTTATCCCCTCTCAAGTACTTTAGGATATTCTTAACAGCCATCCTGTGAAACTCACCAGGATCTAATTGATATCTGTTTGTAACACTTAGAGCTTACTATATATCGATTTTATTACATAACATAGTATACATGATTGATTATATTACCAAACCATATAGGATCAAACTCATGTGAGTCCTCTCATTTTGCATCTTCGAACATATAGATTTCGAGAGTTTTATCCAGTGAGTTATTGGAAGAAACCCTCTCTTGGACTGCTCCATACTAAACTTGTTTAGTACTTTATCTATGTATGTAAACTGTGAAAGAATTAGCAACTTCTTTGATCTATCTCTATAGATCTTTATTCCCAATATATACGTTGCTTCTCCAAGGTCTTTCATGGAGAAATTTTGAGATAACCAAATTTTGATAGATTGCAAACTTGAGATATTATTTCCTATTAGTAGTATGTCATCCACATATAACACAAGAAATATGATAGCACTCCCACTAACCTCTTGTTCACACAAGGTTTATCCAGATTTTGTAAGAAACCAAACTTTTTGATTGTAGCACCAAATCAGATGTTCCAAATCCTAGATGCTTTCTTCAATCCATAAATGGATTTCTGAAGCTTGCATACCTTTTCACCATATTTGGATATGAAGCCCTTAGGTTGTATCATATACATATCCTCGGCTAGGTTTCCATTTAAGAAAGTCGTCTTCACATCCATTTACCATATCTCATAATAATAATGAGCAGCAATGGCTAGGAGTATTTTAATGGATTTAAGCATGGCTACGGGGCTAAATGTCTCATCATAGTCAACTCCTTATGTTTAATGATAACCTTTAGTGACTAGCCTCGCTTTATAGGTAATCACATTACCATCCATGTCAATTTTCTTTTTGAAAATCCACTTGCACCTATAGGTTTTAGCCCTTCGGGTGGGTCAACCAAAGTCCAAACTTGGTTTTCAAACATGGAATCCATTTCGGACTTCATAACTTGAAGCCATTTGCTAGATTCTGAACTCTTTAGAGCCTCTTCATAAGTTGTAGGCTCATCGTCCACTATGATCAATACGTCATTATGTTCACTTACGAGAAATTCATATCTCTTTAGAATATTACGTATCCTACTTGAACTACGAAGATTTTGTGTGTCAAAAGGTTCAATTGTTGTCTCATCTCCATGAATAACAATCTCATAATCAGACAGTTGATCTGCGTCTATTTGAGCATCATAAACTTCATCAAGTTGAATTTTGCTCCCATTGTCTTCTCTTAAAAGAAACTTTTCTCCAAAAAGACAGCATGCTTTGAGAAAAACACCTTTTGCTTTAAAGCATTATAGGACTGATATCCAATTGTTTCCTTAGGATATCTTACAAATAGAAATTTATCAAATTTTGCTTCAAGCTTGTCTGATTGAATCTGTTTCACGTAAGTTGAACAATCCCAAACTTTCATATGAGAAAGATAAGGTTTCTTGTTAGTCCATATCTCAAATGGAGCAATATCAACTGCTTTTGAAGGGACTCTATTTATCACATAAACAACAGTCTTAAGTGCATAACCCCAAAAGGATTTTGGTAGATCTGTTAAGTCCATCATTAACCTTACCATGTCTAACAAGGTTTGGTTTCTCCTTTCATCCACACCATATATTGCAGTGTGTAAGGTGGAGTCCACTGGGATACAATCCCATTATCTTTGAGATAATTTAGAAACTGCTCATTCACGTATTCATCACCTCGATCTGATCTAAGTGTCTTGACACTTTTACTGAGCAATTTCTCTACTTCATGTCTGAATTGTTGGAACATTTCAAATGCTTTAGATTTGTATCTCATTAGATACACATACCTATATCGTGAATAATCATCGATAAAGGTAATATACATAAAACCACCTCTAACATGAATGGACATTGGACTACATACATCAGAATGTATTAGGTCTAATAACTCATTCGCTCATACACCCTTTCTTTTAAAAGGTAATTTAATCATCTTGCCTAGCAAGCAAGATTCATATGTGTCATATGATTCATAATTAAATAACCCTAAGCTACCACTCCTGTGTAGCTTAGACATGCGTCTCTCACTTATATGGCTATATCTACTATGCCATAAGTAAGATAATTTTAAGTTATCTCATTTTTGTCTTTTATTGTTGTTGATATTTATAATTGGATTGCACATGTCTAATATTTAAATATCATTGCACAATGTAGTAGTACCATACAACATTTCATTCAACATAATTGAACAACCATTGCTCAAAAAGTTAAATAAAACCCCATTTTATTAAGACATGAAACAGATACAATGTTTTGTGTCACAGTAGGTACATAATAGCAATTATCTAAAATAAACTCTAGCCTAATAGGAAGATACAAAACATAGGTTTCTAAGGCTAATATAGTAACTCTTGCTCCATTTCCCAAATGCACGTCTGTCTCTCCTTTCTTGAGCGATCTACTATCCTTGAGACCCTACATATCAACACATATATGTAAGTCACATCCGATATCTAATACCCAAATGTTATGATTAGAAATAGTATTAACCTCAATGACAAATAACATACGTGAAATAGACAGTGGGGCATCTATTGTCTTCCTTTACTTCAGCAACTCTAGATAGGCTTTACAGTTCCTCTTCCAATTTCCTTCCTTGTTAAAATGGAATCATATTCCCTTTGGCGTAGTCTCCTTTGCCTTTTTCTAGTCTACACCTCCTATTGGATTTTTGGACTTCTTCTTCTTTTGGTTCCTCTTGCGAGAACCAAAAGTAGAGTCCACCAACATCATAGCCTTAATATCCTTCCTGACTGTTGCTCAGCTATTTTGAGTAGATTAATCAACATAGGTATCAAGGTGGATATTGGGTTCATTCGATAGTTAAGCACAAACTGTGAATAACTATCACTCAAACTAGTCATAATTAAATCTATACTTAATTCATGATCCATTATGAAACCCAAATTGGCTAACCTCTCAATGTATCTATTCATCGTCAGTGCATACTGTATTGGAGACGATCCCTTAGCCATCTTAGAACGAAAGAGTAACCTCAAGGTCTCGAACCTTTTGGACTGAGCTTGCTCATCAAATAGTTCCCTTAGATGGTAGACTATGGTATGAGCAACCATAACCTCATGTTGCTTTTGTAGTTCTAGTGACAGAGGCCAACATAATACAGCTAGCCATCTCACTATCATCCAATAGCTTCTTGTAAGCTTTCTGATCCTCATCAGTGGCATCAGTAGCAGGGGAATCATAAGGTGGCTCACCTAAGACATATCCTAGTTTCTACTATTTAAAAACAATTCTCAAATTCCATAGCAAATCTAAGAAGTTCGATCCCATGAGTTTATTGGATTCTAGTACAGAGCGTAAGTTCACACTGGACGAAGACATGGTGGCAAATCAATAACCTAGAAGAATGAGAGAGAGCATTAGAATGTACATAAATGGATATCGATGAGGAATTTAATCATAGGTCCCACTATTTTATCCAAATCTATAGCCCTCACTATGAATCTGAGAAAACTTATAGTTCTCATAATGGGTCAATATCCAATATCACTAAGAATGACCTTAGGTCAATTGATAGATACCGTTCATACCAACTACATTCAATATGCAATTATTGACTCGTGTCATCAATAGTTGATTTAGCTCACTCATTGGGCTATCAACTCTTGATGTGTATACATCTTATGTATACTACCTAACTTTGCCTCTATCGACATTGACCTCGGGTTTGCCCAACAAATCAATGCTTCCAGTTAGGACCAATCCATTAATCCAGAAATCTAATTTTCATGGTTTGAACATATTCGTATAGAGAGGGCTTGGGTTTGCCTAACAACCCAACTCTAAAAGAACTCTAGTTCTTGCCATATCAATGGAAGATGTAAGTTCTAATATTTACATTGAGGGATTTGTTCTTAGGCCTCATCAATACTTGGAGGGTCTTATATATATCTCACATATATATTCAAACAGTTAGTATAACTATATGGCATGATTATAGACACCTCAATTAAATTGAACCACCCTATCATGCCTTTTTAACCAACCTTTAAAAACATCTAATGCATGTAACACACAAAGGAGGTTTAATTTAGGTTGTGACTTGATTATGCATTAAAAGTTTTTGATTCGATTCAACTCTTGAACCGAATCTAGTGCTAGTGTTAGTCTTGGCTAATTCGAATTATGAATGTGATTCAATTAGGAACCCTAAATTGATGTCCAAATTAAACACTTTAACTCTAGTTCACATTCCTTTTCTAGTCACACTAGAAATGCAATGCTCTACTTAGATTTAATTCAAAATTAATCCCTAAGGTTTCCAAAATTCTCAAGCATCAATTAGTCATCTAAAACATAGCTAGGTCATCTCAAATTTATCAAGAAAATTTTAGCACAAGCCAAAATTATCTTGACGACCAAAATTATCAAAATAAATAAGTTAACATACTAAACACTAACGAGGCCGATTTGATGTAATTTTCCAAAGCCCTAATTTCAAGCATATGCACTTAGCATGATACTATCATTAAGATAATACATTTCTTATCTCATAAAAATGTTTCAAGGTCTATAACTAAAACACATACACATAAGACATCAAGCAAGTCAGCCCCATCAGCTTTCCAAAAGCTAACCAGTGTTGAATTTGACTTGATCTATTAATTGAATCAAGTTCAATTAATTATGTAACAATTACAAAGTCACACATTTTAAATGTGCCTAATAAAAAGTTCTAAAAACTAATTCCAAGGAATCGTTTATGAACTAAATGTAATTAGCCAACACTACATATGTCCACTAACACTTATCATATTCATCAGCATACATGTAAAATGGAGAATAAAATATTAACCACTTCAAAAATAGGTGTCATGCATCTCATAAACGTGGCAACATCATATATGCATGTTCATGAAGGAAATTCATAAAAAAATTTATTTATAAAATTATTATAGAATCTACAAGCATGCATGTTTATCAGTTTTCCAGAATTTCCTATAACTTTATACATGCATCAAGATGAAATTAAAATCATAATAAAATAGCAAATGACATTCAATTGTAATTTCCTTTGATAGAAACATAACATAAAACCTTATAAACATTTATGTAAAAGAAAATTAGAAAAAAATCTAGAATTATTACGAAATTTTCAAAATCAGCACACGCCTTATGTTTTCTAGAAATTCATATAAACTAACATATGAACTGACTGGAAATTAATTTGCAATAAAATAGAAAATGACATTAAATTGCAATTTCCTTTAACAGAAACATAAAAAGAAAATCAAAAAACCATTTTTTTATAATTTATACCAATTTTTTCAAATCAATATGCATGTCAGTCACAACCCAGCAAACAATTTGTACATGTTTAATAGATCATCTGATACATGCATAAATGGATCTAATACCACTGTTGGAGAGGCCTAGGATCATGTATCACATACATAAAAAGACAGCGGAAGTGTCGGAATCAAAATTCCAACTCCCAGGATATTCCCATGAACCCAAAATCTATATGCATGCATAAACATAATGTAAGAACGTGAAATTACAGTTTATGTACCTGGCAAATGCTCCTCCTTTCTTGAATATTCTCCTTATTTGGGTTATATCAAATACCAAACACCTTCAACAGCAAGAACACGAAGAGATGATGAAATATAGTGTGTAGGGAAGGTTTGATCACCAAACAAGATGGAAACACAAGTAGGATGTTCAGTAGGAAGGATAGAAGAGAATTATATCGCATGTAACAAACATCAAGCAACCCTTACTTGACATGCAAAGAAATTCTCCCTTTAAATGTCCAGAATGTTTTTGGAATCCCTAACTATTTATTTTAATGTTTAAGTGATGAGAAATCATTTATATATGTTGCTAAAATTAGTGGGTCACGATCGTTACTAGGACACCCATGCAACATTTGCTTCGTCCATTCCTTTTCAACATTTCTTACCACGATCATATCGTGATATTATCCCGAAACAATCCCTCAATCTCCTAAGCATATGACCCTTTAGGTTCCCAATTTTTTGCCACTTGAATTATCTTTTAATCCGATCAATTCGTGAATGGTATCATGACACTAATTTACCGAAAAGTAAGTGGATTGACATACGAACTCTTTGATAGTCAATTATCCAACTTAGAAACCTTTCCATAGGTAATTACATTGCAATTCGTCCTTTCAGCCTTCTATACCCCACTTAGTTCGAAGTATGGGCCACACGTCAACTCCCACTAGACTGACTACGTCACATCTAGTCCAAGTGATATTAGTTCTCGTCCTGGGGATCTCATTACTCTTTATGTCATTGAAGACTCTCTTCATGACACATTTACTCTGGCCAAAGATTCTTGAGTAAAGACCTCGACAAGAGGTCGTGGGTATCATCTCCTTTTATCATGAGTGGTGAATCCTTTATTGGCTAACTAGTTACTTTCAAATACCAATAGTTGTACCCATTCACCACCCTATAAGTGACCTCATCTTGAGGCAATAAGGAATGGTGTCACATTACAAGATCAATATCTAAGATATCCTTAAGTACCTCAAGTCTAAGGATATTTGCATCATTGCTATGATAAGATTAATCACTGACATTTGATAGATCATCAATATGATAATCTCATAGTAGGTTATCTGATGTACTTACTACTCTTAGTATGCATCCACATGTTAACTTTAAACATCTTATGCTTACAGTTTATGAAACTCATTGCTTGATCAAATCAAGGAGTATAACATGTTCTAGTCTATTCAGATTAACAATATTCTGCCTTATTAATCCTATGACTAAGGATCATATGCTAACAATTGAACATGATAGGAATCTCATTATTACGATCTCATCATGATTTCTTTCATGCTATATTTTTAATCATGGACTTCATTAACTCAATTTAAGATCAACATCAATTCATAAATATGAATATCAAATTAATGAAAATTGCCTCACTTTATTAATCAAAATAAAGTTTGTACAAAAGTTCTAAAGCGATTGCCTTTAGAGACTAATCTAACATATGGTTCGTTAGCTTCAACCTCTGTTGAGTTCTTAGGGTCTTCCGAGTTCTTAGGGTCTGCCTGCATGTCCACAATTCTCAAGATTAACGCAATTAGGCCCAGAAAAAAAACCGTCTCTTTTATAAAGAAGGACGTATCTTTCACTTACAAGGAAATAGTTGGAAGGCGATTGCATTCTCCGATATTCCATTACATTGGGGGTAGGATGCCCTCGAATCCTTCAGAGATTTGTTTTGCTAAAGCAGGAAAATTCTACGCAAGAAATTGTATCAGAGCGACAGATAATTTGTTAGCCTTTTCTTTTAATATCTTGATTACATTGACCATAGAGGCCAAATAAGACTTCAATTTTGGAATTTCGTTTGTGAAAACAAATCCTGGAAAGTTAGTTAAAGATAAGGCTGCCTTTTTGATATTCTGTGTCATTTGGGATACAAAGCCTTCATTCCCTATTGTTGTAGGGACTTTTTCCCCCAGGACTAGAGGCAAGGTGATTTCTTTTCCATTATGTGTTTGTGGCATCAGTGTCCTACTGGGTGTGCCAATTGTTGGTATTAATTTGAAATTTAAGCATATAAGGGAGAAATTCTGTCAAAATTTATACCTAACTTCTTACAATATAAATGGGCTTCAAAAAACTTAAAAAATAGAATTTTAAGGTAGAAAAAGTGCTAAAATATGTTGGAAAATTTTGAAGTAAAAAAATTAATTGTCTAAAAAAATCACAAACAACAAAAGAAAAATTCAATATAACAAAGATGAATTCCCAATGTAAAAAATGTTAAAAGGTACGTTATCGTAATATGCTGATTGTTTTCTCCAAAGTTGTACTGTGATTATATTTCTTTTCCTCACGGTAGTGCTGGTAAATTTATAATCCTCTCATTCTTATGTAATTTTTACCACACCCGTACACTTCCATATATTCTAGCTACCTACCTAACTTCCATATCCTGGACTTCTATCAGAAATAGCTTCCTTTCTTCCAACCTACTCGGTCAATTTTTATTAACTACCTTCTACCATTTCCTCTATTTCCATATTCTGCATTTCCAAACATATCCTCCCACTTCCCTTTTAGTTCATGAATTTTTTAACTAAACGTTTATTGAACTTTCATTTTTGGGCTAACTCCATTTAATTTAAAGGGTTTTTGGCCCAAACGAATTGACCATTTTTAGATTATCAATATTGCAATAGGAATAGCTAAATCTGAAGATGACAATTACGAGCTGGACTCAAATTCAGCTGCACACTGGTGACAGCAATCTCATTCCAGTTCGGGGAGAAATCTTGATAACTATTCTATCTTGTCAGGTTTCTGCGAATTCTAAGCTTGCGTTGGACTTGATACACCTCTTACTCATATTGTGTTCACGTTCTTATGCTTGCTCAACCCCATTCATATGAACCTAGAAGGTGAAGGAAGGTGCATTGTACAATCTTAAATTTATAAAATTTACATTTACATGCCACCATGTCACTTTTATATAGTTATTTCCCCTTTTCCTCCGTTCGCTGCTTACTTGTTTATCATGAATATCTGAGGAATCTGTAGCTCGTCCTCCTCAGCAAATCTACAAGGGCACGTTGGAGGGGTATTCCTGTGGATGTTTATTGATGATTTCTCTGAGTTGCTTCTCTTGTTCGATAAGATTCCCAGGTGGAACATGGTAGACATCAGCGAACAATTCTTTGAGTGGTGGCATCTCCGTTTTCTCTGCCTCTTGGATTGCTCCCAATATCTGTGGACAAGTAAATTGCAGACGAAATCATGTCATGAGGATTGCCAATCAGAACTTGGTGTAAAAAGGTCGTAAACTATTTCTCAGCATTGGTCACCTGCTTCCTAATGCTGCTTCGAAGCTCTGATTCTTCTTTTACGCTCCACCAGCCATTTGCTTCGATCCATTTCCTGAATCTGTTAACAGGGTTTCGTGCCCTTTTCCAGTATTCGATTTCTTTGAGGGGTCGATATTTGGTAGAGTCATCTGACGTGGAATGGTGCCCAACTCTATAAGTAAGAGCCTGAGAAAGTAACAGGCTAACTGGTTATAGAAAATTTGATGCTTAAAACCAAGATTTTCAATACATTTGTGGAAATAATAGGATATTAGAGATAAATTGTTATAACGGGTTTGACAATATTACTGTTAAAGTCCGCAATTTATAATACTGTTAACCGAATTATATAGCTAAGGTGATACATGTTCGCTGGATAATGCTAAGAAAAGTTGAGTACCTCAATTAATACAGGCGTTTGCTCAGTCATGGCAATTTTACGGGCTCTTTGAATGGCACTATAAACTGCTAGAGCATCGTTTCCATCTACTCGAATGGCTTGAATTCCGTAAGCTTGACCTTTAACCACAATTCCGTCACCTGTCAAGCAACAACGATTTGTTTTAGAGTAGGAAAAGATCACTGTACAATCAATTTCCTCTTCAGAGATCATGATAAAACATAACTTTCTGGTAACAAAAATTGTTTTAGATGTTTTTATGAGAAGGAATCAAAACATTACTTCGAAATTGCTCCCTTATGTGTGTACTAATTGCCCAGCCATTGTTGCGACAGATAAAGATCACTGGGGCTTCCATAACAGCCGCAAAGTTCAAAGCAGCATGAAAATCTCCCTACAACATAACAAGACACTCAGAAGTTGAGCCAAAAAGAAGTTTTTCAGGACATAAAGGGACAAAGATTCTTTCTTTGTGATAATACCTCACTGGTACCACCATCCCCAGTGTATGTAAGCACACAAGCATCCTTCTTGCCCATTTTGAGGGCATATGCAACACCAGCAGCTTGAGGAAGTTGGGTCCTGAAAAGGATTTACAGACACCAAATCACGGAATGTCAGGCTCAGGTGAATAATCTAAATCCAGATATAAACAAGAGGGTAAAGTAGTAACTGTGGTAAAGGTGACATGTATCTTACGCTATAGGTGATGAAATAGTGAAGAAATTAAGCTTATTAGACCCATAGTGGATTGGCATCTGCCGACCTTTTCCGTAATCAGCATTGTTACCAAACAATTGGTTTGCAAATTCTTGTATTGTGAAACCCCGCCAGAGTAGAACACCAGGCTCTCGGTACTGAGATTCAGAAGCAAACCATTAAGGATCATTTGAACCCCGTCACATGATAACTGGAACAGATATTTTGGTACTATGATTATTAACCTGAGGCAACACAACGTCTTCTTCCCTAAGTGCAGCTGCTGATGCTATACCTACAGCTTCTTCGCCAGTTGAAGTTATGTAGAAGGAAATCCTTCCTTGCCTCTGTGCTTCACAGAAGATTGTGTCCATCACTTGTAGGGTGGCCATATTGGAATACATCTTTACTGCAATTTCCTCATTCACCTGTTAATGGCGTAAGTGGTTCAATGATCATGGTCGATCTGTTATACTTGCAATGTTAACGGAGACACTAGGGCTGGAAACCATGACACGAGACTGAAAGTGAAAACTTTCAACATTTTCTTGGCCGATATAAGTTGCTGGTGAGAGTCCATAAATTAAGTTTAATAGAAGGTATTGATAAAGAAGGAATAATACCTGATTAAAATCACTGCCAACGATAAGATCTCCATTGTCGTCAAGAACACGGTAACAAGGTACTCTGTTTTGGTTCAACCCGGCTAAGAATCGCATTTCAGTTGTATAGGATACATTCGCTCCAGGAAAATCCAAGGCCTAAGCCACAATACATCTCCAAATTCAAACTTCCAAACAATTTCTAGCAAAGTAATTAGAAATAGAAAGGAATTAAACATCATTCTGTTAGTCTATTCCCTGGACCAAGAAAAAAGGACAGTTGGAATGTCCATAGGAAGTTTGTCCCGATAAGATTCTGTTTTACCTATCTTACGGAGCTGATCAAGTCAGTAGCCATACTTAGAAATCCGGAAATAGTTAACATGTTGCTCTAGTGCATCTAGATAAATTGGTTCATCTGAAACAACACTTGTGTTTTCATCTCATGTTTCTTAACCATATAATGGGGCTAGTACCCATCCAAGTTCTTTTATTTGGGTAAAAAGCGAATGTAATAGTGCAATATATAGCTCAGCAATTACAATCATGGACTTTAAATATAATTCGGCATCTAGAGAAAAAGGTCTGATTGAATTCGTCTGGATAATTTTTTTTGTGTTCGTAACACCTGAACCATGCAATTTGGGTGTTGAACTGCATCTAAAACATTCCGAGCACATCAACTTTTTCAACCGTCAAAAATGATCCATGTCTCCAAATTTCAGAGACAGGATTCAGCTAGCCAGGCCCACACCTCAGAGCCCATTCGGTGCTTGTGTTAATAATTCTAATGTACCTTCAGGCTTCAGGTCCGGAAAGAAGAATAATGGAATGACAGAGACAAAAGAGTCGGCTAAGATCAAGATGAGCTTAATTTGAATAAAATAATGTTTATAATATTCAATTTGAACAACAATCATTTTCATTTTGACTCTTTCTTCTTAGGAAATATATGCGACATATAAGCATTCACGTCTAAGTGCTAATGACTAAGTCTTAGTCCCCCGTGGCCCCACTAATATCATTCACGTGTAAACACGACAAGTTTATCAAATAGCAACTACTAATTAGCCAGGATAATAACATACTCCAATCATCATCACATCCATAGACAAATGTTTCAAATCCAGGATTTTAATTAAATAGGCTCGACCTAGATCTAGATCTAGATGACAGCTGTGAATCGGCTTCAAAAAGACGGGAACAAGTAGTGCTATTAAAATTGGAAATGGTCTTTTATTCATATAATTGGAAGGATAAGGATTACATTCTCATGCCAGACTGGAACAAACACACATATATATATGTAGCATGATATCTGTTCTTCTCATGTCAAAACATCTTTAAGCTTCTTTCCGAAGACATACATAATCATAAGGATCATGGGAATAAATAGGACCGACTAATACCTTTTTGTTAATAGTATAACCAAAATGAATGGGAAAAAAGAAGACAACTATTAAATTGAATATTCGTACTTTTTGTTTGAGTGGATATCCACGCGTTCACATAAGAGCGTACTCTCTCTCGAGGACAAATGATTCCTAGCCTTCCACATAAATAACGATTAACGAGTTTGTTTTTCATGCATATTGGCCAATAAAGTACTCCAGTAGATACTTTTGGGATAAGATTCTGACAATCAAACAGGATCGTGGAGTTACTACGGCCATTTTTAACCCATTCCTTCAAAATAGAGTAAAGTTTTTTCTATTTTAAATATGTTATAGTGTTTTTTACTCCAACCCATAATTCTATTTTTCACACCAAAAAAGAATATTCTCAACATATTCTTTTATATCTTCCATTAATGATTATTAAAATTACTTTATAAAATTAACACAATTTATTATGTTATTCGACTATTAATATAAATATATTTGTGGTTTACTTATTTGAAAATTTTTTATGGATATTTTTAAAAATTTTGGTTAAAAATCTTTATTCATAAGTAAATAATTATAAAACTATAAATATATAATGAAAAATTTTATAAATATGAAATTAATCCTTAAAATAATTATAAAATTATAATTATTTACATAAATATATAATGAAAATTTTGAAATATTATTTAAATAAAAAAAATAAAGAATTAAAAATTAAAAAATTGAATTAAAAAAAAGGAAGAAAAAAGAAAAAAAAAAGAAAAACAAAAAAAAAGAATAGTGATAGAGGAGCTACAGTGTTACTCCAAATTTGGAAGAATACTGTTTGGAGGAACACTGTAACTCCTCCAATCACACGCCATTCTCTCCTCCATTTTAGAAGAGGGTTGGAGTTGCCCTAAAGACACCATATCTAGTCTCATCAAAGTTCAAAGTTCAAACTTTAATAGACATAGATTGGAGAAGGATATGTAAAGAATAAGAATTGAATCTACTTCTGATCCAAAGAGAAACCTAAATCTAATTAGTAACACCAACCTGCGTGAATGGATACAAACTAAACCTTGTCATCAATACTAAGCAACACTGTGGCTATGCCTTGAATGATTCAAACAAAAAAGAAAGCCAACAATAACAATGACTGCACGTTTCCCCAGGAATCACGATGAGTACAACGGAAAAGTGATGCAATTAATAGATTCAACAACTCAAAAACTTAAAGCCATTAGTATTTGTCAACCGGAGGTATTAAAGGTGGTATGATGAACTAGAACGCACCTGACTATTGGTTTCATCGTCGCTGGAGTTGACGTCATCGACTTGGTTAGCAGCTTTCGTAGATTTGAAGCGGTGGCCGATTAGAAAGGTATCAGAGGTAGGAAAAAGACGAGGGGTTGCAATATCCCCAAAACCACCTCCAAGACTTCTAGAGCAAATGCTTAAACCTTGATCCAAAACTTGCACAAGACCAACTTTTCTCTTCAAATAACGAGCAATGGTTCCTGATCGAGTAAACCAAAGTGGTACCATGGGTGTTATTCCGTAAGATGATGATACCTTTCTCAGGCAATGAATAAAAGCATTACAAAACCAAGTAGAAAAATGGACGACAGAGAGGAGAGGGTGGGGAAGATGATTATAACATAAACGTCGGTGCAAATATACCCAAGTTAGACTAGATGTGTATCGGTATTTTTATCGTGTTATATTAAATATATAGACACATAAATATGTCAATATGAATGAGATTTAATATAATAAAGTTAAAATAGAAAAAGTAGGAGAGAGAATTTGATAACAATTAGATGGCGTATGGTTCAAAAGGCTTTACAGTCTCTCTCTCACTCTCTTTTTCATAATATGTGTTCCTCGTTTATATACAAAATGAAGGTAAACAAGGGATTCCGCAGGAGGACGTGGACAAAAGAAGGTTCTCATGGAAATAGAAAACGAATTCGGTCGCTCTGTTAAGCGGACATCCAACAATAGGAGCTACCTCTTTTTTCTTTTTGTTTATACAAAAGCAACATGTTATAATGTATTAATCCGTTTCTTATAGCTTATTTAGCATTAAATCTAGTTTAAAGAAAAATAATCAAGGGGTAACTACTTGCCGTATTCAATTGAAAATTGAAATCCCATCTGTCTCGACTCTAGTCTTGGGACAAATTTGATTATTTTGTTATTCCTATTATCTGTCATAGATGCATCCAGGTATGTCGATCGGAAAAAAATATAAAGAAATAAAGAAAAGAACAGACCTGGAGATCTGGAAAGATTTAAATCTCGAAAACATATCATATGATGAGATTGTTTAAACATTTATATTATTATCATTAAATAGTTACTAGAGGGACAGAAATTTGAATGTCGTGGATGTTCCTGGATTATGTAATATATCATCACACATTAGGGAATAAGTGGTGTGTTAACGAAATTGTTTATTCAGTGAAATTCAATATTAAGAAGAACAAGAAAACGAAACAAAATTCAGTAAAAATAAACACACATAAGAACCTGTGAAGGAGCCTTCAGGAGTCAGGACCCAACATTTACGTGGCTGGGTGTAAGCCGTTCAGGACTAGCTAATTTTACTTGTTTTATTAAATAATGTGGGCAACTAAAGTATCCAATGTATATGCTTTCCTTTTTAGTTGTTTTACCTTAGCCATGTTTTTCTGAGTATTAGTTGAATTGAACCGCTTCTCTTTCATTTGAAATATAAATTAATATCAATCCAACGTATACAACCTATTTTTTGATTTGTGTAGAGGGTCTTTCTTCTTTATTTATGGATGCAGAGGCAAGAGGTTTGTTGCATGGGTGTCGAGCTGGTAACGGTTGTCCCAGTATTTCACATTTATTGTTCGCGGACGATTCTTTATTCTTTTTTGAAGCTAATAGTACTAAGGCTTTAGTTGTTAAGAATATTTTGACAGAATATGAAAAAGCTTCTGGGCAAGCTGTGAACCTTCAAAAATCTGGTATTACTTTCAGTCCTTGTGTGCTGGAGGAGGTGAAGTTGAGTATTTCAAACATCTTGGGCGTTGCTATTCCCATGAATACTGGCAAGTATTTGGGCCTTCCTTCTTTTGTTGGGAGGAAAAAGAAGCAAATTTTCAGTTATATCAAGGACAAATTGTGGTCGAGGATAAATTCATAGAATAACAGATTTCTTTCTAGGGAGAGTCGTGAGGTTCTTTTGAAATCTGTTGCACAAGCCATTCCCTCCTATTGTCTGTCAGTTTTTCTTCTGCCATTGTCATTATGTCATAAGCTTCAAGTTATTATGAACAGATTCTGGTGGAATGGTAAGAAAGAGGTAAATAAAGGTATTAACTGGATTGCTTGGGATCGTATGGGTATTCCAAAATCAGAGGGTGGGATGGGTTTTCGAGATCTCCATCATTTTAATTTGGCCATGCTTGGCAAGCAAGGTTGGTGCCTTCTTATTCATAAAGATGCTTTATTCTATCGTGTGTTTAAAGCCAAATATTTCCCATTGAGGGATTTTTTAAAAGCTTGCAAGGGCAATAACCCGAGTTTTATTTGGTCTAGTATCTTCCCTTCTATTGAGTTGCTTAAGGAAGGTGTTCGGTGGCGTGTTGGAAATGGCAGAAGCATCTTTGCAGGTTCAGATCCTTGGATTCCTAAAGAAGGTGGTTTTGTTGCTGAAGATGGTGATTTGTTTGTGAATAGACACCGGAGAGTTTGTGATTTTATTGTTAAGGCAGTAGGAAATGGAATACTGGTTTGTTGATGGAATATTTCTCTACTGCTGATATTCGGTCTATTCTTAAGATTCCGTTGAGTATCCATAATGTTCCCGATTCTCTTCTCTGGCATTTTGATAATAGAGGAAATTATACAGTCAAGTCCGGCTATCGTGTTAGTCTCAATTCAGTTCGAGGAGTTGTTCCTATCCATAATCAGGATGTGTGGTGCAGAATTTGGAAACTGGATGTCCCCCCCAAAGTTCGAGACTTTATGTAAAAAACGATAAAAAATATTATTCCCACAAAAGTGAACTTGAAAAATAGAGGGGTGAACATGGATGATAAATGTTTATTTGCTCTATGCAGGAATCTACAGATTATCTATTCTTGTCTTGCCCTTATGCTTGTGATGTATAGAGATGTGCTGGTTTTGGTTCTATGCCAATGCATGCTTATTTTGTTAATATTTTCATGCAGACATGGACGTCTCTAGGTGTGGAAAAGGTAGCTATGTGGGCTTTGATTTGTTGGTACATATGGAAAAGCATAAATGATTTTCATTGGTCTGCTAAATTTATTTCGGCACAACAATTATGCCATTCAGCCACTGCTCATTTTAGGGATTGGAGTGCATAGAGTCATACTAAATCAACCATTTTTGCTGCTCTCGCTTCTATGGGTGGTGGGACCTCCCTGTCTTCCCATGGTATTACCAACTTAGAGAATTCTCATTGGCATGCTTTTGTTGATGCTACATTATTTCAAGTTAAAGATAGTACCGGGTTTGCAGCCATTTTTGAAGATTCTGAGGGTAATTTCCTAAAGGCTCTCTCCGGTTATCAAGATGGTGTGAAGAATCCAGTTGTTACTGAAGCTCTTGCTCTAAGGAACACATTATTGCTTGCCAAAGACCAATTTCAGCAAAGTGGTTTCATTTTCATTGATTGTCAAGTTTTATTTTTTGCTTTGGTTTCATTTTCTTGTGATCTTTTGGATTTTGGTCTCATTGTTCAAGATTGTAAGGTTCTTTTGGAGTCTAGACCTGACATTCAAGTTCGTTGGGTTAGACATAATTTGAATGGTGCCGCTCATCAACTTGCTCGAGCTTCCATTCGCTTTGCTACGTATGTTTTATGGGAGGTTGTTCCAGATGTTATCATCCAATTTTTCATTTAATGAAATGGTCTTTATTCCTTAAAAACAACGTATACAACTAACGCAAAAAGGACGCCACCTACCACATGAAGTCATATCGAGTTAGGAGTTGCAGTCTCGAATTACTATCTGCAGCGCCAGTTGGCAGAGACCCACTCTGTAAAACAATAATTCAAAAAACGCTAATACATGTTTATGCTATTTTTTCCTCCACCAATGAAAAAAACGATTTATTACGATTTTAAAAATTGTGGTGGATAACAAAGACAGGCTATAAATATGGGAAACTGGACTGGAGTCTTCTTCATAAATTGCCATGTTTAACTCAAAAGAAATAATGGCTCATTTCCAACGATCCGATTAGATGTCGTGATGTGAAATAGTAAATAAAGACTTTACGTAAAAGTAATAAAGATTGAATTACCAAATTAGTAATAAAAGTTCTTTTGTTGATAGTTAGGATAATAGTGAAGATATTGAAGGTAATAGTATTCCTACTCAATAAAAAAAATGTTACCCCTAATGCTATTAAGAGAAGAAAATAAGTGTTTAATTTTTTTACACCAAAAACAATTCTTAGAATTCAACTTGAACTCTTAGTGTCTTGCAATTTAGAGAAGCGACTTATAATACGGACATGGAATTGGCTAAGTGGTAGTATGATTTAGATATAACATTCAATGTTATCCAGTCTTTATTATTATCAGCTTATCGTAGATGTCATTGCCTTTTACAATTTAGGATGCAAAGCTTCTTCAATTGATGGCGTAAACTTTTGAGTAATTCTGTTTATGAAATAAAAAGTCATTTGGATGAAAGAAAAATGACTTGGACTACTTTTAGGTGTTCAATCTTCTGTGATAGTTGGATAAATAAAAGAAAGGAACCTATTATTATTATTTAGTTTATTCTACAAATGGTACAACATCTTGAAGTCTATTGATGCATCTGGCCTTGGTAAGAATGTAGATACTCTATTTCAGATATTTGAAAAAGTTATGAATGAAGTTAGGCCAGAAAATATCTGTCAGTTTATTACTGACAATGATTCTACTTATAAAGTAGCCGAAAGAAGATTGTAAAGTAGGTATAATTCTTTTTATTGGACTGCTTACTCTGTACATTACATTGATTTGATGTCGAAAAATATAAGAGATGCTAGATATTTTCCAATTATTGATGAGATCGCGTAGAAAGAAAAAAAGGTGAAAGTTTATCTACAATCATGCATATGTCTTGAGTTTAATGACAAAAGAATTTCACAAATGGTAGGAATTTGTGTCATCTTATTATTACAATATTTTCAACTAACTTCTTATCACTTCAGTATTTTATTCTAACGAAGAAAAAGTTTAGACAAATGTTTACAAATGATACGTGAGTTACATCTCAACATGCTAGGTATAATAATAGCTTTGAGGTTTCTAAACTTATATTTGAAGTGATGAATTTTGGTTTTGATGTTAATTTGGAGGCAACAAGCAACAAGCAACAAGCAACAAGCAACAAGGTGGAGACTTAATCAGAAAGAAATTAAACAAGACTCTTGCTAATTTGGAGTGGTTTCAGAAAATTTCAAAATCCTTCACCTTTTTCCCTAACTCATCCCTATCAGATCATTCTCCTATTTTCATTATCACTGATTTTGCTAGACTCAATTTTTCATTCAGGTTCAACAACTTCTTAATTGTTGTTCCAAGTTTTGAAGATGCTATTTGGAAAGAGATCAACTCTATGGCTTATGGCTCAAAGCAGCAACAATACATTAGAAAAATTACTGTTATTAAACAAAGCCTCAAAAGTCTATAAAGTGATAATGTTGGAAACACTCATCACCTTATGGAAACTCCTAAAAAGGCTTTAACACTTATCCAGGATGAGATAGCATGTTGGGCCCCAAATTATTTCGTAATTTTATTAAGCATGAATTGATTTAATTTTGTGGTCTAGTTAGATAAATCATTTTATTGGAGTTTAATTATTATGTCAAGTTTGGGAAGATTTATTTTATAGATTGATGGAATTAAAGCATTAATGTTGTAAGGTGATATAAGGGCATTTTTGGAAGATCACTTAAGTTTAAATAGACATAAGGCTTATATGGAAGGGCAAATTGGAACTTTCATACTCATTAAAGGTGTAAAAAAAGAAATTGTAGTCTTGCATTTTAGAGAAGCAAAATTGTGAATGAAAGAAGAGAAAGGAGAAAAAGAAGAGAAGAGCTAGGGTTTTGGAGACTTTTGAAGAATTTGAAGACTTTGAGGCTAAAACAAGTAAGTGTGAGCATTAACCCTTCTTGATTGTTAGATGAAACATTTTTAGGGTTGTTTAGAAGTGAATATGTGTAGGTAGTTGTTAGTGAATGATTTGTGTAAATGTTTTAGTGTTTGGTTAATGATCAAAAGTAGATTATAGATTTGTTGTGAATGAAATTGGGTTGGAATGAACTTGAAAATAAAGTAAAAGAGATGGGTTAGTGATAAGATGGGTTATATGTGAAAGGTGGGAAGTAAGAAAATGGAAAATATCCCAAAACACATTCTCAGAATGGGTTTCTGGACAGTTTCGCCATGGCGAACTTCTAGGTTTCACTGCGGCGACACAAAACATGTTCTAAGATTTGGTTTCTGGACAATTTTGCCGCGACGAACTTGGTTTTGCCACGGCGAACTCAGATAATTTCGCTACAGCAAACTTTCCAACACAGAACATGCTTTGGTATTTTGGGCCTAACTTTTGGTGTAGTTATCCAAATGGAGTTATTTTTAATTTTTTGTAAACTAGAGACATAGGGATACAACTTGTATGATGAAATGGAGTTATAATTCAGTCTCTAAGGATTTTAAAATCTGGATGGAAGTTGAGCATAGAATGTTGTTTTAGTATAATAACAACCTAAAAATGTTTAGGGTATAACTTTTAGATTAATAAACCAAATTGAATGATTTGGGTGTCACTGGAAACTTAAGACAATGGAGAATATTTATCTAGAATAAAGTGTTATCAAATTTTGTCATTTACTTTATCAAAATGATCATGGAAAAATTGACCCGAAAGTTTGGATTTATGGAAGGGTTTTGGTTCATGAAGCTTAGGAAATGCATGAGTTTAAGTACTCTAAAATCATTTCAGTGAATGTATTTCTTAAAGTTCTCAAATTAGAATTCCTATTGAAATTGGGATTTTGTTATTATTAAAGGAAATCGAGAAGGTGATAAAGAGAGGCAAGAGGAGCAAGAGGAAGGACATCCTTAATCCACTTTTATAAACAAGGAAATTCAAGGTGGGTTACACTTTTATAAGCCCCTGATGTTTCTTCCAAACCAAGAAAGTTTAAAATGTTTTCACTTTTGTGTTATAAATGTGTCGTTAAGGGTTCTTGAATGCTTTGATAATATGTCATATGTTTGCATATGAATTGTGTTATTGGTTTATGAAATGATTGATGAAAATGATTTTTGAAAGGATATTGATTTTTGAAACGATATTATGATTATGAAATCAAGTTTCAGAAAAATGCCATTGAGCCAATATGTTTACGGTTATAAAATCAAGTTTTGAAAATGTGCCTTTTTGGGCAACAAGTTTGTAAGATATGAAATACATGTTATGTGGGTTTGTGGTGAACCCCTAAGTTAAGTCAAGTGCACTTTGACAAAAGGCTTTTCTCGCCTGCCCGCTAGTGGCATGGAGCTCCTTTACGGACTCCCATAAGTTCACGGCTATGCAAGACCATTAAGTGGAATTGCGATAGTACATCCTGTTCATGGCTACATAGGACCCTTATGGGAAATGTGTAATACGTTTTGTTTTGGATCCACCCAAACCATTTTGATGCTTATGTGTTGACAAGTTTATTGAATGCATGATTTGAATTACTTATAAAGTGTTTGATGATTTGAGAATTGAGAAATATGTGTTTATGATTCAATGTAAACTATTTCAACGTTTTTACTTGTTACTGGTTATAAAATTGTTACCCACAAGATTTAAGGTCACCCCCTCCATTTTCCTTCCCGTCTTCAAGCAATGAACTAGTTATCGAGTGATCGAGTCAAAAGTCAAGGCATCACTCCATTTTGCATGTTTTGTTTTGATAGTTTTTGAAGTTAGATTTTGTAAAATAATGCTTTAGTCGCATTTTGAGCGATTCTAGTTTTTATAAACTTTGTATTTTGGATTATGATGTAAGGGGACTCGAAATGTCCACTAAAGCGTTGTAAAACTCTTACTTTTGATATTAATGAAATATATGTTGGTTTTGTATATGATTCTCCTTATGTTTTTGCAAAGTATTCGATTTTGGAAATGAGATTAAGATTTTGAGAGTTTGTTTGTGGTTAGGTTCTTATCCATTTTTGTTTTTGGGTTGTACAAATGAATGGGGTTGAAAGGTTTTAAGTTTGCATGTAGTAAGATAGAACAATTTTAGGTAGAGGGTTCAGTCATAGGGCTTTTTGCCGCGGCGTAATTCACCCGAAAGGTTAGTGAGGTTTACTCACACATGTTCGCCGCTGCGAGACCAAAAGGTCACTGCAGCGAAAATAAAATTTCGGGCTTGCCACGAAAAAGTTCAATATGTTCTCCGCGGCATAAAATTCCCAAAGGGTCCAGGGGATTTTCCAATATGCCTGCCTTTGCTTCCGAAGGAGTTTTCTTTCAAATTTCCAAATTCTAAGCCTTTCTCCACGCTCAAGCTTCACGAGCCCAAATCAAATGTTGGGCTCCAGAAACGGGGTCCAACAATCATTGTGTCTGTACTGTGGTATTAAAAGAATTCAAATCTCCTCTTGGGAAAGAGCCCAATTGTTATCTGTAATTAATTCCTAGATTTTGGCTTTTCTTGAAAATCTATACAGGGTAAACCTGGCTATCGGATGATGAATTAGTGCTCCTTGGCCTATCCAATTGTCAGATCATAGTGAGATTTGATCGCAGCCCCATTCTTGCATGTGATCTGGTGCTGTACCTCTTCTCCCAATCTAAGTATTTGGTTAAAGAACCTTGAATAACTGTCTTTAGGTCTAGTTGCCGAAAGACTGCCACCCCTTAATATGTAGTTATACACCCACTTAATCCACAATGATTCCTTTTCGCTTAAAATTCTCCATAACCTTTTCAATAATAAGCATTTATTGCTTTTGTTGACTGACTCCAAACCTAATCCTTCAGTTACTTTTGGTTGACTTATGTGTGTCCAGCTGACTTTAGCTATTCATCTTTCTCCTTTTCTCTTACTTCATAGGAATTGTTTCCACTGTTTTAACCAGCTCTTTGGAGAGGAAAATATGCGAACACTAGTACGTATTTATAAACATGATACTAGATTTGAAGAGCTGAAGTTTACCGCCATATGATAAAGTTTTGTTTATCCATGAACCAAATCTCTTTTGAATCTTTTAAAGAAGGGAAGACATTCATTAAACAAAGAGATAGGAATGCCCAAAATATAAGATAGGAGGATCTTGTTTTCTCATTTCGGTGACAACAGACAAACTATTAGATAGATGTGTAGCACTTTTCGATAGAATGAAGAAGCTTTCTTGAAAATTGATGCTCAATCCCAAAATCCCTTAAATCTTTGTAAGGTATTCATCAGTAATGAAACTAATAGAATATCCACCTTACTTAATAGGATTAGGTCATCTACACAACATAAACTAGTTATTCAAAGCAACGTACAATTGGTATGGTATTTGAAATTTGAAGTTGAAGAGATCTTGTATTTCAGCATTAGGGTAAGAACTTCCATGCATATTAGAAATAGGTAAGGAGAAAGTGGATCTCTTTGCTTAAGTCCTCTTTTATCTTTGAACATCTTAGTAGGACAACCACTGATCATAATCCTAAAGGAAACCATAAATATACACTCTTGAATCCATTTGATAAAAATCTAGGGGAAACCCATAACTCCTATTATCTGCAATGTAAAGCTCCAACTGATACTGTCAAAAGCTTTATAAAGATACACTTTTATAGTGCAGTTTTGAGGGGAATTTCCTCTTATGTATCCTTTCAAAAGCTCTTGCAAGATTAGGATATTATCTCCAATGTTTCGTTTCCTTAAAAAGGCTCCTTGGTTCTCATTGATGATGAAGTGTAGCACAAATTTCAGTCTATTGGCAAGCATTTTAGCAATAATCTAATAAATGAAACTAGTGCAGGAAATAGGTCTGAATTCACTCCATATAGTAGGGTTATGAATTTTTTGAATCAAACATTAGGAGATCTTGTTGATCTCTTTGAGCAATATTCCATTTTTGAAGAACTTGTGCACTACTTCTTTAATGAGTTTTCCTATTTTATCCAATGTTTTTTTATTAAAGAAACCATTCAAACCATCTAGTCCTGGAGCCTTCGAACCATTCATTTTAAACAACACAGCCTCTATCTCTTGATCCATGACTTGCCTGTTTAGAAGATTAACTACATCATCAAGAATTTTAGCAGAAATAAAGGTTACGAGATCTTCACTGCAAATGCTTCCTTCAGTTCCTAGGAATTTTTGGAAGTATGTCAAGGCATCTTGAGCAATCTCAATTTGTTCATATAAGGACTCCCTTGATTTAGCTTTAATAAAAGTAATCCTATTAATATTCCTCCTTGTCGATACTGTATTTAAGAAAAACTTGGTCCATCTGTCCCCATCCATAATCCAATTGACTCTAAACCACTGTCTAAATAATGAACAATAGTTATCTACTACTTTTATATAGTGCTTCAGGGCTTCCCTCTCCTCCTTCGCAATAATCTCATTAGTAGCATTATCAGCTAGTGATTTCTAGAGTCGTAGTCTTGCTGCTTCTATCTTTTGTTCGGTTCTCTGTCCCTTTCTTCCATTTAATCTCTTCAATTCTTACTTTATAGCCTTTATTTTTTACATACAAGTAAATTGTTTAGTACCGATGACTTTAAACTCCAAACCTTTGGTAATGGCTTCCTAGAACCCTTTTACAGTAGTAAGAAAGTTGTTAAATCTGAATGGGTGTTTTATGTAAACCTTTTTCAAGAGGTTATCCACTTTGAAAGGGGTATGATCGGAAAACCCTGGATCTAAAAAGATGACTTTCCTATTTGAAAAAAGTTGCTAACCATTCAGCATTCACTAAGGCCCTATCTAATTTCTTTCTAATGAGCCATTTAGAGCTTTGCTTATTGCTTCAAGTAAATATGTGACCTATAGATTTTAAGATAGAAATTTCCACATCTTTGGTATAATCAAACAAATTCGTATTGTAGTTGAACAAATTAAAATTTCCTTCAGCTTCAGATCGATAAATAGTGGAGTTGAAATCGCCACTTATAATCCATGGATCGCTAGCTGACCCTTTTAGTCTTCTCAGTGAATTCCATACATCCAATCTTTGAAAGGCAGTATTAAGATCATAGACAAAAGGTAGCCAAAACTGAAGAGTGCTCCATTTTGAATGTTAGTTTTGTGTGAATGAATTGCTCATTAGCTTCCAACACTTCCACTTCTATAAGATTCTCATCATAAACAATAATGATTCTTCCATAACTACAATACTGGTGATTAGTCTTTATCTGCCATTGACTTCCAAAACAACCTAATTTATTCAAATTTTCGAGTTTGATTTTTGCTTCTAATAGACAAAAAAATCTAGACTTCTCATATTAAACAAAATCCTTCAAAGCATTAAGCTTCGAAAGGTTATTTATTCCTCTTACATTTCATAGTACAAAGGTTATGTAGTAATGGTTTTACCTTTTGAGCCTTTCTTACTGCTCTGGTTACTCTTTCTAGATTATACTTGTACAAACATTTCCTTTTGAGTTTCCACCTGAAGTGGGGTTTCTAAGGGGATGCTTGGTTTGGGTAATGGTGACAGAAATGAAAATGAATATAATGAGGAATGAAAATTTGTATAATCATTATAATTATAATGGTTGGTTAGAACGAAGGAATGATTACCATTACCATTGATAATGATTTATTTGTTAAAAATATTGAGAAATAAAAGTTTTTAAAATTTTTGTTTTACATCAAATTTTAATATATTGTAGTTAGTTATATTTAATTGCTAAAAAGGAGAAAAAATATAATTAATTAATTATATGATAATATTATTTTAATTAATTATATTGTGATATTATTTTAATTAATTACATTGTAATTAATTAATTACATTGTGATATTATTTTAATTAATTATATTGTAATTAATTATTTACATTTTAATTAATTATATTGTAATATTATTTTAATTAATTATATTGTAATTAATTAATTATATTGTACTATTATTTTAATTAATTATATTGTAATTAATTAATTAATTATATTTAACTATAAAAAGATTAAAAAAGATGAAGGGAGTATCCCTCAGGAATAATTAACATTCCTCTCTTGCTTGAGGGTTATGGAGCAATACCTGAAATTTGGATATCATAATACTGTCCATATAATGATAATATAGAACCAACCACTCCTTTTTTATTCCATATCCATTGAACTCTTCCCAAACCCATCAACCAAACACCCCTTCTTATGGCATGGCTACCTATTGTTGTATATCTGTAGATGGAATGCCATTCTGCATAACCCCTTTATTTGCATTACAATTATTATCTTGTTTATCCACACCCTCAGTAACCATCTGTGTTACCATATTCCTTAGTGCCATCCTTAAATTCTAGTGATCTTCTGTTATACGTTCATTTTGGTCACTCTTGGTCTCATCAGTATGAATTTTGTCCACTTAAATGACCAGTCCCTGGACCTCGGGAATCTGTTTCTGCATTTCATTCTCATCCATCTCTGGTTTCCCTTCTATTTAAGGCTCATCTAGCCCCATCAATTCTTTATAATCTCCCCTCACAAAGACTTTCCATGTTGGTTGCCATGTTTTGCCTTGAGCTTGTAGGGACGATTTCCAATGGTAAGTAACCATGACCTTATCTTCCTTGAAGGAGTCTGCATCTACCAACCTTAAAATGGGGATATAATCTTTCACTCCTTATAAGTGTCCATACTGAACTGTGTTCTCATCCATGTAGATTGGCTTTCCTAAATAGCTTGCTAATAAGTTTAGACCTTTAGTGGTCCAATATTCCAGGGGAATATTGTAAATGTTCAAACATAAAGGTATGTTCTTTAATATGAATTTTTCTAATTCCATACCTGGTTGTTAATTCTGGATGAATAATAGGAGCTGGGAGATGTGTCAAGGACCTTCTTCTT
Organism: Erythroxylum longipes; assembly: GCA_027563885.1. NCBI lineage: Eukaryota > Viridiplantae > Streptophyta > Magnoliopsida > Malpighiales > Erythroxylaceae > Erythroxylum > Erythroxylum longipes. The sequence continues at coordinate 13,215,590 of JAOQMS010000006.1, read as the reverse complement.
ATATGTGAGGGACCTTTTTCTATCACATTTTGAGCCTCAGATTTTGAACTAAAGGTAAATATAATGTTGTCATTCTTAGTTAGCATTACCTCTTGTATGCCTCATCCCTTCCAATTTCTTTGAACCCAAGCTTGTATTACAGGGAATGTTAGGCGTTTATCCATGAAGAAGCCTATAATTGCTGCATCTCATGTTTTTGCACCCTCCTGCGAGATATGTAGACTTAGGGTCACTATCAACTTTCCATCTATTTCAACAGGGGGCTATAGAAGAGAGAGGAGTCTAAGCTATTCCCCCCAATCTATTTCTAGGTTTTTCTAACTTCAACAGTCTTATGAGTCACAAGTGCTGCTAAGGTTGGTTGGATTGGGATTGTGGATGAGGTTGTGGGAAGCTTATGCCCTAAAAGGGTGGGGACAAGGGTGGAAGGGTCTGGGATTTTTAAGGATTTGTTTGTTGAGAATGATGGGGAATGGGAGTTAGAGGGCATGTTAGGGTTTTGGTTCGCTGGTTGTGGAGAAAAGGTAGGGGAGAAAATGGAAGAGGATGATAAAGGGGGATAATTAGACTCCACTAAGAGGCAATGGAAGTCTGAAGTTAGCCTTACTTATAAATTACTGTTTATGTAAACCAAGCAAACGATTCCTTAATTCTTTATAATATTTAATTAACGTCAAGCTATCTCATAATTAATGACTTGCATGCCATCTAATAATTACTCGCTTGTGCAATTGAGTTAAAATCAATATTGAAATTCAATTTAAATCGTGTCAATGTTTATTATTACATACTATTGCAACATATTCTAAGTTGGATGGAACTTTTCTATGTCAAGTATTTAAGTGAATCATATAAATAATGAATCATGTGGAATTACATATTATGATTTGCCTATTTTTAAATAAGGAATGATAAATTATAAATAAATTTATAATTTACTTTAATTTATTTGCATGTAAGTTTTCAGTCAGTTGTGCAACGGGCCTTTATCTTTAGGCTTCTAGGAAACGTTATCCTTCTTTATTCGTGTAGCTTACTTTAATATCGTTTGAAAAGTCTATCCCATTGAGTCCATTGTTATTTCTTGACGCCAGAATTTATTACGGTATGGGATATATAATAAAATCAAATATGTATATATGACTTAATTTAACAAAAAAATATATTAAATTTCGTGGTGAAACTTCAATTTAATATCGCATTTAGAATTACGTAGCACTCCGTAATTGATTGGTCATTGGAATTGTCTAGTATGTTCGTACTTCTTTCCCGGTCACTTCTAAAATCTTTCTCAAGGTATCAATTTTCGATGGTTCTTGAGAGTGATGCTTCAAAGAACTTAATTGTAAATAGCGTAGTAAATTGGCGATCACATGCCTTCATGTGTCCCTTCGCTTAGCTTCTTTCATTTTTGTTGGTTTGTCAAGTAGAGCACTGACTTTGGGCACGTCTGTTTCAGTGAAAGCGCAAAGATTGCATCCAACTGTTAAGACTTCAACATCTTCAAAGTTCCTGAACATTTTTAAGGCCACGAGATGGGTTTGGATGTACTAAAGTTCTATTTCCAAGTGATTACAAATTTTCTAAAGGAAAAATTTTGGGGGGATAGGTAATTGGACCAGGCAACATAAACGCAAGAGTTCATCAGAAATTAAGGAAATTAGGCTCTTGCGTAAGAAATATCTACTTACAATACTTAATAACTCAACTTTTATCATATTCTTATGATATATTGTAGCTTCAGAATTGTCAAAGTCACAGTACTACTTCAGTCGTAGAAAACTAATTCAAATCTAGAACGTAGCAACGCCCTTAATTTCAATAGAAAGTTTCCTAAAATGAATATAGCACTGGACTTGTCAGCAATACAAATACAGAGCAAAACCCTGCTCTTTGACAGTTCCATCATTCCAAGCACATCTTTATACTTTTGTCTTTTAATAGTCGGGATAAGCTTGGGACGAATTTCGGCTAAAATATATGATATCATGCCTTACGGGATAATTTAAGAAGAGTTTGGTTCCACTTTTATTTTTCTATTGTAGTTTCTAATTTTTGGTTTCTATTCTTTTGTTAGAAAAAAAATCTTGTTTGATCAAAATTTCTAATATAAAACACTGAAAACAAAATCTTGTTTAGTTGTTGGTTTTATCATCCTGTTTTTTTTTATAATTATACTCCTCTGTTAATAATTTTAATGTAATATATTTTGTTTTTAAATTAATCAATTATCATTATAGCTAGTTAAAATATATTCAAATTAATATAATTACAATAATTTACACATTAATTGTATATAATAAAATTTTAAAAGATATCCATCATATTATAATTCTTGAAATAATAATAGTATTATCATTTATAAAAAGAACTTTTACTAGATACTTATTACTCATTTCCTTTGAATCACAACTACAATCATATGAATTCCTTCATCTCCATTACACACATTTCTTTGTACTTTAATACCAACAATTCATTCACTATTGTTATTATAACATTATAGGATCATACAATATCCAAACTCTTATTTCTCTTTATAACATCTCCAAAATTCCAAACCTTTGGGTCAATTTTCCATGATCATTCTGACAAGGAAAATGAAGTAATTTGGCAACACTTTCTTCTAGGAAAATGTTATCCATTGTCTTAAGTTTCTAATGGCACCAAGATCATTCAATTCGGTTTAGTATTTTCTGAGCATATTTGAAACTTTGGCTTGTTCATGAATTGAACAACTCATACCTCTCAATTCCCATATCCAAAAATTATGAACTTTATTTCAGTTGAAAGACAAGAGAATAATATACAACTTTTGTGAAGATACTTTTGTCTGATTCAGCCTAAATCAATACATTTTATTCAATAATATCAAAACATGATTTCTGTCTCGGGTATTAAACCTCAGTCAAGATTCAATTTTAAGCCGAAATGCTTAGAGACAGAATTAAAAATCGACTTCTTCAATAAAGTTGTATCCCTATGTCTTTACTTTACTATTAATCAAGAATCAACTCATTTGGACATCTACAGCTCAATATGTCATCAAAATACTAAAGCATGTTCAATAAAAATCACCCGCATCACAACCCTTAAGTCGCGACTGCAACGCGTCGAGATCACAACTTCTGTAAATCACTAGCGATGTAGTGATCGCGACTTGCTTCTGAACCACTGCACTCCTCCTTCTTTCTTTTATTTTTATCCAAACTTAACTTCCATTTTAAACCTAGAAAAGGAGGTTTTTAGGCAAAGTTTCCTTCTAAACAATTGTTCATCCATGTCTTAAGTTTCTAACGAAATAAAGTTCATTCAATTTAGCTCAGTAGACTGCAAGTTATACACAATTTACTACATAATTTTCAGAAATAGAGACATAATCTAAAACTTAACTTCAAGACAAATTTCAAAACTCTTAGAGACAAAATTCAAACTTGATTTCTTTATGACAATTGTATCCATTCGTCTATAGTTTAATATAAATCAATAATCATCCTATTTGGATATCCGTACATCAAGATATGTCTAAAATATAGATGCATGTTTTGTAGAAACACTACATCTAACATATTTCCAGCGCACTTCATCATCAATTTCATCCTAATTCATCTCTTTTGCTTAGTCTATCACTTCTAACTTATATCCACATCAATTCCTCTTCAATTATACCCCAATTACAGTTCAACATCATCTATACATAATTCAAAATCCATGCTTGATCACGTTCACCAACAACAAAACATATCATATACACATTCATCATAATGACCTTTCTATCTCAAAAACCATCTCAACAACAACTTATCAATTATCAACAAATAATACACTCAAAACAAGACATCAACAATCTTTATTCTTCATCCACACACATACATATAAATTCATGATCAATCCATCAATCTCAAATTACTCATCATACATGTTCCATTTACACTAACCCATGAAGATCAACATGTAACTTACTTGATTTAGCTCCAAATCCTTCAATCTCTTCAAGATCACACTTAACCCTAGCTCTCCACATAACCCACGTTCATCATCATCCAAGAGTGATAAGGTTGGGTCTTTACTGAGAATGAAAGAGAGAGCAAGTTAAGAGTAGTAAATGAAAGATGAGAGCAAGTTGTAACATGAATGGAGATTGGGTGAGCTAAAATTATGGGAGTGAAGAAGAGAAGATGAAAAGCTATTAAAATGAGAAGGGAAGGCAAAATGAAAGACAATTAATTGGTCTTTCATGTTTAAAAGAGTCGTGGGTTTAATACATGGCTTGACAAGTAATACATGTCACTTTCCATATGTCTATTTCCTATTGGTTCACAATTGATTCTTCTGTTAAACTAGTTCATTCAACTCCAATTTCTACTCCAATAGTCTCCAAATTTCAATGACATAAGTCATTAAATCCCAATATCCTATATTAAAATTTCCACTATCATTTGACATTTATTTATACTTCCATTAATCAATTGTTTTGCCACTTGGCATTTTTCCTAGTCCAAAAATACCCTTAAATTTCAGAATTTTTCTCAAATTTTCCCTAAAAATTCTAAATCAATGCTCATACTCTCAAAAATCAATTTTCAATACAAATAATTCACAATTCCAATTATAATCACATTTATATATCAATTATACCTAGAAATGTCAATACATGCATGTACAGTCATTTTAATGTGCGCAAAAATTGAAATTCACATGAGTGTATACTAACATTATGCATGAGCATGAAATACATTTTTCTAATCTCTCATTGTTATTTCTCAATTATAGAAATTAACGGTTCTAACCTTTAGTATGGAAACAGGATGCTACAATCAGATTTCTTCTCGATCTTGCTGTAGCAAAAAACTGGCCCTTTCATTATTGCGATATCAATAACGTATATTTACACGACCGGATCGACGAAGAAATATACATATGGCCTCCGCAAGGTTATTTCAAAACTCCGAATGGGTAAGTTTGTAAATTACAAAAGTCCTTATATGGTCTTAAACAGGCTGGCAGACAATGGAATAAGGAGATAACGCCAACACTATTGCACCTACAGTTCCAACAGTCTGAATCGGACAATTGCCTCTTCACATAAGGTACCGTTGGCTCTTTTATTTCTATCATTATCTATGTGGATGATCTGTTGATATTAGGTAAAAATGATTCTAACATTATTGCTGTGAAAGAGGAATTGCACAAAAAGTTCAAAATAAAGGATTTTGGGTACGGGAAATATTTTATAGGTATGGAGATTTCTAGATTTGAATCAGGCATGTATCTGTCCCAGCAGAAGTATATTTATGACATTCTCAAAGATGCTAATTTAATGAACATCAAATGCGCCACTGTACCTATTTCATAAGGTTTGAAACTGTCAATTGATGAAGGGGTTCCATTAGAAGATGCTGAACTGTACAGACGACTCATTGGACAGATCCTATACCTCAATTTTACTCATCCAAATCTTACATTTTTAGTACAACAACTTAGCCAATTCAATACCACATCACGAAAACCTTATTGGGATGCCCTCATTCATGTTCTACAGTATCTAAAAAGGAAAGCAGCTAAGAACTTTATTATCCAGTACAAGAGAACCTTACATTAACAGTGTTCTCTAACTCCGACTGGGCAGGGTGCTCGTTCTCACAAAAATCAGTCACAAGTTACTACATCTTATATGGTTCAACTCCCATTTCGTGGAAAAAGAAAAAACAACAAATCGGCAGTCGCTCCTCTGTCGAATCCGAGTACCGCAATATGGCCATCACACTCTGCGAACTCCGATGGCTCAGTTACATAATGAATGATTTATAGATTCCTCCTCATCTTCTTATTATACTCCATTGTAGCAACATAGCAGCATTACACATTTTAGCGAATTGTGTTTTCGATGGACGCACCAAACACGTGGAAATAGACTGCCACTTGGTTTAGAATGTCGTCAAAGAAAATTTCATCTATATAATTCATATTTCGCCGCAACAACAACTGGCCTATTGTTTTACGAAATCTTTAACAGCCCAGCACCTCACCATTGCAACACGTAAGTTGGGCCTCATTAATGATGCTCCAACTTAAGGGGGTGTAGACAGAGCCCAAAAGCCCAAATGACACCACAACACTGGTAGGCTCGCATGGACAGCATGTACAAAATAAATCAACGCTAGCTGCCAAACAAATCAACACCAATAATTCATTTCCTTCTTCCTCCTTCCAACTTTTACAGAGAATAGAATACGTGTACAGTATATATCAAAAGCAAACATCCAACGATCAACAGTAATTAGGCTGTTACAACTTTTTCTTCTTCCACCCTGTATATATATCTGGTACAGTCTCTTCATTATGAATCAATTAATTCGATTGTTACACAAAATACCCATTTCTTTCGTTTCGTTTTGTTGCTCCATTGCTGGAGACATCTTGCACTTTGGCAAGTTTATCTTGACATTAAAACCTTTTGGAATTGGTGTAAGTAAGTTTTCTGGTGATGAAGTAAGTTTAGACCCTTCTTGTCTTGAGTATTGGAAGTTTTCTGATGATGAGGTAACAAGTAAGTAGGTTTTGACCTTTCTTGTCTTCAATATTGGCCGTTTTCTACGAAGAGAAGTTATTGCAACCATATCCAGTTGCTATTCTTTCAAGGGTAATTTTAGTTTTTTCAAGTGATGCTAAAGATATGGTGGTTTTATTTTATGATCATTAGGGACTCTGATTTTGGATCCATAATGCTATTAGGAGCATTATGAGGTATAGTTTCAATATAATCATAATACAAAACAATTTGAATTATGCTTCAGTTTATTCATTTTACGTTTTAACACCTACTTCGTAGTAGATTATATTCCTTGGCAGACAAGATATAAATAATGACATGACCTTATATTCCTTAACTTATCATCCCGCAATTTATCATTTTCTTTTAATTTAATTATCATCTTATTTTATTACTTTTATAATGAAAATTACAAATTTTGGGTGAAAAATGTATCTCCTTCCGAAATTTTAAATGAACATAATATGTTAAACATTTTCTTGATTTTTATCGTATAAGATACCACAGTTACAAATATAAATTCTAATACTGTTATTTTTGGGATTTTTAATACGAAATTTTTATTTTTAAGTAACAATTATTTCAATATTTGCACTTTAATTTTAATCAAATTGCATTACTAAACTAAGTAGTTTTTATTTTCTTTATAATGAATTCAATAGCTAAATATTTACATTTAAAGTACCAACATTATAATTATTTCTTTAGTTATGCAATAGATTCATCTAATGGAAATCCTACTCTGAATGTCTATACATTTGTTTCTCAACTTCAACATGTCTTTACAGGATACGAAACATTTTAGAGTATTCTAGTTCACATTCAAATCATTGGTGGCTCCAAAGGTTAAAATAGTAGCTGGAAACAGAATTATACCAAGTGGCTTAGAACAAGTGTATATTTCTATGCAAAAGGGAACTGTTAATGTAACATCCCACTACCATAAGGTACGTGCCTAAGCTTTTAGGGACATAACCTACGATAATGGTATGTTAGAGCAATAACACATCGAACTTGCATATGGCATCGTCTAACATACACGAACTCGTTATCATTTTCTCTTAAACATTCACTTCATGCATTAATAAAATATATACATTGTTCTTCTCAAAAATTGTTTACAATACTCTATACAGGTTCGGACAACATTTACAAAACGACTATAACTATTGTCTTTCGGGAGTCAGTTCGGGAGTCATTTGACAGACCTCTGATCCATATCTCTATCCACGAAAACTTTATTTCTTGACTATAACCTAGGTCTCTTGTCTCGTACCTGAAAAGCCACGGTATAATTTTTGATGAGTTTTGCGAACTCAATGAGTGAACCATCATTGATGAATTCACCGGATTACGCAAATATAACACATAGTTCACAGTTATTCAGTCAAGCAGATAAGCATTTATTCAGAGATTAGCAT
>JAOQMS010000006.1:13174940-13207516 GCA_027563885.1 Erythroxylum longipes | reverse complement strand
CAAGGATTATAAGAGAGAGTTAAGAAGTTATTTGAGTTGAAGTGTATCGTCTGTGTTACTGTTCACAGACTTCGTCTGCCCTACTGTTCACAGGTTATCTTCTGTGTCACTGTTCACGCTATCGTTTGGGTTACTGTTTATGGTTATCTTCTGCCCTATTTTCGACAATTTGGCCTTCGACGTCTTCATGAAAGTTGTAGCTTTAGAGGTCCTTTTTCACTTTATCCAAAGAAACCTTAGTTTGGATGCCTATAGGACAAGTTATACCAATAGCCTGGAAGCAGGTATATGTGTAAAGGGTGGACTCACCAACGCTAATTTTTGAGGTATTCAGGTTGAAAGAGATAAATGGACAAGTCGACTACCATCGTAGAAATCGACTATTCTAAGAGCTGAGCTGAGCCTAGATAAGTGGAGTTTGGAGAAGATAATCCGATAATGGTCAAGGTGTTCTTCTTGGGAGATAAACTCACGTATTAAGATATTCTGCATCCGAGTTGGACTTCAAAAACGGGGTACGACATTGATGATTTGAGAATTGAAAAATATGTGTTTATGATTCAATGTAAACTAATTCAATGTTTTTTTCTTATTACTGGTTATAAAATTGTTGCTCACGAGCTTTAAGCTCACCCTCTCCCAATTCTGTCCCATCTTCAGGTGAGGAGCAATAGATCGAGTAACTCAAGAGTTATGGCATCACTCTGACTTTGCATACTTTCGTATTTTTAAGTTAGATTTTTGGGAATTCAAGGCTTTAACCACATTTCAAGTTCTGCTAATTCAAATGTATTTTGTCTTTTTGGTTCTCGAACTAAACTAATGTATTATGGCTTGAAATGCCAGTAAAGCTTTGTAAAGCTTTTGTCTTTTGTTATAAATAAAATATGTGTTTGGATTTGGCTACGATTTTTCTTGTTTTCGTAAAGTATTCGATTATGGGAAAGAGATTAAGTGTTTAAGAACTTGTTGTGGTTGAAGGATTTTAAGTTGACATGTAGTAAGATAGGAGTTTTTGGGTTGGGGGTTCTGTTTTAGGGGATTTCTCCGTGGCGTAATTCACCTGAAAGGTCAGTGAGGTTTACTCTCATATGTTCTCCGCGGCAAAAATTACCAATAGCCCGGAAGCAGGTATATGTGTAAAGGGTGGACTCACCAACACTAATCTTTGAGGTATTCAGGTTGAAAGAGATAAATGGACAAGTCGACTACCATCGTAGAAATCGACTATTCTAAGAGCTGAGCTGAGCCTAGATAAGTGGAGTTTAGAGAAGATAATCCGATAATGGTCAAGGTGTTCTCCTTGGGAGATAAACTCACGTATTAAGATATTCTGCATCCGAGTTGGACTTCAAAAACGGAGTCCGACATTGATGATTTGAGAATTGAAAAATATGTGTTTATGATTCAATGTAAACTAATTCAATGTTTTTTCTTATTACTGGTTATAAAATTGTTGCCCACGAGCTTTAAGCTCACCCTCTCCTAGTTCTGTCCCATCTTCAGGTGAAGAGTAAGAGATCGAGTAACTCAAGAGTTATGGCATCACTCTGACTTTGCATACTTTTGTATTTTTAAGTTAGATTTTTGGGAATTCAAGGCTTTACCGCATTTCAAGTTCTGCTAATTCAAATGTATTTTGTATTTTTGGTTCTCGAACTAAACTGATGTATTATGGCTTGAAATGCCAGTAAAGCTTTGTAAAGCTTTTGTCTTTTGTTATAAATAAAATATGTGTTTGGATTTGGCTACGATTTTTCTTGTTTTCGCAAAGTATTCGATTATAGAAAAGAGATTAATTGTTTAAGAACTTGTTGTGGTTGAAGGATTTTAAGTTGACATGTAGTAAGATAGGACTTTTTGGGTTGGGGGTTCTGTTTTAGGGGATTTCTCCGTGGTGTAATTCACCTGAAAGGTCAGTGAGGTTTACTCTCATATGTTCTCTGCGGAAAAAATAAAATTTTGGGCTTGCAACGGCGAAGTTTAATATGTTCGCCGCGGCGTAAAATTCCCGAAAGGTCCAGGGGATTTTCCATTATGTTCGCCGCGGCGAAGCCCGCCTTTGCTTCCGAAGGAGTTTTCTTTCAAATCTCCAAATTATAAGGCCTCCTCCACACTCTAGCTTCACGATCCTAAGTTCGATGTGGGGCTCTAGAAACAGGGTCCAACATAGCAAGAAATCCTAGTTGCAATATACTGGAAGCAAGAAAGAAGCAGGCGATGAGTAATATATTAAAAGCTCTTCCTTCTTATGAAACAAAGATCTAAAGTCAAATGGTTGAAGGGTGAAAATAGAGGCTCCTCTCTTTTTTTTCCATAGCTCTATAATCTCCAGGGTGGGTAAGATTTCCCTCACTGCCATAATGAAGGCCATCAAAATTTTCTAGAAATTGGTTTTCTTATAAGTTAACTCTAATAAAAGTTCCTTTTATATTTCTAAAAGTGTTGAGAACCAAAGAGACATGGTTGAACTCATCACTGGTTTTAAGGAATCTTCTTTGCCTCTCATATATTTTGGGTTTCCTATAACTGCATCCAAATTGAATATTGGAAATTTCAGGCCTCTAGTTAGCAAGATTCAAGCTATAATCACAGGCTGGAGTATGAAATCTCTTTCTTTAGCTAGGAGAGCTCAATTAGTCACTACTATCTTATCTTCTATCAACATTCACTAAACCACTCACCTTGCAATTCCAACAGTTTTCATTAAAATAATTGACAAATTACTTAGAAAACTTCTATTGTCTAAAGCAAAAGAAGGGAACTACAAGGCTAAAATTAAATGGTATGAGTTATGCATAACTAAGAAACATGGTTGTATGAATATATTCCTTTGAAAATTATGAATTCATATATGTTTATTAAAAGAATTTGGAGATTCATTGATAATCATGAATCATTGTTGTGTAAATGGGTTAATGTATATTATATCTATAATAAAAGCATATGGAAAAATGATCTTTCTTATAGAAATACCTCTTATAGTCTGAAAGAGATACTCAAGCTGGGAAGCATAATAAGGCCTTACATCAGGAAGCACATTGGCACTAGCAAAAACACCTTTTTTAGCATGATAATTGGATAACAAGTTGTTCACTCTTCATCAGACCTAAACTTCACGATCTCAAAAACAACATTCATATTAATCAGAATCTTGCTAAGGCCTTGGAGTTGAAGAATGAGATACTACTCCGGCTAAACAATAATAATATGTATATGGAAATCAAAAGATTGATCTTGAATAACAACGTGAATGATAAAAATTATTGCCCTGACTCCAAAGGTAACTTCAATAATGCATCATGCAGAAAATTATTCTAGTAGAATTGTGGATAGGTGACATGACATAGAATGGTCTGGTGTAAGTATAATCTACCTAGAGTTGCCACAACATTATAGAGAGCCATCCTATGGAAACTTCCCACAATTGACAGGTTAAACAAATTCAACCATCTTACTAACAGATGATACTTATGCAAATGTCAATATGAGAGCATTTCATACTTTTTTTAAAATGTGAGTACATTATTGGAGCATGGATATTAATTCACCAGAAATGCTACATTTATAACCCCCCACTGGAGTGGCAAAATAGAATCACCTGAAGCATAAAACTTCAGCATATTAGAAGAGACTTTGTACGATGTTATTTCATTGCTTTCTCTTATGTAGTTTGCACATATGGGACGAATGAAATCAGCTTATTTTTTAATCCCAAAAAAGAACTTTTGAGATATTCAACAATGAACATATTAATGACATTAGAATCCACTCAGTATCTTTAAAGAAAAGTTATCTTTAAAATCTGATTGTATTAATAGTTGGAGCATATACTAAGTTTTGCGTCTTTTGCTTCATGAATGTTACTTGAACAATTAGTAACTCATTGTTATTTATGATAGTCTTCTTCAGGAACATATGAACTGAGTCTTCTTCAGGAACATATGAACTGACTTTTATTGATCATTCTTTCATAGCTTAATACAATTATGTTTTTCAAAAAAATTTGTCATTTGAGTTTGTGAGCCTTTAATGAGGGTACTTTGTCTAGCTGATAGTGATGAAAAAGTAACAATGAGTTATTTTTATGACGTTATGGAGAGGGTGAAGGAAGTAATCAAGGCTAATATGAAAATAGGTTATGCACACCTTATCTTACAATTATTAATAATATATGGGAAATGAAATTTTACTATTTGTCGTTTGTAGCTAAGACTTTGTTTAATCCTAATATCTATTTTAGACCCAATTTTACAAAGAAAGTTGAAGCTAATAAGGGAATATTTTTAACTTTTACAACTATTGTTACGTATAAGATGATGTAAGATCTCTCAAGCTTACAAATGAAGATTTATAAAGATACTTTGCTGATTTTGAGATGTCTATTACTATTCATTAAAGAGACAAACTTAATTTAGATATATATTTTCCCATTTTCGTTACTTGTTGAAAATTAATCATTATTTTATTTTGTTTATAATGTTACTTTAGTTGTCTTATAATTGCTTAGTAAGACCAAATCAGAAATTGCGTGCCATAATTGCAAAGTTTGTAATTCAAATTCTAGGTCAATGTGTACATGCAACATGATATAAAAGGAATTGAAAGATAATTGGATTCATCCGTTTTAAAAAAAGGAATAGATTGGAACATAAAAGATTGAACAACTTGATCTTTTTTCGTTCTAATTTAAACTCTGGGAAGTGCATGCTATCGTCATTATTAAGTTGGATATAATTTCTTGTAATTTCCTAATAACTTAGGCTTGGTTTGGGGGAGCGGTGGAGGTTGACAACTTGCTGAAATCAACCTGCTAAAATGATAAGTATTTATTCTCAATAAGTACTTATGTGTTTGGGATTGCTGTTTTGGTAACTGCTGAAACGTGAAAATAGGTGTTTGGTAAGTGCGAATGCAGTTGCTGAAAAGAGATAAAATGACTAAAAAGTCTATTGATTTAATAAACTATTAATTGTTGTATAAATAATTTAAAAATATATTATTAGTTATATAAATTTAAAATTATAAATAATAAAATAAGAAAATATAAATAAAATAAATTTAGTAAATAAAATATTTTATAAAAATATATTATTAGTTATATTAATTAAGAGGATAATGGAAATAATACTTGTAGTGAAGGTTATTAATAGAAATTAAAATTTCCACCGCAGAAGCAGATTCTTACCGCAACCCTCTTTCTGTTTATTGATTTCTGCGGTGGCACCGTAGTTTTCTCCAACTTCTGGTTATTCACCGCAGACCAAACATATGACTGTGTTTGAAAACTGTAGTAAATAAGTACTTATCCTCACCGCACCATAGATCTAAACGCAGCCTTAATGTTATATGACTCTTAATAGAATAAGTAGTTCTATAGATCCAATTTGCCTTGACCATATCTATCTTTTAGCATATTGGGTTTTTTAGGAACCGAGTTTAATAGATGAGAGTGACTTGAAAGATAATCTTAAATGTGAAAGCACTGACATGTCATTTAGTGCAATAAATTTCAATTGTACTGATGATGAAGATTTTGTACCCAATGAAAATTAAGGTCAATATAATTTGAGCAGATATTCGATTGAATGAAGTTCTAGGTTTTCATTTCTCCTCTTCTTTTAATTTTACTTATATTTTTATGTACATGTTAAATTCAATATATATAAAATAAACATAATTGCAAATGTTTTTGTTTCAGTTTTAATTTCTTGTTAGTTGTTTCCTTGACACGAACTCTTGTTGTAAATTGTTGCACTTAAAAAGTTATGAATATTTATCATTCTCTTTTTGTGCTTTGATGTAATTATTATTTATTATATGATAAAATTGTAACATTTTAAATACTTTGTATTCTCCTTAATCTTATATTTATATGACGATTAAATGATTTTTTCATATTAATTATGATTATTGTTTATACGTAAAATAGGTAAAAAGTAATATAATAAAAATAAATAAATTGTTGTTTCAAATTTCTATTATTATAATTTTTGGAGACAGTTGTAAAACTATAAATTATACAGTACTTTTATAATTTTTTAAAAAATAAAAACTATTTTATAATTTTAAAAATTATCTAAAATTGTACTTAGTATTAATACGTATTATATTAGAACCAAATCTAACAAATTATAGTGGTTAAGAATTTTGACGAAAGAATGCAAAGAGGGATCTTACCATATGAAGCTACGTTTACCTCTTAGAGCAAGGATCCTGTTGCTTGGTGGATTATGTACGGTTATAAAAAGGTTTAAGGGCATTAGTTGGCTGTTAGATACTTAGATGCACAGTATTTCATTGACAGTTTCCCCAGTTTACAGATCATTTAACTGCAGGAACCGGTGATGATTGATTTGGGAACTTCAAATGCTAGGGTCCACTTGTACGATACTTTTTTGTAAGTTAGGGACATGAAATGAGAACCAGATTACTGTTGCGATTACTTTGTGTCTGTTTCAATAAAATTCACCTATTCGATAAAAAAAAAAAGGCAATAATTGAGAACAGAAGAGATATGTTCCCCACGAAATGCCGCCCCAAACATTTCCGCCACAAATGGTGACAGCAGGTTTAAAGACACTTGGACCCTGACATGTGATGATTAGACTATACGAACGAGTGACCTGATTTTTTCATTACTAGAAACAAATATGGATTAAGGGCAGAGATGTCAAACTCAGCACGGCTGGCATGGCCTATTTTTTACCTGGGTTAATTAAGGTACCGGTTGGTCATGATTAGCCCGGTAGAGTTACAGGTTAAGGTCACGCAGGCTATGGATCGGTCGATTGTTACTTTCAAAATAATATTATTTTGTAAAAAATGATGTCATTTTTAGAAGGTTATAGCTCAACATCCATTTGGAAATTTTGTGACCTGTTGAGCTATAGCTAAGTCACAAGTGGGCTATGGGCGGACCAATCTCAACTACTTATTATTACCATTTATAATGTTTAATTTATAAAAAATATTAAAGAATAAAATTTATTATATTTTAATTAATTAATTAATAATAATATTTTAATTAATTAATTAATTACAATATTTTCATTTAACTAGTGAAATATATTTTGATTAATTAAATTTTAATTATCGATGATGTAATTAATTAATTAATAATATTATTTTAATTGATTATATTATAATTAATTATATTGTAATTAATTAATTAGTATTAAAAATATTTTTTAAAAAAGAATCATTATTACAAAATAAGTTTTGTTACTCTACTAAATAAAAAGTATAGAGGATCCTTTAAAAATAAAATATCAAACTATTATTCTTATAATAATAATCAACAATTACCTACTTAGCTGTCATTCCTTACCGGTTAACCTTTTATCAAACTCTTCAATCAAGCGTCCCTAAAACATTTGCCTGTGGCTATTACGCTGCGTTTGGTTACTGTCTCTCATATACAGAGATGGAACGAGACAAAAATTTACAGATAGAACAGAACAAAAATTAGAGTCAGTGAGGTATTTGGTTGTGATAGATAAAACAGATAAAACTGTCTTCGTCTCGAGGACAGAAATATGTTGGTTGCAATTGACAGAACATAAAAATAATGTCAATGACCAAAATACCCCTGCAGTATAATATAATTAGAAATATATAATTCATTAATTATTTTAATAATAATAATAATAAGATAATTAATTTCTTATAATAAAATTAATAAAAATAATAATATTAATAACAAAGAGAATAATAATAAGTAGAAAATGTATAACAATATTTAATAATAATACATAATAATAATAAATTGATGATGATGATAATAATAATAATAATAATAAGTTCAAAATTTTGTATAATAAAATTAATAATAATGATAATAATAATAATAATTAGTTCAAAATTTATAATAGTAATAAATAATTAATAATGATAATAATAATAATAATAATAAGTTCAAAATTTATAATAATAGTAAATAATAATAATAATAATAACACTAATTAATAATAATAATAATAACAAGTTTAATAATATAATTAAGAATAAAAAATTGCTTATGTGAGGGAGGAGTGTTTCAGGAAGTTGTTTATGTATTTTGTTTTGGAGACAGAGAAAAAAAATTTATACCACAGTTTTGAAAGGAATAAAAAATTTCTATCTCTATACTTTGGAGTCGAGACAAATATAGATAAAGACAACAAATAAATACTTCGAAATACAGAATTTTTGTGTCATTGTCATCTATCCCTATCATGAAGACATGAACCGAACCCTACGCTAAGTTACGAAACGCTAACAACCAAGTTTGTTCAAGATCACAAGATTAGAACCCTTTGTTCAACATAGACAACTGCTTCCTTGTATCACTTCTCTTTCACATGTAACCAATGGATTAATTTCCCGCTTTAAATATACACCGACAGAGTCGTACAAATCTGGCATACAAATCTCATAGTTTCATCCTTCATCTCCCAATTCAACAATCCCAAAGCTAAATAAATTTCTTTGCCTCCATAATGATGTAACTGATTCGCCTTAAAACTATATACATGGCTTCCGTTTCCAATCCAACTACATCCAGTTGCCTTATTATCCATCCTTTGTCGCATCATTTTCCTCACTCTAATCATACCCTCCCAATTGCCCCTCATCTCATATGCACGAGACAATACAATAAATGCCAAAGATGATTCTGGTTCCATGTCCATCAACCTCCTTGCTGCACTCTCGGTAAGCCTAGAGTCTCCGTACGTTACACAAGCGTGTAGTAAAGATTCCCAAATTACAGGACCAGGTTCACAAGGCATTGTTTTTATAACATCCACTGCTTGATGAAGCCTTCCACGTCGACACATTAAGTCCACAAGACAAGCATAATGTTCATTGCCTGGTTTAATGCCGTAATTTTCTTCCATTGCTGAAAAAATAGAAACACCTTCTTTAACCAAGCCTCCATAGTTGCACGCTAAAAGAACTCCAGTAACTGTTATATGATCTGGATGAGGGTGACCTCTCCTCAGTAGTTTCTCGAAAGTGTGCAGGGCTTCAAATACCCGCCCATTCTCTGCCAAACCCTTGATCATGGTATTCCAGGATATTAAATCCTTTTCAATTATTTTGTTAAAAATTTCGATGGCCAAATCTATATGCCCAAATTTAGAGTACATCTCAACAAGTGCGCTGGCAACAACAGTTTGCAACTCAAAACCTAATTTGACCGCCAAGCCATGGACCTGCATTCCTTGCACCACCGGTAGAATTGGTATAGAGCTTATTATACAACTGAGAGTGAACTCTGTTGGCCTAATTCCATTCTTCATAGTAAACACAAAAAGATGGAGGGCGTTCTCCCAAAATCCATGCAATGCATAGCTCGAAATCATTGAATTGCAAAGTGCAGAATCCCAATGATCTAATTCTTCGAAGACCCGAACTGAATCTTCTAATCTGTTGCATTTGGAAAATAAATCAATTGCGGCACTTGAAACTATGGAATTACAAATAAACCCCAACTTAACAGAGAGAGCAAAAATCTGCATACCCTTGTTCAAATTTCGCAAATTAGAACAGCAAGTGATTAATGTAGAGCACGTAAACTCATCGGGCAAATAACCGTGGGATCGCATGAAGCAAAATTGATCCAACGCCAATTCATAACACCCCAACTTACGGAAACCCGCAATCAACGAATTCCAAGATATAACATCCAATTCCTCCATCGTCAAAAACACCCCAAAAGCGTAATGAACGAGGCCGATCTTAGCATAGACGTCAATTAAAGAGTTTCCAAGGATCAAACTGGATACATTAAACCCACTACGAATAATTTTACCATGCAGTTCCTTACTATGACGAGCACAAGACACAACGGATGTCAAAATAGAGTACGTATACACACTCGGCTCTAAACCCATATTTTGCATTTCTCTAAAAGTTCCCAACGCATGATCGAAGTACCCGTACGACCTATACCCCGAAATCATCGAGTTCAAACTAACAACATCTCGTTCGGGCATTTCATCGAACGTACAACGCGCAATGTGAAAGCGACCATGATTCAACAAGCCCTTTAGTAGAATGTTCCAAGACACAACATTTTTGTCAGTTATGTCCGCAAACACCTTCAAAGCATCGTCAATGGAACCAAACCGAGAGTACAAATCAAGACAGCGTGTACCTAGAAGAGTATGTCTGTTAAAACCGACTTTAATAAACTGGGCATGGACACCTTGGGCAAGATTCAATAATTTTAGAGAGACGCAGTTATCCAAGAGGCGGCTGTAATAGGAGAGTGAGATAACAGCAACTTTACGAGTTGGGTTAAAAAAAGGGTACATACAAAATGGTGCCTAATGAAATGGTACAAGTTTGGTTTGTTCTACGAATGAAGTGTCTGAAACATATGGAAGGGTGAGGCTGGCGCTCGGTGGCGTGGGGGGCTGAGGAAGGATGTCTTGTCGCCGTTTACGGCGGAGGAGTGGTGTCATGTGTCCACTCGAGTCGAAAGCAGTGGAGGATGGCTTCGTTTGAAAGAGGTTCATAGAACGTGTAACGTTCTTAAGATTAACAATAAGTGTCTAATTTTATTTATTATTATTTTTCAAATTCTTTAAAAATATATGTTTTTTCTCCAATTTTCTAAAATTATAAAAATCATAAAAATTATTTTTATTTCCTGTTTCTTTTTTAATAATTTAATTCACTATTTTTATATATTATAAATAAATAGAATTTTATTTTTATTTTAAATAAAAGAAAATTAAAAATTAAAAAATGTAACAAAAAGTAAAAGTGAACTAAACGATCCTAAACGAGTCACCATTTTGCCATTAACCAAAAATGTTATAAAAGATGTGATTTTTTTTCTCTTTTTTTCCGACCATCTTCAATAAATTTGTTAAAGTACGTGCAACATATACTTGACCACAATGGATGAATGTAATTTTTGCTCTTTAAGTTTCTATTAAAATTTAAGTTTGAATTTAACGTGTAAAAAGTATAATTTTTTTATCTTTTAAAAAAATAAAAATAATTTTTAAATTGGTAGAATTATTTTATTTTTATTAGATTTGTAAAAGAATTATTAAGAAACTTATATTATACATATATATTGTATTATTATTATTATTTCAAAAGGCATATAAAATAATTTTAAATTGATGAAATTAGCAAGATATTGTTATTTTTATTAGATTTATCAAAAAAATTATTAAGGAAGTCATGTTAAACATATATACTATATCTTTCTTTTGGAAATTAAAAGTATTTTATTTCTAAGAAATGATAAATGAAACGTTGACATTTAACAAAGGTTAACTTAAACAAATTATGGCACAGTATAGAGACTAATTGAAAACGTCAAACCCCGACATTTCTTCAATCAAGTAATCTTGTATCTCTCCTCAGGACCACCAGCCTAGCTTCTCACATGCCCTTTCAAATGCGTAGACTCAACAAAGAGGCTCGAGGCATTTCACTATTGGAGAATCTGTGAATAGTTGCATAAATAATTACTCAAGGATACCTGATTGAATTTAAACCTGTTATCAAGGATGGATTGTATAATAGGACGTGATACATCAGGCACATATGAAATAAACTGACGATTTGAGCTCCTTTCTTCCGCTGCTTTGCTTTTCCTTTCGAGGATTATCTTGAGCGTGAGAGTCTGGGACTAGTTGTTGGCAAGTCCCTTCATAGGGGAGGACCAACTTCTCCTTAGAAGTTTGTTGTTGAGTCCTTTGATGATAATCAGCTCTCCTAGTCTATTGACTAAGAAATTGAGCAGACCCTATGGTTCTTGTTTGGTGTTTAGGATCCTTCTTTAATGATGCTCAGCCCAAATTTCATACAGAGCCCCATTCAAACTTAGCCTGGAAATTCTAGAATCAGTGACGGTTAAGTGATTAGGTGAGCATAGCCATAGAATTGCATCCACTAGTTGGAGACATTCCAATGGTAGCTGAATAAAGTCACAGTCTGCACCACAAAATAGTAGTAAAACATCCGCAAATGAGAGGTTGAAAAGTTTTAATTTCTTGCACTTCCAATGATATTTGAATGGACTTCCTAAGTCAAATTTGTGACTAATTAATCTCGTGAGGACTTTGATTGCCAAGGTGAAAGAGATAAGGGGATATGAGATCCTCTTGTCTGATTCATCTAGTCCTTTTAAAGGTTTTAATATTTATAAAAACATAAAATAAATTTTAATTATAATGATTATGTTAATATTATTCGAGTTGTTGAAAAAAAATAAAGAACACATATTTTTTAATGTGAATTTTTAAAAATTGAAATATCAATTAATTTAAAATTTTCAAATTTCCAAAATAGTTTTCTTAGAAGATGCCATATCTTGATTGCTTCTTGCTCATTGTTGGCTGAGTATCGGCGGATGCTACTTCCTCAAGGAGGATAATTTCTAACTCCAACGCATATATGGCTTATGGCCCCTGCTGGTGGTGGTGATGATGAGCAATGGTCTTATTCTTGTCCTTGATAATCCAAAGTTTAGCTGCTGCTTTGTTTTAATTAATTTCCTTAGTAGTATGTCTTATGGTCGTCGATTTAAACCATGTTATTATTAGTTTTTCCTTTTCATTTCCCATTTCCATTAAAAAGCAAAAGATTTTATAGACATCTTTTAATAATTTTTTTTACCAACTCAGCAAAAATTTAATTTTGCTGTAGAATTATTTTGTACGTTTTTTAAACGTTAATCTTTTAAGAATTTTATGAAAATCGTTAATTTTTAAAAATATTAGTATTTTATGTTATTACAAATTTTAATACATATATTGAGGAAAAAAATTAAATGTAAGATTAAGAATGCACAATTTATTCTAAAGATTAGCATTAAGAGCAGAATCGACTTTGGGCAAGGGCAGCCTGGGTACCCACCCAGGGCCCATCCTCATAAACAATAAAATATGACCTATTTTTTATAAAAAATAAAATGAAATAAAATAGGACTCATTTTTACTCTAATAAAAAATAAAATAAAATAAAATAGGGTTCACTCTTGACTTTATAAAAACAACAAAAGACCCATATTTTACTTTTTTTATTCTTTATAAAAGCCCAAAAATAGGGATCCATTTTTTTACTTTGCTCAGAGCCTATAAAATATTAAGAACGACCTTGATTATAAGTTCTAAAAATTTAGGAGATTTAAGATTTTTCCTAAACTAATTGAAGTCTAAATTTTTAGGGTCCAACATATATGATTAACATGAATTTTTCAAAAATTTTTATCAAATCATGAAAAATTAAGTTTTGTCAATTTCAGAGTTATTTTTGTACTTCTTAAAAACATTAATCTTATAAAAATCATTGAAAATCATTAATCTTTTAAAATATTTTTATACTCAAGTGGAGTATAATATAACTCCAACATAAATTCGAAGTATGTCTTGAAAGTGAGATGACTTGCTAGACAAATGTATAATGATTATACTAGTTCTAATTGATTTATGTTTCTTTTATTAATTAGAATAACTTAATGTAATTTTATAGTTTATGGAATTTTATTATATACAATTGATGTCAAATTTCTTTAACTATACAAATATTCATATATTTTATTTCTAACTATAGTAAGAGTTAATTAATTTAAGAATATAATTTGATATATTAAAAATAAATAATATAAGAGTATAATTAAACAAATTGAAACATGATAATAAAATGAAGCATGTTTTTGTTTTTAGTTTTTATTACAAAGTTTGACCACCAAAAACTTGGTCGACAAAATCTGCAAGCGCACAGAATCGTTCATAGTACCTACAAATCAAGTATTTCATGGTTGTCTCTCACAAGGACTAAGATACTCACTACTAAATTAATCCTAATTACTCGAACTAAAATAACAAGAAACTTAAAAGATGATTGGATTAGAGCAGACAATAAATTGTAAAGATTATAAATAACCAAGTAAGGGAAATCTTATGATTTAGACTTAGGATTTTGGGGTTCACCAATTTAAGAGATTGATTAATAAGTTATAGATACAATTAAGTGATAGATTATAATAACAGTTGGACAGATTTACTTATATTCTCTCTCAAGACATATAAGAATACCTAATTAGTTGATTACTATCTCTCAATCCAAAACCTAACTAGTTAAATTCATTAAGAACAAGCAATTATAAATTATCACCCTAGTTTAGGATATTTCTATCTCTACATCTAATGTGTTTATGTTCCTAGTGTACAAATTATACTTCACCTCTTAGTTCATCATATAATTCCTAAAATTGCATCTATGGTGATCGGGCATAGAAACAACAATTAAGTTAAAGAAAGATAAATATAACCAAAGAACTTTCATTCAAAACTAATCAATCCATAAAATATAAATCAATCTCCCAAATTAGGCTACATCCCTAATCCTAATTGGGATTTAGTTCAAGAACATGATAAAAGAATCCATACAAATAAAGATAATCAACATCTAAGAAAGAGTAAAGAAAACAAAACAAAATTGCTTCCAATCTTGAATGAATCCTTCTTAATTTTCTTTTTGGCCTCCTTGGGTGCCTTTTCCCTTCAGGTTAAGATAGGTGGCTCCCTTTTTATAGGCCTTAAAAATCATTATTTATAGCTCCTTGGGATCAAAGAAACTCAATTTGAGTCAAACTGGGGAAGAAAAGTCGCAAAATTGTCCTCCATGTTTGTTGGGTGGACCTTATGTCTGTGCTATCTTTTATAGCAAATTTTAGTCCAAATGGCCAGTAAATGTCCGTTAGGGGGATTTCATATCCGCTGGGCAAACTTTCTCGAGTTTTCCAGCTTTCTAGCTCCGCGCTCATGTCTGCTAGGCAGACATACATTGGAAATCTATAGAAACTTGCAATTTTGACCCTTTAGACGACAAAATCTCTCCCCTGAGCCTTCACGGAAGTTGTAGAATTCAGAGTCCTCTTCAAAAGCATACTTGAATGACCTTAGTCCGACATCCACGATCAAAGTTATGCCTCTTGCCCCAAAATCTATCCATTTGCACCTATTAAGCAATAAAGTTGAAATGTGTGAGAATTAACCAAATAAAGCTAAAAATTCAGATAGAGAAAAGTCAAATTAGTTCCAATTCATCCCAAAATCATATATAGATTATTGATATTGCTTGTCCCTAAGCAAAAACAAAAGAAAAATAACTACTAAATTTGTAAACAAGGTATTGATTTCACTTTCGTAAGTGTATAGTGGCATTTAGCATATGCCATAAGCCTTTCAACCACTTTGCATCCATAATGGAGGAGTTATAGTCTCCTGAGGGTTTACTTAAAATTAACGATACCTACAAAAATTTTCTTTTCGTCATTCCACACCTAATCATCATCATAAACTAATCCAATAAGTTGAAGGCATTATGGGTAAGATTTGAAATATAGACATAAGACTACATAATACTTCATAAATTAGATCACAAACTAAGCAATAATAAGACATCATAATGTTTCAATTAATAAAAATCACATACCATGAATGAAGTCTCTCATAACGCATTCACTTTCCCACACAATCAAAATCACATACCATGAATGAAGTCTCTCATAAAGCATTCACTTTCACACATAAGTGTTTAAGGGTGACTCTCAATCATCTTTTAATGCATGTCTCTTACCAAAAGCTTGCATCTTATCTACATCTCCACTACTCCCATCTATGACATATCTATGAATCAAAAAGGTCTTTATTCCTTTGGTTGTAATGAGGCCAAGGGGTAAAGTAGGCTAAGAAAGAAAGGATAGGAATTCAAACATTCAATAATTAGTATAGCAAAATCTACAAATATTACAATCATCAAATTTTATTGAGAAATTGCCCAACAACCATAATACTTAGGAAACTCCACCAACTCTATTATCAAAATTTCTATCATTCTTTCACTTTGGAATCTTAAGTGAACATGATGGTAAAACCTATTTATTTGTTTTATGCTCAAAAATCACAAGTGAACGGGTCGTGACTTGAAATAAAAAGAGCAGATATCAATCCTCAGGGATTGATGCCTAGACACCGCTTAATTTAGACACAACGTTGTTTAAGAAACTAATTGTGAGATGCAAATAATCTGGAAATTAAATTAAAATTAAAGGACTAATGTAAAAAATGGGCAATACCGTAATTGCAGAAAATCTGAATTCAAGAATCTAAATGCTAGAGATTACTTTTTCCTTATTTTGTTTCCCTCCTATTTTATTGATTGAATTGTGTCTCATCCTAGATTTCCAAATGTACTAATTACCCTCTCTCAAGGTATAACTATTTTGCCCTAATCGAATTAACGAGAATCAATTGAACGATCTCTCAACCTATCCAATGACTCTACCGATTAAATTATTTATTAAACTATCCTATGGGTGATCGATTGACTAATCTAGATCTCTTTTCTAACTATTCAATTGACATAATAATTGCTAGTCTATAGGTTGCCAACTCTCGTTGTACAATCCTACATGAATCTCATCTCACTCACTCTCTCGATTTGTTGCAAGACAATAATTTAAAACAACAATCATCAAGGACACTTCATTCAATTCAATAAAATAAGAGTTTTGACAAAATAATTCAAAAACAATCCCTAAAACGAAATCAGCCTGACATGGTCTCCATAACATCATCAACAATCAAATAAACCATTTTTTCAAAGAATAGATAAGATTAGAATGAAAGAAAGTTGAATAAAAAGACTCATTCTCTTCTTTGCCAAAATAAGGAATTTTGGTGTTGATGTGCTAGTTTGCCCAATCTTGATGATAATCCTTGTCTTCAATCCCTCCTTAATGCTCGAACATGTGTTCTCCACTTAAGGATGGTGTTTCTACAGGTGGGTGTCGTCTCCTTTGAAGATGGAGGCTTAATGATGTTTTTATAGTCTAAAAATACTAGGTTTAATGAAGCCTCGCAGATTGTCTCGGATTACACACAAATGCACTTCTCATTTCTATTGTGATTTCCCACATCCATGGGAATTTGCATGATTCCCACGAATGTGGGAATTTGTCCCAGATGCACTCTCCTTGTCTTCTCTTCTTTGATCTTTTGTTCAATCTCCAAATTGCTCCCTCTTCCTTCCTACACAAAAAAATCAATTCTTACCCTCAATTAGCATCAAACACACAAGAACAACAATGGAAATTAAACTTAATGAAAACATACAAAATGAATGCTAAACTAGAACAATAAACAACAATTATGTTTAAAAACACATGCCAATTACCTATAAAAATATATCCTAATGTACACCTATCAACATCCCCACACCTGAATCTTTGCTTGTCCTCAAGCAAAATAAATACAACCACTTAATTCTACCACTTCATTTTCATATAGATCAAAACATATAATCCATCAAATTTAAGCCAACTCAAATATCAAGTTAATGCATATATCATGACTACTTTTTCGTTGGTGTACATAAGCAAACTTATAATTAACACAATCAATTAAAGATAAGTAAAGATGCACAAATGAATCTTCCTCAAGGTTTTCACTCATTTTGCTCAAGTGTTTAAGGGTTAGCGTTCTGCTCAAACTTCAATTCCTATAGGAAACTACACTACCATAGGCTTGCTAATATACCAATTCTCTTCTACAATGATTACATGCATAAATAGATCAAAAGGACTTGTTTAAGGTTGTAATGTGGTAAGGGTTAAGGTGGGTCAAAAGAGGGGAAAGAGGGTTAAGCACAAGCATAAGTAAAGTACAAAGTGGGTAAAAATGGGATAACTAAACATAACTACGAGACATACAAATATAAGTAATATTATGCACTTGTTGATGCTATTTACTTGTTCTTCCTTTTTCTTTTCTTATTTTTTTCATTCAATTTTTTTCATTTTTCTTTATTTTTCTTCATACATGGAAGAACTATTAGTCAAAACTAGCACTATATAAAATGTAGTCCACAGGCAGAAATATACTTAACTTTTCTCTGTAAAAATTTCAAACAATCCCAACTAATGTTTTGCTTAATACTTTACTCAGCTTGTGAAAGGGTAAGATAATGGGGTTTAAAGTGTTAAAATTTCTAATGTTTTTAAGAAACAAAAGGTTAAGGCTCAATGGGGGGTAGCAAGGGATTATGCAAAGGTGGGTCATTTAAGCCAAAGGTTAACACAAAAAGGGACTAGATCATCTCTATTAAGCATGCATCTAGTAGATACAAACCAATTCAAAGTAAGTTCTAAAGGTAGTAACCTATGGAAATCCATTCAACAAAGAAATGAAATGACTATAGATGGAGTCATATGGCTCAATTGAAAACTCATTATGCATCTCTACACTACCTCATTGTTCAAATGTCAATTTGTGACTAAGCTTAGTTAACCACTACTTTTCATCACTTTATATGGTTCATTTTCTACTCAAGTGGCCTAATCTGAGTTCAAGCATACATTCAATCTAATTCCAACTAACATAACAGAATTTCATGACAATATTTATCAGAGTGACTCAAAAGTGGTTCCATTGCTAACACAAAGCATATACAATATGTCTAAACATGCATCCTATTCAACAAAAAAACTGCAACTAAGTGATGTCACCTCCCTATAATTAAAGATCACATTGTCCTCAATGTGACAAGTTAACAACTGAATAAAGGGAAATGACATCAAACCATACGAAAAAATAAAAACAAACCAAACAAAAGAGATTTAAACAAATGAATGATATTAAACCAAACAGAAGAGATTGAAGTTAAACCAAATTTAAAGAAATTAGAACTAAACAAAAGACATAACACACAAAAAAATAATATGAAACCAAATACACATGAAATGAAATGCACTCACATACAAGAAACAACAAAATTTAAAAGTTTAAGGGATAAGAAAAGCTTATTCTGATGATGGTGGTGACGGTGATGGTGTAGGAACTTCAAAATTTTTCCTCCGACAAAAGTTGAGGAACCTCTTCTTCAAACTACGCTGCTCCTCATGTAATGTCCGCATTTGTGTGTTGAGCTCATTTAGTTGAGATTTCACACATTGTTGGTTAGAGGCTATTTGTTCAAGGGTTTGTAGGATTTGGTCAGCCCTTGCTGGTGCGCTAGGTTCTGCTGCTTCCACTTAGTCCTCTGGATCCTAAGTTGCTCGAGATATGGAAGGTCGGGATGCAGCTGGAATGATGTTTCTCTTATTTTTCACTGCAGTACGCATCTGAGGATTACGGAGTTCCATATAATGAACCTCTACAATCTCGAGACGCTTAAAAAATGATATATTAAAGATATCATGTGGAGTTGTACGCACCTCTTCCAAATTATGTTTATAAAAAAGAGTTAAAGTAGTAACAATGTGCCTAATTCCAAAATATGAACTTTGCTTATTGACAACACTGACAATTGACCTAAAAATTCTAAAGGGTATGTTGATTCTAACCTTGTGATCCATACATCATAAGAAGAAAAGTTTTCTAACCGAATATTTGCTACTTTTAGTTTTATTAAACACAGTTAAATACATGAATTTATGCAACAACAAATGTTCAACACTACATATTAAAGCATTCGGTGCATTGCGTGAATCAAAACTGTCTTCGCCCGCTAAAATTTTCCAATAGGAATCCACATCAAATTTAGGATGATCATCTAAAACTTTTGTATTTTGGAAATCGAAAAGATGACGTATGACATTATAATCCAATTTATACATAACACCGAATAATCTAAACTAAAACACGTCCATTTTTGGGGTATAACGGACAGTAGTGAAAATTTTAGTTGTTATCATAGGGTGAATATGCATGTCACACCAGATGAACCAATTCCACCCTATGTTGTCAGCTAGGTACTCAATCTTCATCCTCACTCCTATGTCCTCTAACAATGCAAAATCGAAATACCTCGAAGTGATTATTCCCCTATTCCTAAAGTCAAGAAAGTGCGTACCTTCATCTTTCAAGTAAATCAGGAAGGGAGATCGGTAAGTTGCCGCCAAATCACTTTTTCCTTCACCAAAAACTTGACGGTGCACTTCGTCACCCGGTTTTCAAGCTATCATCTTCTTCAGTGTCATTGTTATAGAAAAACCTGCAAGAATAAGAGAGAGAAAGTGAAATTCGAGCTTTGAGAGAGAGAACAAACAAAACTTACCTAAATCCTTATTGTTTGGAGAGATTAATGCATGAAAATGAAAAGAATGAAAGAATTGAAGAAAACACTAAGAATATAAAGGGAGATTAAAGAATTTTAGAGAGTGAAAGGAGAGAAATTCGTGGGTAGGAGAGAGAGAGTATGAAAATTTTGAAGATTCCCACGTTCGTAGGAATCACCACAATTCCCACGAACGTGGAATTCCTCTTTAGAAACTTTCTGGAGAGGATTTTCACGTTCGTGGGAATCACCACAATTCCCACGGATGTGGGTTTTCTCTCCAGAAACTTTTTGGAGAGATTTCCCATGCTCTTGGGAATCACTACAACGTGGGAATTGGTGATCCTTACAATTCTAAACCTTATTCGAAGCTTAAATGAATTCTCCATGATCCCAAAACCTACAAACACATCAAGGTAATATCATTAACAAGAATTTTGAAAAAAAAATAAAATCCAAATAAGATCAACATGAACATCAATCAATCTTAATTTGGCAATAATCAAACCAAACAACTCAAACAAAAACTAGACAAAAACAACACAAGAGATTAAACATGCTAAGTTAAGGTCATTAACTTGACCATTTAGCATATACTCATAAAAAAATGGAAGATAGGTGAGAGATAACTTCCTTCGCTTGTGGATATGTCCCTCCATAATATAGTTTACAGCGGTGCCCATTGACTTTAAATGTTTCCCCATTATCATTTTCAAGCTCCACAGCTCCATGAGGAAATACTTGAAGAATTTTAAAAGGCCCACTCCATCTTGACTTGAGTTTTCCGGCAAATAGTTGAAGTCTTGAGTTAAACAAAAGTACTAAATCTTCACTCTTAAATTCCTTCTCTTTGATATAGCTATCATGCCACTTCTTAGCTCTTTCTTTATAGAGCTCGGCATTTTCATAAACATCATACCTCAACTCTTCTAACTCGTTGATGTGTAACAACCACTTTTCTCTTGCTAGCTTCCAATCCATATTCAATTTCTTGATTGCCCAATATGCTCTATGCTCCAATTCCAATGGTAAATGACATGCCTTGCCGTACACAAGCCAATATGGTGTTGTGCCTATAGGGGTCTTAAAAGCTGTTTTGTAAGCCTAAAGTGCACCGTCTAGTTTCATTGACCAATCTTTTCTTGAAATGTTCACTGTCTTCTCTAAAATCTTTTTCAACTTTCTATTCACTACCTTCACTTGACCACTAGTTTAGGGATGGTATAGGGTAGCCACTCTATGATAAATGTTATGTCTTCTCATAAGGTTCTTAAACGGTTTGTTGTAAAAGTGACTTCCCTTATCACTTATGATTACTCTCGGCACCCCAAATCTAGTAAAAATCTTCTTAATGAACTTCTGAACCACTTGTTATTGTTGATTGGAGTAGCGATCGCTTTGACCCATCTAGAAACATAATCAACTCCAACTAATATGTAGTTATTGCCTTCAGAGTGTGGGAATGGTCCCATGAAGTCCAGACCCCATACATCAAATACCTCTACCTCTATTATATTCGAAAGCAGCATTTCATCTCGTTTTGATATGTTGCCAATTCTTTGACATCTATCACACTTGATCACAAAATCTCGAGCATCCTTAAATAAAGTTAGCAAATAGAATCCACACTCTAAAATTCGTGCTGCAGTCTTGTTAGCTCCATAATACCCTGTATACGGTGAGCTATGACATTGAGTTAAGATCTCAAACATTTCATCTTCAGGAACACACCTATGAATTAAACTGTCAGCACAGATCTTATAGAGTATAGGTTCATCCCAAATATAATGAGTGCACTAAAATAAGAAATGCTTCTTTTGTTGATATGATAAATCGGATGGAAGAATACCACCTGAGAGGTAATTTGCAATATTGCAAACCAGGGTAGGAAAGGGTTATCTACCATCATCAAAGTCTTGTTAGGAAAGCTTTCCTTAATTTCCTCTTATTCTTCATGATGTCTGACTTCAAGCCTAGATAAGTGATCCGCTACAACATTTTTTGCTCCTTTCTTATGTTTGATCTCAATATTAAAATCTTAGAGCTGGAGTAACCATCGAATAAGCCTAGCCTTGGCATCCTTCTTGGTGATTAGGTAACGCAATGCTGCATGGTCTGTAAACACAGTAACTTCTGAACCTAACAAATAAAAACGAAAATTTTCACAAGCAAATACTACCCCAAGCTGTTCTTTTTCAGTAGTTGTATAATTCAATTATGCTCCTGTCAACGTCTTGCTTGCGTAATAGATAGCATGCAATCTCTTCTCCTTCTTCTAACCTAGCACACCCCCAACTACATGGTTGCTTGCGTCACACATGATCTCAAATGGAAGAGATCAATCCGGCGATGTCAAAATTGGTGCTGTTATGAGTGCCTTCTTCAACCTGTTAAAAGCATTCAAACAGTCATCATAAAAAACAAAGGCACATCTTTTACCAATAGATGAGTCAGAGGTTTTGCAATGAGGGAAAAATCTTTAATGAACCGTCGATAGAACCTTGCATGACCAAGAAAATCTCGAATACCCTTGATGATGGAGGGAGGAGGTAACTTTTCAATTACTTATGTCTTAGCTTGATCCACTTCAATCCCTTTATATGAAATATAATGGCCTAATACGATTCCCTATTGGATCATGAAATGACATTTTTTTCAATTTGAAACTAAATGTGACTCCTCACATCTTTGGAGCACTTTATCTAAGTTCAGCAGGCAATGATCAAAAGACTCTCCAAAAACAGAAAAATCATCCATAAATACCTCCATAAAGTTTTCATTCATGTTTGCGAATATGGCCATCATGCACCTTTGAAATGTAGCAGGTGATTTACATAAACCGAAAGGCATCCTTCGATATGCAAAAGTTGCGTATGGACAGGTAAAAATGGTCTTCTCTTGATCTTTTAGATATCTATAAATATTTGATTGTACCCTGAATATCCATCTAGAAAGTAATAAAAAGAATGACCAGCCACTCTCTTAATCATTTGGTCCATAAAAGGTAAAGGGAAATGATCCTTCTTGGTGGCCAAATTTAACTTTCTATAATCAATGCAAACTCACCACCCTGTGATAGTCCTAGTGGAAATATTTTCCCTTTCTTCATTTTCTATCACTAGCATGCCACCCTTCTTTGGCACACACTATACTGGGCTCACCCACTCATTATCTGAAATGGGGTAAATTATTCCTGCATCTAGAAGTTTCACCACTTCCTTCTTTACAACCTCTTGCATATTCTAATTTAAACTTCTCTGTAGTGCTCTCACGATTCTACAACCTTCTTCCAGGTTAATTCTATGCATCACTATATTGGGCCTAATCCCCCAGATATCAGAAATTTGCCACCTTACAGCTCTCATCCTTTTCCTAATAGTCTCCACCACTTTCTCTTCTTGCTCACAATTTAATTTATTGGAAATAATGATAGGTAAAGTGTGGTTCTTTCCTAAAAAGGTATATCTCAAATAGTAAGGTAAAGGTTTAAGCTCTAAAGTGGGAGGTTTAACGGTAGAAGGTGGAATAGGTGCTCCAGCTTTCTCTAATTGTTCTAGCTCCACTTCCTCACAAACATCCTCTTCCTTCTCACTTTAATCCTTTTGTAATTCAACTCATCAACTCCATCTTTAATTTCCTTCACACACTCATCTACTACATCAATTTTCATACACACATTTCCATCCATCGGTTTCTTCAAACATTTTGTCATATTGAACTCAACCTGCTCACCACCAATTCTCAACACAAGTTTTCCTTCATGAACATCAACTAATGCCCTACTAGTATTCATAAATGGCCTACCTAAGATTAATGGAAAATTTTTATCAGCGTCGAAATCCAACACAACAAAATCAACCAGAATTATAAATTTATCTACTTTTACCAATACATCTTCCACAAATCCAAATGGCCTTTTTATTGATTGATCCACAAGCTGAATCAATATGGAAGTCAGCTTGACCTCCCCTAATCCTAATTTCCTAAAAATAGACAAAGGCATCAAGTTAATACTTGCACCTAAATCACATAAACATTTGGAAAATTCAAAATCGCCAATAACATATGGAATAGTAAAACTCCTTGGATCTTGCAATTTTGAAGTAATTGGACTTGAGATAATATAACTACAGTTCTTCATCAATGTAACTGTCTAATTGTGTTCCTGAGTACATTTTTTTGTGAGTATATCCTTCAAAAACTTCGCATAATTGGGCACGCACTCCAAAGTTTCACCAATGACAAATTAATCTGTAGTTTCTTCAGTTTCTCTAAAAATTTGGAAAACTGGGTATCCACCTGATGTTGCTTCACTCTTTATGGATATAGGAGTTTGGGCTTATATGTTGGTGGTGGGACATACGGCCTGCCCTCTCCCCTTTCTTCTTCTATCTTCGTACTATTCTCTTTTCCTTGGCCGTCCTTTTTTGCACTTGGTTCTTCCATTTGCTTGCCACTCCGAAGTGTAATTGTTTTGAGTTACTCCATTGGAATAACCTCATTATTGCTCAGTAAGCAACCTGCATTTTAAGAAAATAAAGCATCAGTAAGTTGACGTACCTGAACTTTCAAGTTATGGATCGATGAGGTATGGTTCTTCGCGATCTGATCAAATTTTGCCTCCATCCTCTGTTGATTTTCCTCCTGGCTTTCATACATCTTTTTCTGACTCTTTGCTTGAACTCCTAGTTTGGAATTAAACATCTCCATAAACTTGTCCAACTTATTTTCCAATGCTCCACTTCGGTCTTGCTAGAATCCTGATAGTACTTGTGATCTTTGTTGGACACCTGCATTATTGTTATTCCAAGAAAAGTTTGGGTGGTTTTTTAAACCCGGATTATATGTATTCGAATATGGGTTATTACCTTGCTGCGGCTGGCCTAAATAGCTTACCTGTTTAGTCCCGCTAACTTTTAATAGAAAACATTATGCTGAGCTGTGGTTGTTCTCCCCACACAACTCATATTGTGCATGTATTGCCTTAATTGTTGAGGTGGACGCTCTTTTGATGTTGTTTAGCTGCTTCGTCAACTCCGTGATTTGAGCCTACAAAGCAGTAACTGAGTCAATAAGTATCATACCTTTTTGTTCCTTCTGTCCTTGTCTACTCCTCTCCCTTGACCACATGCAACTGTTGCTTGCCAACTCCTCCAATGAATCATGAGCTGCTTCTACCATCTTCCTTATTAGTGAACCTCCAGTTGTTGCATCAACTGTACCCCTTGTGCTTGGATTCACTCCATTATAGAATGTTTCAAGTAGAAATTCCCTCGAGAGGTTGTGATGTGGACAACTCCTTTAAAGTTCCTTAAATCTCT
Organism: Erythroxylum longipes; assembly: GCA_027563885.1. Classification (NCBI taxonomy): domain Eukaryota; kingdom Viridiplantae; phylum Streptophyta; class Magnoliopsida; order Malpighiales; family Erythroxylaceae; genus Erythroxylum; species Erythroxylum longipes. The sequence goes on along the minus strand of JAOQMS010000006.1, from coordinate 13,182,122 downwards.
CATAAGCTTCATAAAGAGATTCTCTGTCGCTTTGTTGGAAATTTATTTTTTCCTTGATAATCCTCGTCATCTTCGTAAACAGAAAATATTTGGCCAGGAATGCTTGGGTGAGCTACTTCCAAGTCGTGATCTGGCCTGGATTCAAAGAATTGTACCATGCTTTAGCCCGATCCTTCAACGTGAATGAAAATAGTCGCAACTTCACCGCATCATCAGACATTCCGTTGAATTTAAATGTGCCACAGATCTCCAAGAAATTTGCGATGTGGGCATTCAGATCCTCGTTGGATAGCATGTATAATTGCACACTGTTTTGAAGAATGTTGAGTAGCGCTGGCTTAATCTCAAAATTATTCGCTTGAACTACCAGTCTCGCCACTCCTTGAAGACTAAACCCTGGTCTCATGAAATCCATGAGTGTCCTTTCCGGTCCTCCTTGCTCTCCTTCTCCAACCATATCTTGATTTGAGAAGTTTAGACGCTTTGCCCTTCTTATCTCTCTTTCGTGCTTTTTAATATCAGGAAATTCGTCCTCTATAGCCTTTTCCATTCTTCGTGTACTCCTTGTGTTCATGCACTTGAAAATACACAAGGAAAAGTATCAAAAACTCTTAAATTAAAGTAATCTAAATCAAACACGATGCTCAACAATCAATCCCCAACAACAACACCAAAAACTTGTTGATAGTAAAACCTATCTACTTGTTTTACGCTAAAAAATTGTAAGTGAACGGGTCGTGACTTGTAGTAAAAAGAGCGGATATCGATCCCACATGGATTGATGCCTAGACACTGCTTAATTTAGACACAACTTTGTTTAAGAAACTGAATTGTGAAATGCAAATAATCTAGAAAATTAAATTAAAATTAAAAGACAAATGTAAAAAATGGGCAATACCGCAATTGCAGAAAATCTAAATTCAAGAATCTAAATACTAGAGATTACTTTTTCCTTATTTTGTCTCCCTCCTATTTTATTGATTTAATTGTGTCTTACCCTAGATTTCCGAATGTACTAATTATCCTCTCTCAAGGTGTAACTATTTGTCCCTAATTGAATTAACGGGAATCGATTGAATGATATTTCAACCTATCCAATGACTCTACAGATTCAATTAGTTATTAAACTATCCTACGGGTGATCAATTGACTAATCGAGATCTCTCTTCTAACTATTCAATTGGCATAATGATTGCTAGTCTATAGGTCGCTAACTCTCGTTATGCAATCCTACATGAATCTCATCTCACTCACTCTCTTGATTTGTTGCAAGACAACAATTTAAAACAATAATCATCAAAGAAATTTCATTCAATTCAATAAAATAAGAGTTTTGACAAAATAATTCAAAAGCAATCCCTAAAACTAAATTAGGCTAACATGGTCTCCATAACATCATCAGCAATCAAATAAACCATTTTTATAAAGAATAGAGAGGATTAGAATGAAAGAAAGTTGAATAAAAAGACTCATCTTTTTTGTCAAAATCTGGAATTTTGGTGTTGATATGCTATTTTGCCCAATCTTGATGATGATCCTTGTCTTCAATCCCTCCTCAATGCTCCGAATGTGTGTTCTCCACTCAAGGATGATGTTTCTATAGGTGGGTGTCGTCTTCCTTGAAGATGGAGGCTAAATGATGTTTTTATAGTCCAAAAATCCTAGGTTTAATGAAGCCTCACAGATTGCCTCGGATTACAATTCCCACGCCTGTAGTGTGAGAATTGCACACAGATGCACTTCTCATTTCTACTATGATTTCCCACATCTGTGGGAATTTGCATGATTCCCACGAATGTGATAAGTTGTCCCAGATGCACTCTCCTTGTTTTCTCTTCTTTGATCTTTTGTTCAACCTTCAAGTTGCACCTTTTCCTTCCTACACAAAAATAATCAATTCTTACCCTCAATTAGCATCAAACACACAAGAACAACAATGGAAATCAAACTTAATGAAAACATACAAAATGAATCCTAAACTAGAACAATAAACAATAATTATGCTAGAAAACACATGCTAATTACCCATAAAAACATATCCTAATGCACACCTATCACCCAAATTTTTTAAAACACCATTTAGATGCCAATTTTTCTTTTCTTTTTTCTTTTTTTCACTTTTTCACTTTTTCTATTTTTGCTTTTATTTTTTTTACAACATGCTCCTTCAATTTCCATAGAAAACACCCCCACATTTCTTCCTTTGTATACTTATCAATAAGAATATTGAATGCACAATATTTATAGCTCTACTAACCATCGAACAATGGTAAATTTGTTTTTCTTAGTTCAAGGTTCTTTGGAATAGGTTTACAAAGAAAAAGGTTCAAATACAATCAATAGGTACAAAGGGTTTACTAGGGGATTGATATATAAAAAAGGTTAGCTATTCAGCTCAAGCTCAATCCTAGTGCCTTTTATCACTTTCATGAGCATACTATAGTATGGTTATGTAACCTCAAAAAGATGCAATGCAAGTTCTAGAAGTAAACATATATAGAAGAGAAAATTATATCACTCACAAGAAAAATAAGATTGGGTGCAATCCTTTAGGTTCAAAATAGCTCACTCAGTGATGTTTACTCTTTCAATAGTATGCTCATTCAATCAATTTAACATTATAACATCCAATTGTGACAAAGTATGTAATCAATTTAATCGTATTATGCATCTTATTTAAGATCAGAGATCTAAAGAATATATTACCCGTAATACAATTAACTCATTAAATAGGATTGTAATGATGATTAGAATGTGAAAGATGTATAAGTATGCAAACATGCATGATGATGTATAAGTATACAAACATGCATGCTGAAAATATGCAAATTTAGTTAATGCAAAACTACACAAAACAAAGGTTAATATTTTTTAATAGAAAAAATAGTGCATTCATTATTGTAAGATTCAAAGAACGGAATAAGGATTAAAGTAAAGAAACCTCTAAAATAACAAATTGTAGTGTCAAAAACCAAATTCCAAACCTTATATTCGTATCTCCCATCAAGATATACATGATAAAATTATGTAGATAGAACAAAATAACATTGAAGTTATACTTACAATTTTTTGAATTAAAAGAAACAAAATAAAACATAGGGTTAGATTAAAATAAAGTGTGAAACTAAATGTATGAAATTTTAAAATGCAAATGCAGTCCTATTATCCCTAAAGAGGTGGCTGTTGCCCTAAGAAAGCCCTCAACATATCTTCAATTTTGGTTTGTGAAGCTAGGAGATTTCCCACTTTAGCTCGAAGATCCCTAACCTCTGCCCGAACTTCTTGCAACTTAGCCAGAACCTGATTATCCCCTAGAACTGGATTAGCTCTAGATTGTTGTTTAGCTAACTCCTCATTAATGGACTCATACTGATTACCCCTATCTCGACATAGATTGACCCACCTGTTAGGAGCAACTTCTCTATAGTTAAATTCCCCCATTTTATCAGCATTGATGACATTCACGTAAGTAGTATAGGCAACCTCTTCATCTCTCTTGAGAATCTTGAGATGACAGAATAGCTGGCTCAATAACACTGGAAACACAAACCTCTTCGTCTCAGCCTTGTGATGTACCACTTGCCACATATGTCATTATCATCTGGGCAATAACAATGCCCTGGAATTGGCCATCTAGGAAAAACATCTTTTCCAAAATGTACAAGTCTTCATTACGGAGGTACCCTGAATCGCTAACCTTAGGCATTACATTATGAGTAAGCAGGAATGCCACCAATATATGTCTAATATGAAGGCAACTGCAATGCATAAAAGTGCGCTGGTTTATGAATCGCATAGTGACTGTAATCCCAAATCGATACATTGCTGCAGGTTTATCCCATTGACTATCAATTGTACATCTCCCATATTTGTCAAAAGATAGAACACGGCTTCCTTCTGGCAGCTCTAAATGTCCAGTAATTAGATCCTCTATTATGACCACTGTTTTCCCATTGACACGAGAAGTGAGCTCCGTAGGTTGTTTATTGGTGACCTCACTAAGGTTGGCATAAAACTATTTCACCGCGGATGGGTAATGTGCATCTTTAAGGTCCAACAGTTTGCCCCAATGAAATTTATCCAAATTTGCCCTCACATTGTATGCTTCATCAATACCCTCTTCAACTGAGACTTCAATCACAAACTTGTTCTTTTTCTTGTCAATTTGCACATTGCTCACCGATGAACATAACTTGATCAAAATTAGGTTCCTCTGCTTCTGCGATGGTATTTTTACCCTTAGCAGCTCTAGAAGTTTGGCCAGAAGCACTACCCTTCCTCACAATATGCCTAATTCGTGACATTAAATGAGAACAACACAACCAGTCTCAATCTCAACAAAATAGAGAAAATAACTAATGTTACCAAGATCAGTATTCAAAGCCCCAAGCTTCAGACAATGTAACCAACAAAATTACCCTTGATCAGAATCATAGGGAGTATATAATTTCAAGCATCAAAAGCTATAAGGATTAAACACAATACCAACCAACGGACCTAACAAACTCACAATGTGAGAAGAATCCATAGCAAAATCATCATCATATATGAATCGGCAACATTGGAGTTCCACATTAAGCATAAATATAAACACATATCATAAACGAATCCACAAAGCTACTTTAAAAATTCCCAAGTCCATATATTCTTCAATCTGAAAAAATTTCATCCACAATTTTGCCCATAATTGTGAAAGAACACATACCCATGCCAAATCGAAGTGGAGATTGCGTATAATGAGTCCGAAATGATTCTCTCAAAAGGACCCCCAAACTCAACGAACATGAATGTTGCTACTCCAGGCGGTAATTTGGCATAATAAGGCAAAAGGAAAATGATTGAAAAGGTTAGGATTTGGGTATTTTGGAAGGTCGTGAGATGGTACAGTCGAATAGGAAGAGAGAAAGAATGGAAGTCTAGGATAATGTGTGAAGGGCATGAAATCGAGAAGAAAGGAATGAGGGGAAGAATGGAGAGAATGTCGCTTTAAATGAGAGTGCAGGGTTATGTACGTTAAGCGGACTTAATGTCTATTAAACGGACATTTATGGGCCTCATTTACCAATTGGCTGAGCGAACATGTCGTTCGTTGAATGGACCTTTACTACTACTGGGGCACTGTGATGTTCCTGAGTCTATTGGGCGGACTAAATGTCCGTTGAACATACATTCTCTGTTAAGCTTTTCTGAATTTCTTCCCTGAACAAGCTTTATCCATTTCAGTTAACCTATACTGTGTATGCATTGTAAAACTTACCCAAAAAAATCATTCGTAGGTAGGATAACACTCTCCGAAACACAATTGCAATCCCCATGTTTTTAATTTCTTCACAATTAAACACCCATCTCTCTTTACAAACCCAATTCAGAAAATAAAATAGGTGCCATCTCATGTAATTCACTTTTATTTTGCCCCTTCTAATTACTCAATGATACTATAGGACTATATGCATGATGTATGAATGAAAGTAGCATAAAAGTATTAAATGAAACAAAGAGACATTGCAACTTACCTCCCCCATACTTAACATGGGCTTTACCTCTAGGATCGATGAGTTGTGATTAAGCTATTCCTTATTCTAATAGGAGGTGTCATTGGGATGTCTCATAAACACTAACCCTATGCAACACACAGTAAACTAGAATAAGAAGATATGAAGAAAAGTAAAATTAATAAAATGACAAAAAGAGTTAGAAACATTGGATTGCCTCCCAACAAGCGCTAAATTTAATTTACTTAACTGGGCTAGGCCACCATGAAATTAATTGTTGAATTTGATGGTGGAAATATATCCAACCATCTCTCCCTCAAAATAGTGCTTGAGTTGTTGCCCGTTGACCATAAAGGGCTTTTGTTCATCCTTTCCAATCCCCATAGCTCCATATGGGTATATTTTGGTCACCACGAAAGGTCCAGACCATCTCGACCACAATTTTCCTGGAAACAATTTTAAGCGAAAGTTAAATAGCAAAACTTTTTGACTAAGGTTTAAATTCTTGCTAAAGGATATGCTTGTCATGGAAAGCCTTGGTTCTCTCCTTATATATTCTAGCATTCTCAAAAGCATCTGGGCGAAATTCATCTAGTTCATTCAACTCCATCAGTCTCCTCTGTCCAGCTTCTTTGAGATCATAGTTCAACCTCCGGATTGCCCATAACGCTTTGTGCTTAATTTCAACCGAAAGATGGCAAGATTCCCCAAAGACTAACCTGTATGGAGACATGCCTGAGGGAGTCTTGTATGCTGTCTTGTACGCCCAAAGAGTGTCATCAAACTTCAATGCCCAATCTTTTCTTGAGGTATTAACAATTTTCTCCAAAATTTGCTTGATTTCCCTGTTAGACACCTTAACTAGCCCACTGGTTTGAGGGTGGTAAGTGGTTCTAAACTTAAAATGGCACCCATATTTTACCAAAAGAGATTTAAATTGATGATTCTGAAAGTGTACCCCATTCTCATTTATTATAGCTCTTGGAACTCCAAAACTTGAAAATATGTGCTTCTTGACAAATTTGACAACACTAGCTCCAGTGTTGTTTGACAAAGCTGTGAATTCCACCCATTTCGATAATCAACCATTACAAGGATGTATTCATTACCAAAGGATACTGGAAATGGTCTCATAAAGTCCAGAACCTATAAATCAAAGAGTTCAATCTCTAAAATCCTTTACTGAGGCATCTCGTGCTCCCTATTGATGTTCCCTGTTCTTTGACACCTGTCATATGTCATAACAAAAGTTTTAGCATCCTTAAAAAGAGTAGTCCAATAAAAACTGGATTGTAAAACCTTTACTGCAGTTTTGTTATCTCCATGGTGTCCACTATAAGGAGAAGCATGGCAATGATACAGTACTGACTGCATCTCCTTATCAGGTATACATCTTCTAATTATTCCATCAGCACACCTTATAAAGAGCAATGGGTCTTGTTAGACCCCGTTTTCGGAGTCTAACTCCTACTTTCTCTGATACCACAACTGTTAGACCCTATTTTCGAAGTCCAACTCAAAGGTCATAAAACGTGAGCTTATTACCATAACGTGGGCGTAATCCAATGAAAAACACCTTAACTATTATTAATTCAACATCATGCTTTTATCCTATAACGCATCTTACTTATATGTAACCATAATTCCTGTTCAAAATTCATCATCTCTAATCGATAGCTTTTTCAAGTAT
>JAOQMS010000006.1:13123053-13157457 GCA_027563885.1 Erythroxylum longipes | reverse complement strand
CTTATCATATTAGGATAAAAGCAATAAACATAATATGATAATATAATCATTTGCCATGTTATTAAACAAAGTTAATAATTACGAAACAAAAGTGTTCAATCTATTACATAACGATTAGGTCATGGGCATAATTCCAACAAATATTGAGTTGAAAACTAAAATAAGTTTTAAGAATTGAAAAGTATGTCTGATTTTCGAAATTTTTTATTTTTGAACTCATTTCTTGTTTTCAATTTATGCATTATATAGTGATGAAAGAATAATTTCGAATAAAAACAAGTTTGGGAATAAATTTAAGATGCTAGTGATTAATAATTCTTGAGGTAAATTATCTATATAGCTTCAAAGATCACATGATTAAAAAATTATTAATAATTAACTTTTAACATCTTTAAATAACAATGTATCATAATAAAAGATTTTTCAAAAGTTTTGTTAAGTAAGAAAATAGTTACCTACAATATATATATATATTAATGTCTTTATGTGATTAAAAGTAAAAAGGTAAAATTTTGACTTTATAATAAATTTATATTTTAAGTGAGAATTGAGTTCACTTAAAACTAACTCTTTGATTACATGTGTAATGCCTTTCATAATTACCTTACTTCTTAATTGTTTTAAGAAAGAATTATATCATTTCAATTGATGTTTTATTTTAATGAGTATAATTATTTACAAGGCAAATATATATTTTATATTCTTTATTCATTTGTTAAGTTATAGACTCATCTAAAATCATATTTTGATTTTTTAGATTTTAATCCAAAATTTTAGTTTAAAAGACTTTTTATTTCTTGTAGATTTTATACGTATACTTGAATTTTGTTTTTTATTATTTAAAATAAAATATATGAAAATTAATTAAAACTTTGATTATGTGAGAAGGAAAACACCCTAAAACCAATAATTAATGATAAAATAATTCCATAAGATTTAAAAATTTTCATTAAATTTTCCAAAAAGTTAATTTATTGAAAATTATATTTTTTAATATTGTACATTTTGTTTAGAATAATATAGGGGAAAGTAAAAATTTGACGATATTAGAAAAACTACTTTATCCATAAGTTGAAAAGTATAATTCCTATAGATCACTCAATTAAACATATACTTCCTTAACCTATAAAAAAAAAACTACTTTATTCGAGACTGAAGTGGACTCTAAAATATGTTAGCAAAACTACTTACATTGAAAGGTTTGAGGGTGGTTATTATGGAAGGACCATGTCTTATTTATAAAAGTTTTGAAGAAATTGTTCTTAAACAAGCATTATACTTCTATAAAGATAAAAAGTGCAATTTAAACCTCAACCATAATACGATTTGAATCATATCATTTTAAAACGTTTAATTTGAATACTAATGTTTCTAAAATGTGTAAAACTGAACCTAAATGAACTGAAAACTTGACAAAATTAACTTTTCATCACCTAAATATCACATCAAGGTATCACATCAACATTGATATGATATTATTTATTATTTTCACAATCTCAAAATGGATCGTACTTCTATATGGCATAATGGACTCGATTTCAAATATTAAAAATAAAAAAATACTTTTATTTCTAAAACGTGCTATTATATTATGCTCCCTCTGAAGTCTGAACCCTCCCTTATCTTATGCCACCACCAAACTCTCTAAATTAAATACACAAAGACAACAAGCTTTTTAACTCTTTTTTTCCTTCTTTTCTTTGACCATTAAAATTCTTCTTCTTTTTTCATACACTAGTGTTATGCCCTTATGCTCTTTTTTTATCTGTCACTGCTTAAGATGATAGCCTCTTAGAGATCGAAGCTCTTATCTTGTTTAATTTCAATCTCCAAAACCCACTTGGGTCTTTAAATGATTGGGACCCCTTCACCCCTTGTGATTGGCGTGACGTCACTTGCACCATCTACAACATCACCAAGATTTGCCTCCCCTATCTCCACCTTGTAGGACCTCTCATTAACTAGCTTACTAACTTGCACATGTTGCATAAGTTAAGACAGAGGTCAAACTCATTCACTGGAACTATCTCTCCTTCCCTTTCCTACACACCTTCTTTTTACAATACAACTCACTTTTCGACGACTTCTTAGTAACAATAGGTAAACTTACCAATAATTCAAATTTTAATTGTAGCCCAAAACCAACTCAGTGGAGAAATCTCTGGTGGCATTCCTCTAAATCTCTAGTATCTTGATTTGTCGATAAATGCATTTTTTGGATTAATCCCACAAAGTGTTGCCAACTTATCTTAGCTCCAACTTATTATTCTCTTGTATAACCAATTTTTTGGCAAAATTTTGTTGAGTCTTAGCAAGCTTTAGCGTTTGAATAATCACCCATACTTTATTACTCTACCTAAAGATAGAAACACCATCTCAAATGATGAGTTATGCAAGTTTCGAAAACGTGGCATAAAATAAAGTTTTGAAGCAAAATTAGATATACACGGTCGTGTTTGTGCCTATATAAGTCTTTTTGCCCATATAAAGTCATGAATTCAGGTGTTTTTGCATATACACGGTCTTTTAGAAGCCAGTGTATCAGACCGTGTATGTCCTAGAAACCCTAAATATTACTATAAAAGGACGTAAGCAAAGGCAAACAAGAGAGAACTGACTTTTGCAACAGATTCCAAACGTGAAGAATGTAGAGAAAGGATGATTTTGATGAAGGAATATGGAGAACACGAAGAATTTATTAAAAGATCTAATGAATTACAATATCAAACCTCAAATTGGTGAGAACATTCAATAAAAGAAAAATGGAGATTCAGAATTATGATTCCTTTGTTTTCTATTCATTTTTCTTCCTGTTTATCTTTGATTTCATTTTGTATTATGTGTAACTAAACATATTTAGCGGCCAAGTGTGATGAACCTTAGTTGGGATAACAATTTGTCTTGACTCTTTTATTTAATGCAGTTACTTTGATCGATTTATTATAATTCAATTATGAGTCTTATACATATTCTAATATATCTGGAGTGTTAGTACATGATTTGATTTCATATCATTGAAATTGAGAAATCCTTTATGAATAGATCTATCATAATTAAATTAATTGCAACCTAGAGATAAGTTGACTTAAATCCTCTGGAATATGTTCAAATCTAATAATGAAATTTATAAATAAATAATGCAATCCTAAGAACTTTAACTAGAAAGATTTTGGTTAATCCACCTATGGATTAGTTGTTAGTTGTAACACACCACCTTCACAGGGCACATGCCTGAACATCCAGAGGACATTCGAGAACATACCCTATGAAAGTGGCATGTTATAACAGTCACATTCATTTATATGGCATCATACATATAAGACAATATTCAAAAGATTAACTCCTCATTCCATTTATAAAAACATATTTACACTGTAGCTTTTCACTTCATAATACATATATACAGTATAAAAAATGTATAAAAGTTTACTAGTCTTTTACAACATTCTATATGAATGAGGAACTGTACAAAACATTCTATCTAACTTCTCAATATTAACTGATCGACCTTTAAGCCATTTCTTAAGTCCAAAATTGACAGTACTAAACTTCTACTAGTCTGTCTAAGGAACTATGTCTCCCTCGTACCTAAAAGTCAACATTGCAATTTTGATGAGTTTTGCGAACTCAGTGAGTGAACCATTATCGATGTGCTCACTCAAATCAAACCGCATATATCACATATCAAAACCAATTTCACTATATACCTCATTTAAATATACATCATGAACAAAACACATTTCATATACTTATTTCATAATAATCTGATCATTTTCTCAATCATTCATAACATCATAATTCAGTAAATGCATATAATCTTGCACATTATACATCTATATGTACAAATACAAATACACATGTGACTCACTTTTATTGTTATTTTGTTGTGACTGAGTACCTTTTTAACTGTCCCGCATCTGTTGTGGATACCGAGCTCATTTATAACTGTCCCATATCCGTTGTGGATATCGAGCTCATTTTAATACTGAGCCTGTGTCTCTTCATACAAATTTATGAGTTTTAAGTTCTTTTTTCACTGGCCACTCCGGTCATAACTTCCTTTATCTTATCATGCAATTCAATGTAATGCGATGGATCAATTCACATTATATGCAATCAATCACTTTCATTCGCCATGTACAGTCACTTTCACATTTTCATCGGATCTAAGTCTGGCATTCAACATTTTTATTCAGTACACTTATTTTTTTCGATTCACATTCAATTATGAACACTTCCAATACAATCTCAATTATCAACTCGTAAGACCATCAATGTCCGAAATTATGAAATTCATATAAATATCAGTTCAATAATTGAAATTTAAGTAAATACAATCAATCCTAGTAAGAAACATCTAGGTTACTTACAGTAAGCTCCAGATAGCTATTGTCTTAACGGACCGGCAATGTCTAGCTGCTAACATTTTACTTAAGCATTTAAATCATGCAATACACACATTTGTACACATTACTAAGTCGATCATTCACATAAGTATTCAATTACACACATATGTATATGTGTTATGTACAATGCATGTTCAATTGACTATTCCCGAGTATGTATCCTTAAATCATAAGTCTTGATCATTAAAACAATATCACTTGTATAAGTCTAGCTTGCACTTAGGTTTATACCTCTATTCTAATTTCATCATTCAATCATTCACCAATGTTATTTTAGCATTATATGATCACATAATATCCAAATTCTCATTCATTATTACTTAATACACCTTACTCACTTTCTTTGTATCACATTTACTTTCCTAAGAACACCTTCATTCATATAATACTTATAAATTTCCAAATTTAGTTACATTAATGTCATCCATTCATTCCTAAGTTAAAACATCAATTATCAACCTAAACATGTCAAACCTTTAACCAACTAATCAAGCATTAATCTAAGTTCATTCCAAGCCTTAATCAAGTCTAAATACACCAATGTAGAGTGACTTATCCTTTTTTGGTTCAACAATTACAAAAAACTGAAATTATCACTTCAGAGCCTTGCCCACGATCTTGGTGGACCTTACTATGATCATGATAGAAGCTAGTGCAATTGGCCACGGTCGTGGGATGAGTGCCATGATCCTGCACTATCCATTTTTCCCCAATTGTCCACGAATTGCACCACTTAGAAACATCACTAACACTTCAAATTTTCTATAATTAATGTTCATTTATGCAGCCTCATTTCATGTTAATCTAACTACCATATTAGTTACATCAATCTCATAAAACTCTCCTTAATTGATTCATTATCATTCAATTAATCCCATCATACATGTAATCCTAACTCTTCCATATTTGAAAACACTTCATTATCACCTTATTTCCATCTCAAAAACATCCATAACACAACTCATAACCTATTGTTGATCATTGATAACAAAAACAGAACATAAAATTCATCTATACATTCATCAACATACAACATACTTTCAACCCCATTAACACCTTCAATTTATCTATAAACTATCATCATAAATGTTTCATTTAATCAAGCCATGAAAAACAAGATCTTACTTCCTTGTTTAACTCCAAAGCTCTTCAAATCAATAAGAACTAGCTTCCAAGCTTATACGATCATCAACTTACCAAGGTAGAATAGGCTAGGTTTTCATCAATAAGGTGAAGATAACTAGTTGTTGTAGTAATAAAGTGAAAGATGGCGGCAAAAACTCAAGATCATAGGATTGGAAGAGAGTACTGTGAATGAAGAAGAGAGAAAGAAAATGAGGGTATGTAGAAACAAAATGAAGGACAATAAAAGTTGGTCTTTCAAATGAGAGTGTCGTAGGTTTATGAGCTTGGTTGGTGTCATGACACATGTCATGACACTTCCCAAATAAATACCCATGTTAATGTCTTCTAATTATGGTACCCTATGTCATTAATAACTAGTCCATTTATCTCCCAATTTCTAAGCCAATTGTCATCCAATTTTCTATGTCACTTGTCAAAAAATCCTGAAGCCACTTGTCAATTATTTCTACTGCCATGTGTCACTTATTTCTATTACCGTGAGTTAATGTGTCTTGCCACTTGGCATTTTTTTTAGTCCAAAAATACACATAATTTCATAAATCTCCCAATTTTAACAAAAATTCCAAATTATTAATTATAATTCGCCAAATCAAATTCACGACATAATAATTCATAATTCACATCATAACTATTTTAAATCTTTTATACCGTGAAAAATGTCAATTAAGTGCATATACAGTATTTGCAATGTCTAAAAAAATCAAAATTCATGTGTGTATGCTAATGATATGCATGTAAATGCAATGCACCTTATAATCTTCTCAACATTATTTCTCATATGCAGTGGTCTAGGGTCCTAACCCTTAGTATGGGAAAACGAGATATTACATTAGTAGTCTCGAGAGAGTTATTAACAAAAGATACGAATTTTTACAATCTAATAATTAATAAAATAATTGCATAATAAAGGCTTAATTATTTAATGATTTTTAGGGAGATTCATCATCTAGACACTAATCTTTGATATTGAGTTTTCTAAGTAATTTTCTTTGTTCTTTGTTAATTATTATTTCCTAATTTATTTTATTTGTTTAAGTTTCATTTTTTATTTAAAAACTAACATCCAATTCATAGGTTAGATAATAGGAGAAAGATAATTACTCCTTACTGTCTTCATGAGATCGACCTGTACTTGTCTATGCTAGCTATAGCTACGTTGTGCAATTATGGTTAAATTAAAATTGGTGTAGAAGCGACCAACCAAGTATCTGGCACCGTTTCCAGGTGATCGGGGTATTACGTTATGAAAAAGTTTTAATATTTTTAACCTCAACAATACCGTAAGCACACGGGTCGTTCGTGTGGTACTTAAGGTATCGATTTCATGAGGAGGGTTAATTTAATCCTAAAATCTAAGGCTGAACTAAATCATAACAATTCAAAATAAACAACTAATGCAGAAAATCAATCAATTAAACGATCAATTATGAGAATTAAAATTCAGAAATATAACAAGATAGTAGTTTGCACAACCCAATCAAAAATCAACCCAGGAATTACCAATTGGGAGAAAGGGGGTTTTATTCGACCTTAATGAAACTCTAATTAATTATGCAATTATCTGATTACTAGGTCTAGATGGTTCTAAAGTGGATTACTCTCTCTCGAGTTATAATCTTTAACCTTAATTTATAATCCCTAATTCAAATTATGGAACTGTGATCTCTCGATTCATAATTGACCCAAAACCTAAATTAGTTCTGAAATTGTCTAAAAGTCTACCGAAAACTTATGCATGATCTCTCGCTACACAAATTTAACGGTTTGATTCAATTCTTTATTTATCAAATTACCTAACTCTTGTTAGCCCAATTTGATGATATTCACTCAATTCACCCTCTCAGTTTGTTACCGAATTATTAAGAACAAAAATTGAATCACAAATAATTCAATAAAAACACGATAAATCAAATTTCATTAATATCGAAGATAAAAATCCCAAAGGTTAGTATAGACAAAAATTCAACATTCAACATAACCTATTCTCGACAACTATCTCAACTTTGTACATCAATAAAATTGAAATAACTAGAAAATATGTTGGGAACAGAATAGCGGAGGCAGTGACGGTGGGAAACCTCCTGTTCTAAGAAGTACTTCACATCAAGCTTCTTCTCCGTGTCTCTCTTCCTTCATCTCCTTCCTTAATCTCTCGATAAACTCTCTACGGTTTCAAATATCGGCTGATGCAAAAGGCTCTTCCCAAGGTTGCTTCATCTGTCTATTAATGATATATTTATACTTTGGAGGCCCTAGGGTTGATTTGGGGTTGAAATGGTCTGAAAAGTCTTGTGAAACTTGAGTTTTTATGTTAGCCCGACACAGGCCACACCACTATCGTGGACAACATCTAACCCTCTCTGTCACGATTATGGCCCAAAGTGCATGATTGTGGCCTAGGTCTTGTCTGCTCGTCTCTTTTTGTCACGATCGTGGCCCATGTTTTTAGCCCGAAACTCTTCAAAACTTCTCCGTTCTTTGTCGTTTACTCTGAAACACTAACAAACACATCAAGGTACCTCAAAAAATATAACATTTAAGCTCAAAGGTTCATACTAACCCATAAAAAACACTTAAACACATAAATTAACACAATTAAAACATAAATACACATTAAACACTCAAATTAACACAAAATACCTAACAAATTGAACCCTAAAACATCATGTAAATCACAACTATCAACATCCCCACACTTAAACGTTTTCTTGTCCTCAAGCAAACACGACACACAATGCAATAATGAGGCAATGGCTTCGACTTTATGAAATAAATTTAATCTTAAACACAATCATACAAGTTATATCTAATCATTAACATTCAAAATCTATGTCTAGGGGCTTTGAACTAAATATACAATTTAATCGAGATCTGAATGTTAATTTATTTACCCTTTTCAATTGCAAACTCACATTAATAATTCTTTGGTCCTTCAGACTCTATAACTGTTCCCAAGTATATTCTCATGAAAAGTCAAGCTTATTACAATTTCGGTAGGTTTTATTAAGGAATTTTTTTATTTTTTAAGCATAGGCCTAGTCATTTTACGCTGAGGCAAACATTGGTAATGAATGTCAATTCGGTTACTAAACTAAGTCATGTTTTTGTTAAACAGCTTGGTTGAAATGTCATTATAGCTTTTTGACGTGAAGGTACACATTTATGATGCGTGTCGATCCGGTTACTCAGCTATATCATGCTTTTAGCTAGCTACTAGCTCTATTCATAACCCGAAGGCCAGCGAAATAGTGATTTATTTAACAAAAAAAACCTTTTTTTCATTTATTACCTACCTTGTTGTTTAATCTACTAATTTCCATGAAAAATTCTAGTTAAGCTGCTTAAGTTAAATGGCCTTAAATTATGAATAATTGTGACAACCTATAGGGTGTTAAATTTACACTAAATCCTAATTAAGCTGTATATTTATCCAAAGACTCTTAATTCACTAATTTTGCAAGCTAATGATTATTTACAACCTAAAAGACTATGTTCAAAATTAAATAAATTTCACTCCATCTAAGCATTGACACATTCATATAGTTCAAAAAATGCAACATAATAACTATCATACAATATGCAAAATCACAAAGAAAAACACATAACCTTACCCACACTTGAACAACACATTGTCCTCAATGTGAGAAGGGTACACAAACACACTAGGGAAATAAAACACAACATATGAAAAAAATATAAGAATAAAATACTAACAAAAATGAAAATAAAAGGGTTAGAACACGAAACCGTTTATGGTGATAGAGGTGGTGACGGCGATAGAGATGAAGGAAGAGAGACACGAAGATGAAGCTTGATGCGAAGTACTTCCCGAAACAGGTGGTTTCCTATTGTCGCTGCCTCCATTGATCTGTTCCGATCGTATTTTCTAATTTATTTCAGTTATATTGATGTATGAAATTGAGATAATTATTGAGAATAGGTTTTATTGAATGCTGATTTTTGTCTAAACTCACCTTCAGGATTTTAATTCTTGAGATTAATAAAGTTTTATTTATTGTGTTTTATTTGAGTTATTTGTGATTCAATATCTGTAGCGAGAGATCGAGCATAGGTTTCCGGTAAGTTATTAGACAATTTTAAAACTAATTTAGGTTTTGAGAAAATTGTGAATCGGGAGATCACAATTCCATAATTTAAATTAGGGATTATAAATTAGGGTCAAAGATTATAACTTGAGAGAGAGTAATCCACCTAGGATCGTCTAGACCTAATAATTTGATAATTGTATAATTTATTAGATTTTCATTAACTTCGGATTAAAACCCCCTCTCTCTCAATTGGTAGCTCTAGGTTGATTTGGATTGGGTTGTGTGATTTGCTATTTTGTTTATATTATTAAAATTTATTTCTTATAATTGATTATTGATTGATCAATTTTCTGCATTGATTGTTTATTTTAGATTTTTTTGATTTAGTTTCGACCTTATATTTTAGGACTAGATTAACCCTCCTCGTGGGATCGATACCTTAGGTGCTATACGAACAACCCGTGCGCTTGCGGTATTATCGAGGTCAAAATAGTAAAACTTAGCATTCATAAACCTATGATTAGAGATTCCATCTCTCCTTACCTTTTTTTATTATAATGAAAATCCTAAATAGGCTTATCTGCTCCAACATCTCTAGGAGTTCAAAATTCAAGTCTCATCATAAATATAAGGAGTTATTACTTACCATTTGAGTTTTGTTGATGACTTACTACTATTTTGTGGAGCTCAATAGGTTTCCATCTCAATCTTACAAAATTCTCTTATGGTTTTATACGGACTCTATAGTTTAACTATTAACTCAAGTAAGAGTAGAATTTATTTCTCCTCAGACATCCCCTATACTGAAAGCATCCAACAAATATTTAGGTTGAATGTGTATGGCATGCATTTTATATACCTGGAGGTTCCTATTTCTAGAAAAAAAATTGAAATATCAAGATCACCTTAGTATTTTGGAGAGATACAAGAAAATGATTAACTCCTGGCAGAATAGAGAACTTTCTCAAGCTGGGAGATTTTAGGTGATTATCTCAGTCCTTAATAATCTTCATAACCATTGGAGTTCTCATCTTCTCTTACCAAAAAGGAATCATCAAAGAGATTTAAAAAAAATTAGAAATTTTCTTTGGTTAGGAAAGTGTAACAATTCTAAAGGAGCTAAAAGTTAAATGGGAACATCATTGTTGGAAGAAGCAGGAGGGGGAATTTGTCTCACCTCAATCTAAGCTTTTTAGGCAATATAGGTTGTTAAAAGGATTTGGAGACTATTCAAGGATAAAGAATCATTTTGGAGCAAATGGATTAATGAGATCTATCTCAAAGAGACCAAGTTATGGCAAATCACAGAAAGGAAAGAACATTCTTGTCCTTTTATTCATATTTTAAGAAAAAGACAAATGGTTTACCCTTTCATTAGAAGGCGGAGAATGGCAAGGACACATGGTTTTAGTTTGATAATTGGAATACTCTAAGTCCTTTATACCTTAGAGATGACATTTCCACACTGTTTATAAGAATTTCCTCTCATGATCGAGTTAGGAGTATCATTGAGAACAATACCTGGCATTTTCAAGGCAGGGGGCAGAAAGACTCCAAAACTAATTTTCAAATTATCTACCAAATCTATCAATTCTTGATAAACCAATATAGTCTTTAAGTAACAATGGAGATTAGTCCAATTCTTTATACCTTAAGGCACTCAAGCCTTTTATCCCACTTGTACCTTAGTTCAATATTGTCTGGAAACATTCTTGAAGTTAAAAAAAATTCCTTCGCCATTTAGCTTGCAGCTAAGGGAAGATTAAAAACTAAAGATAGGATTGTTGGATCTAATGACACTTTATACAAGTTATATGGTATTGAAGAAGAAAGCATGGATCCTCTATACTCCAAATGTAGAGACACACCTTCCGTATAGACAACATATACTAAATCAGTACTACCATGAAATAGATTGGAGTAATATTTTGAAATGGGCTGAAACTAAGTACCACTCTATGGGGACATATAGAGTTTGTTTAAGCCTTACCCTCAACTGTGCAATTTATATAATCTAGAGGGAAAGAAACCAAAGAAAATACAACAATATTAAAACTAACAAGCATGCTCTAATCCACAAACTTTACTGCTAGATAAAGGAAAATCTGGTAGCTCAACAAGCTACTGATCACCTGAGCACATACTTTAAAAGGCAATGGAACCTTTAACTCCCTAGTTTTTCCTAAGGATAACTGACATGATGATGTATTTACTTTTTCCTAAAATAGCCTTGTAATGCCCCTTTATGATGTCTTTCATGGCTTTTAATGAATTCTTTCATTTAACTTTAAAAAAGCAATATTGGGGGATCTTGAGGAAGCAAAGTGTATTAAAATTTTAAAATGTGAAATTCAGTCCCACTATGCCATATGATAGTGAGATCCACTTTTAGATTCTAAAAAATTATAAATAATATCACATCAATATTAACGTGACATTTAACTAACAAAAAGTTAACCTTGTCAAAATTTTCATTCATTTATGATTTGTTTTTGGATGTTTTAGAAATTTTAAAGTTCAAATTAAACGTTTTGAAACTTTAAGATTAAAAAATTCTACTATAATGAAAATTTTAAAGTTTCGTATCCACTAAATCAATTTTTTAATAATAACCATGGGACAGATTTGACATTCTATTATCAAATATGGGGCAGGCTACAATTCTTATAACTTATGGATAAGAAATTATACTCAATCACTATTATATTAACTTATTTAAGGTCTTTTCATTATAGTAAAAAAGTGCACTCATCGCATATAATGATTTTGTGAACTATGTTGGTCTTCCTTAAGAAAGAAAAATGTCAAAACAACAAATAAAACCTATATTAATTTAAGAATCAAGATATATATTGTGAAGGGAATTAGAAGGCCTTTGTTTACAAGAGGCCAAAGCCTATTACAACTGAATAAAATGAAGATTATTAGAAATTGGGCCTAACTTACCTATTGAAGGCACTGGAGACACAAAAATTACTATTTATCCCTTTGACTCCGCTCTTTTGGCCAAAGATATATTTTTTCCCCAAAATATAACATTAACAAATACTTCTAAGAGATACAAAGGTTTAGGAATACGTTAGTTTCACCAATTAAAGTAATATATATAAAAAGACATACAAATATTACGTTATTTATGTTTCAATAATATACTTCATTTGCAATGTTTGTGAGTAGTGATAGCAATCATGGTCGTCTTACCATAGGATGAAATATAAATGAAAAATACCTAAAAAAAGAAAGCGAAAGAGATAAAAAAATTTACGTCTAATGGCCCGTTTTACAGACATAGCATAATATTTAAATTTTTTATTAGTTTTTTGTGTGCTCTCTACAAATTTATATTTTTCTTATTAGCACTTTTTTGTATTCTTAGCACAAAAATAATATAACTCCCATTTTCATAGTGTAAAGTCTTACACTAAATTAATAATTAGATCTATGTCGATAAATTTAATGTGATGTTCAAGATTAAGATAAATCATAACTAACTGAGACATTTTTTCAAGATATACATAGTTTTAATTAGACTACAAGATCCGTTTAGCATCTTCAATAAAATAAGCATAGATTGAAGTGTAGTGATCATCTTTTGAGGTGTACTAATTATCTTATTTGTGAAAACAAAATAGTTAACATATTAATTATTAGTCTATCACTGCACGTGAGAGTTGAGACACTATAGCTTCAACTTGTACAGTTATTGACCGAACGTTAGATAACTTCATCTTCTATAGTTGTCGACAGTTTTATAATAGCGTAATTATAACAAAGTTAGCTGGAAGAAATGGTGGCTACAAAAAATACATCTATAACTTTGGAAGTACATTGAACTGTACATAAAATTAATCAGAAACAGAATAAATGTGTTGGTGTTATTGGTCCACAACTTAGACCCTACAGTTTTCAAGCTCATTGTTATCCTTTAACAGTTGTAATCTTTAGCTATTATTATGCTCCAACGTTCATTTCTCTTATTGCCAACGTATATATTGTTTATGTTATATATAAGAGTCATGCATCTGCTCAATAACGAGACACGAACATTGAATACTGCTCAGTTTCTCTGTTTTTCTTCTCTCACGCATCTTTATTTGCTCCATCCAACTCAAGTATTTTCCTCTACATACAAACACTTTATACATGTATTTTGTCTTACGCACAAATTCTGCATTTATTGCCTTCCTTAATTTGGAGACAGTTTCTGCTCCCTCTTTTTGAGTGCATCGAAGCTGGTGGAAAAGGCGTTAACCCTGGGCTCGAATTCTGTTATCCTACTACACCGTAAAAGGGGAATTTTTGACTTAAGACAATGATTTTTCACGATGCCATGCATTTTAAATAAGTCGTTCCATTTTAATTATTATTACTACTTTCATTAACAATCTAAGTCGGAAATTTATTGTGTTCCTACCATTTGTTGGAAATTACTTTGATTTTGCTGGTGTATATTTATTTTGGTATAAGTCAAAATACAGTGTTATTTTGTTCGTATTGTTTGATTATTTTACGTGAGACATTTCTATTTTTGGATTTAATATGTTGTCTGTAAATAGGATCAATATAGGTTCTTCAGTTACTGTTCCCCATATAAGTTCAGCCCTTATCATTGTAGCCCCAAAAATTGGACCTGATCTAACTAGATTAGATTCTCTAGATGGGAAAAATTTTAAAAGATGGTCTGAGAAAATTATGTTTTACTTTCAACATCACGAAATGGATTATGTGTTGTTTCAAAAGATTCCTAGTGACAATAATGACCCTAAGACCATTAAGGATAATCGTACCATTAAGGGAGTGTTACTCAACCATATGATCAACCCTTTGTTTGATATCTACTGCAAGTACAAAACTACTAAGGAAATTTAGGATGCTTTAGAAGTGAAATATGGGACGGATGATGCCGATACTAAGAAATATACTATTTATAGATGTTTAAAATTTACCGTTGTTGATTATAAGCCTATTATGGACCAACTACATGAGTATAAAAATCTAGTTTCTGAAATCCTTACTGAGGGTATGAACACGTGTGAGTTGTTTCAAGCTAACATCCTTATTGAGAAACTACCTGCCTCATGGAATGAGTACAAAAACTATTTGAGACATAAGAAGAAAGATATAAAGCTTCAGAAGTTGATAGGACATATAAAGATTGAGGATGCCAACTTTACACAAGATAATACCAAAACACTCACCCTTGTCCCTACTGTTAAGGCTAACGTTGTAGAATATAGAAGTGCTAATCACTTCAAGAAGTATGGTGGACAAAACAGGCCTTTCAACAATAAGCAAGGTCAGTTTAAGCATAAAAGGATTGATGGTGACTGTTGGTGGTGCCACAAGCTAGGCCATCCTGCTGCTAATTGTCAAGCTAGAATCATCTATAAGAAGAAATGCCAAGGATAAAAATCGTAAAAGTTCGAGAAAGGAAACTAGATAGGTACCAATGGGGTGACCAGAAGAGTTTTGGTAAGCATGAAGCTAATATAGTTGAAGCTGGTAATGACGAGGAGGTCATTATTGCTATGGTGTCCAAAGTTAATCTTGCTAGAAATTTGGTCGAGTGGATTGTTGACACAAGAGCTACATGCTACATCTGTACCAACGAAGACCTATTCAAATAGTTGAATGATGTTGCTGATGGTGAATTCGTATACATGGGCAACTCCAGCAAAGTTCTTATCCAATGAGTTGGGAAGGTCACTCTCAAACTCACTTCTTGTGGAGTTAGAAAAATGTTTTATTTGTTCCTGATGTACTTAGAAACTTGATTTCTGGTGCATTGCTTAACAAAGCCAGAGTTAAACTGACCTTTGATTTTGATAAGCTAGTTTTTACTAAGAATGGGAACTTTGTTAGAAAATGGTTTTGTAATGAAGGCTTATTTGTACTTGATGTTGAAATGAATGCATCTACTTATTATGCTTATATTTTTTAGTCTTTAGACCTATGACACTCTAGACTTAGGCATATGAATGTGAGGTCAATTAAGAGGATGTAAAGCTTAAACTTGTTACCTAACCAAATCACTAATGAAATGGAAAAATGTCAAATTTGTGTTGAGGCTAAACACTCTAAGAAACCTTTTAAATCAGTGACCGAGAGAGAGTCACAATTGTTGGACTTAGTTCACATAGACTTAGGTGATTTTAAGAATTGTATGAGTAAAGGAGACATGAGATATTATATTACCTTTGTAGATGATTATTCTAGATTTACTAAAATTTACTTATTGAAAAATAAAAATGATGCAGAGGAAATGTTTATGAAAATAAAGCTAAGGTTGAGAACCAATTGGAAAGGAAAATTAAGAGATTAAGATCTGCTCGAGGTGGTGAGTATTGTATTTATCTTTTTGCTGATTTTTTTGAAAAAGTTGGAATTATTCATGAGCTTTCAGCCCATTATACTCCTGAAAAAAATGGAATAGCAGAGAGAAAAAATCGAACACTCAAGGACATGATGAATGCAATGTTAATTTCCTCAGGATTACCTGATTTTATGTTAGGGGGAAGCTATTCTTTCAGCTTATTATGTTCTAAATAGAGTTCCTCATAAGAAACTAGAACAAACCCCATATGAAATTTGGAAAGGTTATCCACCTAACTTACATTTTTTAAAAGTTTTGGGTTGTCTTGCTTAGGTTGCTCTACCTAAACATAGGAGAAAGAAAATTGGGCCTAAGACCATTAATTCAATTTTTGTGGGATATGCCTCTAATAGTGCTGCCTACAGATTTATGGTTAAGGAAGAGGGGTCTAGCACTTACGGATCAATTATGGAGTCAAGAGATGCAGTGGTCTTTGAAGATATATTTCCTATGAAAGTGAGTGTGCAAATCCCTAGAGAATTTGTCCCTAATTCTTCTACCAATGATGACATAGAGGAAGAGGAAATTGTTGAACTAATAGGAAGCAAAAGAGCAAGAGTACCCACTAGAATTGGTTCTAACTTTATTGTTTCCTTTGTGGTGACAAAACCTGAGGAGATAGATGATGTTTTTGTGGTAACTTATATTATTGAGGAAGATCCCAAAACTTATGAGGAAGCAATGAGATCTGTGGATGCTACGTTTTAGAAGGAAGCTATAGATAATGAATTAGAGTCAATCATGTCTAATAAAACTTAGGTTTTAGTTTACCTACCTCAAGGGTGTAAGCCTTTAGAGTATAGGTGGATTTTCAAAAAGAAATTGAGACCTGAAGGAACCACTGAGAGATTAAGGCAAGACATGTGATTAAAGACTTTTTAAAAAAAGAAGGATTGGACTTTTTTTTATACTTATTCTCTTGTTCCTGTTACTAAAATTGCATCTATAAGGATGTTATTTGCTATTGCCTCAGTATTTAAGCTTCATATGTACCAAATGGATGTTAAGACAACTTTGTTGAATGGTGATCTAGATGAAAAAATTTATATGGTCCAGTCCGAGGGGTTTAGAATGCCTAGTCAAGAGCAAAAGGTGTGTAAGTTGGTTAAGTCTTTGTATGGACTTAAACAAGCTCCCAAACAATGGCATGAAAATTTTGAAAGTGAGATTTTTAAACATGGTTTCACCTCTTGTGATGCTAATTCTTGCATTTATGTGAAATTTGATTCCAATGGTTATGTAATCGTAACTCTTTATGTAGATGATATGCTTATTTTTTGTACTAGTTTATCTGTTATAGATACTACTAAGAGTTTGCTAAAGTCTTCTTTCGATATGAAAGATCTTAGACCTGTAAACTTTATTTTGGGAATCAAAGTTGATAGAATTGACTCTAGTTTTAGGTTGAATCAAACTCATTATGTTTAGAAATTTTTAAAGAAGTTCAGTTACTATGATGTTGATCCAGTCAAACCTCCTTATGATGTTACTGTTACTTTAAAGAAAATCTTGGTGATAGTGTAAACGAAGCTAAGTATTCTAAAACTCTTAGTAGTGTGATATTCTTAATGAACTATTCTTATCTTGATATTGCATACTACATAAGTAGACTTAGTAGGTATACTTATAATCATAGTCTGCATCATTGGAATGCATTGATTCATTTGTTGAGGTATTTGAAAGGTACTATGCATTATGGATTATCTTTTGGTGGTCATCCTCCTATATTGGAGGGGTATTCTAATTGGGTTACAGAGAGTGATGATATACACACTCAACTGGTGGTTATGTTTTTACCTTAGCAGGAGCTGCAGTGTCTTGGAAATCATTTAAGCAAACATGTATTGCGAGATCAACAATGGAGGTTGAGTTTATAACTTTAGAGTTAGCAAGATGGGAAGTTGAGTGGCTAAGGAATCTCTTAGTAGATATCTCGCTTTAGGAAAAACCAATTCCTTCTATTTTCCTTCACTGTGATTCGCAAGCTACCATTCATATTGCCAAGAACAAGGCATATAATGGCAAAAGTAGACATATCATATTGAGACATAAAATTTTCTGTACTTTAACTAGAAATGGTGTAATTTCTCTAGACTATGTCAAGTCAAAGAGAAGCTTAGCGGATCCATTTACAAAAGCTTCAAGTGGAAAACTAGTTCCAGAGCATGCTAAAGGGATAAGGTTGAGCCCAATTGTGTAGTAACCTCATGATGGACACCTAACTTGCGAAACTAAGTTCAATGGGTCAAATGAAGTTATGTAGTGACTACTTACTTGTACTTTGTTTGTGGAATAATATTAAGATATATTCAGTTGTTGAATTGCATCCCTAGCATGACTTTACTGAGTTTGATGAGGTTAGATTGTATAATTCTTAATGAGTTCAATAACCCAAGTGCAGGTGGTGTGAGTAATACACACTTGATAGACTCATAATTATGGGTGGCTAGTCACCCTCCTATGAAAGTATTTGGGCTATCTCTCTAGAACGATCATAAGACCAGAGCATTTTGAGGCTGTTAATTCTCTAACAGGTTCTTTTTCTGATTTTCTTGGACAACAGGTTCAAGAATTAGTTCACCTGGTTGTTCACCTATTTTCTCCTAAATTGTTACAGTTTGTTTCTCAAGTTTTGGACCAAGTGGGGGATTATTGATTTTATTGGTCTATAATTTGGACCCTACGGTTGTTAACCTCATTATTATCCTTTAACAGTTATAATGTTTAGCCATTATTATGCTCCAACGTTCATTTCTTCTATTGCCAACGTATACACTGTTTCTATTATATATAGGAGTCATGCATCTGCTCAATAATAAGTCACCACTGTTAAACACTACTCATTTTCTCTGTTTTTCTTCTCTCATGCATCTTTATTTGCTCCATCCAACTCAAGCATTTTCCTCTACATACAAACACCTTACACACTTATTTTGTCTTACGCACAAATTCTACATTTATTTGCCTTCCTTTAATTTTGGAGACAATTCCTACTCCACCCTTTAAAGTGCACTGAAGTTGGTGGAAAAGGCGTTAATCTTAGGGTCAGATCTTGTTGACCTGCTCTACCTTAGAGGGGGAATTTCTAACTTAGGGCATTAATTTTCATGATGCCTTGCATTTCAGATAAGTCGTTCCATTTTAATCATTATTGCTACTTTCACTAACAAGATGGATTGAACAAGGAAAACAAGAGATTTATGTGATTTGGCTTTAAAGGCCTAATCTATGAAAAAAATATGAAGTTTACATCCTATTTGTGTGTTCTCTATACAAGAATGATACAGCTCTTATTTGTAGATCAAGCCTTACATTAGATTAAGAATTAGATATGTAGAAATTCAAAGTGTTATATATGATCTACAATAAATTATAATTAATTAAATGATTTGATCAAAGTTTATGTGATTGCTATTATATGAGAAGATATTCTTAAAATTAATATTATAGAGTATCATAATCCTATATTTTATAGATGTATAACAATAATCACTCTGCTAGGCAATAAAGTTTTAGTCAAAAATTAAAATAATTTAACTATCTTACGATATTAGATAATTGTTTAAATTAAATGCTCTTATATAATTACATTAATAATAATATAATATATTTTACATTACAAGACATTGTAGCAATAACTACTTATGAATGAAAAAAGATTGTAATGATTTGAGAATTCGACAAGGAATACTTAACCTACAAAAGAATATGGATACTAGTAATTGAAAAATATTTTGTAGAATTATAGATAATATGAGATAGGAAAGACTTGAAAAAAAATGTTAATGCATATAACTACATCCTCGAAGGTGAAAAAAGTAAAGGTGAAAGGTCTAGTTGTTAAGAAATTTAGTGTACAAAATATGTATTCAAAATATCGTAATATATTTACCTTTAAATATGGTAATGAGCAAGCTCAACCCTAAGCATTGGCAAGCAGGACACCTACTTAGGGCCCACTCATATGAAAAACAAAATATGGCTCATTTTTTACCATTATAAAGAACAAAATAAGGTAAAAAAAAGGGCCTACTCTTGCCCCTAGGGACCTTTCTTTTACTTTATCCAGAGCTTATAAAATGTTAAGAATGACCCTGATAATGAGAAAGGTATTATGAGAAAATATGAATATTTAAAGAAATCTAACATATAGATAAATACGAAATCTTTTAGATTATATGCATCATTAATTAAACTTCTTACTTGGATTTGATTATATTCCACGCGTTAAAGGACTCCTCTAAGAAACTTGTTTCCTTCTAGCAAAATTATCTCCTTTAAGTTTTTATTTTCTAAAAAAATTAACATCAACCTTATCAATTGATCATTATCTACTATTTATAGATAATGTTATTAAATGTATTTCAAAAGTTAGTGATAATAAAAGGTTTAACATGACTAGATTTTAACAGCTAGTGATAATGAAAGGTCACACCTGTTAAACTCATCAAGTGTTTCCTTCTATTATAATCTCCCACTCACACATGATGAGTTTACTTGATTAGATTTTTGCATGATCTCATACTTGTCTAATAACTCGTGTGATCAGTATACGATGAAAGCTTATAGTCATATATCATAATAGATGACATTTTGATTAACAAATTAGTCCTTGAGTAGATTTTGTATGCTATACTCTAGGTCATATCTCACATTTAATCTCTTTTGTTCTCATTTATTTCATTGTGTTATAAATGTATTTGACACTCTAACTAAGAGTCAGTGGCTGCCTTTGAATATAGAATTTTTCTTATGCGAGTTACCAATCAAAATTACCTTCCTCTATTCTAAATTCTCTTGAATTTAATTAAATTTGTTTTCCTAGAATTGCCTTATAAGATCTTATGAAACATAATATTTTGGTAACATTATAAAGTAGCAAACCTAAAATTTAATTAAAGATTTATTAATAGGTTCATTTATCCTTTAGGGTCTCACACAATGTAAGTTGACATCTTTTAAATTACATTAATTCCTTTTATGATCAGTTTTTGCACACATAGTAAGAGTTATGTGCTATAGTATTAACTCCTAGTAATTAAGAGCGTATATCTTTTATAACTATAATATAGTACAGATGTCGATTGATACATACTCAATGTATAAGCTGAGTTCACTTGTATAATATCAATTTTTTCTTTTTGAGCTCTCATTTGGCAACTTAAGATAGATACAATGACCATATGATCACTCCAAACCAATTTCTTTTTAACTTATCATCTAAGTTAGCATTCATAGTTTAAGTTTTTTTACTTCATCTCTCAATTATCACCTTGATAATTAACTTAAAACCTACCTCTTCCCTAGTCATCATAAAGACTAGAGTTGATTGCTCATGTCAGAAGACCAATCATTTATCTGTTTGAAATACTCTTTAATTCATATAAAAAATATGTTACATAAAGTAAACATATTTTAGAATCAAGTAGTAGTAATTTTTATTACTTGATAAATAATTTCAACTTATATATGTATTTATGAATAATAATACATTAAATGAATATACATGGAGAAATGTTAATCAATTTTGTTTCAATATCTATGTAATCCTAGTGACTTCATATGCCCAATATATATATCTTGGAATGTCATAGTGGATTACCCCTAACCTAACTAAGAATCGTTTAATCTACACGGCTTCTTGTATTACTGTTGAAAATGCTACAAATTTAGCTTCCATTGTGGATAAAGCAACATATGATTGTTTATTACGTTTCCATAATATAATATCATTGTTAAGTAAGAAAACATATCCAAAGTTAGATTTCCTCTCATCTAGATATCCTCCCTAATCTACATATATATACCTTTGTATACGTAGATCGTTTCCTTAATAATAAAATGCATAATAAACAGTACCTTTTAGATACCTCAATATCCTCTTTACTACTCTCTAATGTGCTTGTCTAGGATTTAACTGATATCTCCTCATTATTCCAACAGTGCAACAAATATCTTACCTTGTATATATCATGACATATATAAGACTTCTATCTGCACTGGAATACGAAATTTTCTTCATTTGTTCCATTTCTTATGGAATATATGGGAAAAACTTCTTGATAAAACCTTTTCCTTTAGTAATATGATTATCTATTGGTTTGCAATCTTGCATACGAAATCGTTCTAAAATCTTTTCAATATAAGTCACTTGATAAAGTGATAATAATCTTTTTGAACGATTTCCTAAAATCTTAACTTTAAGAATTATACGGCTTCACCCATGTCCTTCATCTCAAATTTAGGTCAAACCAATCTTTGATTTGCTTGACAATCTCACAGTTATTACAAGCAATCAAAATGACATCCACATATAACGATAAAATCCTAAATTTATCTTTAGATCTTTTAATATATACACAATGGTCTTAATCAAATATATGAAAATCATATTAAAGATTTACGTTATGAAAACTTATATACTACTAACTTAAAGACTGCTTCAAATTATAAATTGATTTGAATAATTGACACACTTTATGTTTTTGACCTATCTTAATGTAATTGACTGGTTGTTCCATATAGAATTGTTCTTCTAATTATATATTTAGAAAGGCAATCTTTATATCCATTTGATGTAATTTAAGATCCAAGTTAGCTACTACAGCCAAGATTAGACAAATTGAAGCAAATCTTATAATAAGTGAAAATATTTTGTCATAATTGATTCCCTTTTTATATATATAATTTCGTCACAAGGCATGCTTTGTATATTTCAAACTACCATCATCGTTTCATTTTATTTTGAGAATCCATTTGTTTTCATTAGTTTTGTTCCCATTAAGGAGATTAACCAAGACCCATACTTGATTTGAGCTTAAATAAGTCATTTCTTCTTTCATTGCTTTCATCAATTCTTCTTTAGAAGGACCGTTAAGAGCCTTATGTACATTCTCATCAAGTTCTCATAGGATAATCATATAAATTTCTTCTTTTATGTCAAAACAACATCAAGAAATCATGTCATGATTAATTCGACATAAACATGGTTCATGAGAAAAAAATTCATCAACATTTTGATTACTCTGACTTAGATTAGATACGATTGGTAAATTTTAAATGATTTGTAATATTAGTTGTCCTTGAGATAATTCTTCAAGTTCTTGATTACTCTCACTTGGATAAAGTTCCTCTTCTTGATTCTTATAAATGAAATCATTTTGATCAAGAGTTTCATATTAAAATAGGTAGTTTCCTATTTCACCTGCTTTAGAAAGTAATGCTCTAAGAACATGACATCTAGTAATTCAAATTCAGTTACTCCTTCATTACCTTGTTCACTTATGAACGCATATCCTTTTGAGTGTTTAAAATATCTAATAAAGATATTTTTCTTCCCTCTTGGGCCTAGTTTTCCATATCGATGAGAGAATATAAATGTAGGTAGTACATCCCTATGATCTTAGATATTCTGTGTTAGGTTTTCTTCCTGTGTATATCTTATATGGAGTATTAGTAATTGATTTTAAGGTTCTCAATTGAGTTCATAAGTGGTTGTAAGCAGTGCATCACCATCATGCATCTTACTTAACATGTTTGATATATGACTCAAATGCTTTTGCATTTTGTGATCCATATATTTCTTATATGTGTCAAACTTTGTAATGAGTGACCTCAGTTTAGTAAGGTTCCTCCAAAATGTGAAACTAAAGCAGACCACTTGTCTTTGCAGTTTCATACTTGCCAAACTTATGCATGATATAATTATCGATACTATTCATCAATGTAATGTGAGCCATTAAGTTCTTTTTCCTTTATGTTTCACAAGCATCACGGAGTCTTTTATGTTGTGTTATATTGCCTTACTTGGGAATGTCCATGGTTATGTTTAATGTTTCGAGAGCCTTTTGCATCTCTAATACATATTAGATTTTCATGTTCGAAATCTCATAATTGTTTCCATTTCATTTCTCACCCTTGTTTAGGTCAACGACAATATTCTTTAATACAATAGTCATAATTGAAACAAAAAGTCTCTACACAAAGAAATAGTATGTATACACGTCAATGTCATGTCAAACACATATATATTTTACGAATAATTGGTTTTCAATTATCTATGAAATCAAAAAAGTACATATGTTCTCAGTCATCATTCTTCTGAAAATTGAATACCAATTCTAGTACTAAAGAAGAATTGTTAAGTAACATTCCCATAATATATGTTATAATAATTTGAACAAAACCAAATTTGACATTCTCAGACAAGCACAATTCATATAAAATTGTAATTATTCTATTTTAATTAAAAACACATTTCTAATTATTATTGAACTAATAAGATTAAATTATGAATTAAAAACTTATTTATGATTAAAGATATTGTTTAAATTAATTAAATTTAGTTAGAAACTTATTTCTAATTTAATATTAAATGTATCATTTTTTTATTTAATTAAAAACTTATTTATGGTTATATATATTGAATGAATCAATATTTGTGTTCTTTTGTTCTCCACTAAAATGGCCCCATCCTTTATATGCACAGGTGTGTAACCTTACACACTTTGTGTTTGTGTCAGTCGTTGTCTTTTACGACTGTGTTTGGATCTACGGTACGATGGGGATAAGTAGTTATTCACTGCAGTTTTTAAACGCAGTCACATGTTTGGATCTGCAGTAAACAACTGGAGGTTGAAGAAAAGTGCGGTGCCACTACAGAAATCAATAAGCAGAAAGAGGGTTACGGTAAGAAACTGCTTATGCGATAGAAATTTTACTTTCCATTAATAACCTTCACTACAAGTATTATTTTCTATTATACTCTTAATTAATATGACTAATAATATATTTTTATGAAATATTTTATTTACTAAATTTATTTTGTTTATATTTTCTTATTTTAATTTAATATTTTATCATTTATCATTTTAAATTTATATGAATAATAATATTTTTTAATTATTTATACAAAAATTAATAGTTTATTAAATCAATGAGCTTTTTAGTCATTTTATCTCTTTTCAGCAACCGCAACCGTACTTGCTAAACACCTATTTTCACGTTTCAGCAGTTAACAAAACAGCAATCTCAAACACATAAGTACTTATTAAGAATAAATACTTATTATTTTAGCAGGTTGATTTCAGCAAGTTGTCAACCACCACTGCTCCCCCAAACTAAGCCTACATCCAATAGAGCCAATTTATCCTTGCGAACATTTAATGATATAATGGAATGTCACACTTGTTAAACTCATCAGTGTCTTTTTATTATCATACACCTAATGGGATTTTTAAATAATTTTAGCAAAATAACGTAATTCTACAAAAGTTACCACTTTTCTTTTGAGAGAGTAGTAATAAACAGTATAATTATTTTTTTGTTTTCCAAAACTAGTACCTTTACACATCGACTCTTAATAGCAACCTTAAATTACAAAGTGAATAGCCATATATGACTACATATACACCAAAAACAAAAAAGATTGATATAGAGAATGGCCACAAAAGTATTGATTATTCAAAAGTATGTCAACTTGCATTTTTTCCGAGGAATAATTCATGTGAAATGCAATAAAATTCAATCTTGACTTGAATTGGGTGATGGCATGACATTACTTTAACCTTTTTAGATAAGCTCTATGAGTAGTGTTCCACCATGACTAATGTAAAGTCATACACTTTTCATAATTAGTATGAAGATATGGTCACAATGTTACCACAAAATATATATCGTTTACTCTTATTATGATACTCTATGCATATAAATCAGAATTAACAATAAATTCAACTTTGTAGGATTCAGAATTACGGTTAACTAATGTGTATGATTATCAATAGTTAAGTTGCACTAAATAGCTCATTCCGTTGGAAATACCCCATCATAGTTATCCAATACTTTCGAATTACTTAGTGCATTGCTCACTAAATAATATAACCAACCACATTATACGTCTTCTTTTATCGAGACATTTTCACTATGTATAATATGTAATATTCTTATCGTCAATGCCACAAATAGAAGGAATTACTAATGAATAAATTTTGAGTACAATTGATCTGCCACCTATTAAATTAAAAGAAATATATAAAAACATAAACGGGAGCCTAGAACGTACCCCTTCTTAGGACCTATGATGGATCGAAGAAACACAGAGAGTGCAAAGGAAAGACAAGATAAAAGAGATCTTTGTAGAGGAGTCCTGACCTCAACTGACAAATAGTTAATGTCAATGTTAATTGATCGATGCCTTTATTACTATCTGTGCCCATTAATTTATAAGGGCCATAGTTACAAATAAACTACCCACCTGCTTCTCAGATCGCTATCCCAAAAGTATAGGCAAAGAACTAGGAATTATTGAAACAAAATAACAGATAAAATCGAATAACTTGCTAAAGACAAAGTCAAACCCAATCACGTGAAGGAATGTCCACGCACGTAACAGATCCCTCCTTCTTACGAAGAGCTCTTGTCCTCAAGAGCAAAATTAGGGAATTGCCTTCTGATGAACAGCACGTCCTCCCAGGTTGCATCTGATGGAGACGAAGATGACCAGTGAATAAGAACTTGCCTTTTCCGCCCGCGCGTCCTGTGCCCAAGAACAACAAGCGGCTGCACCATTTCTTCGTCATAATGGAAGTCTGGAAGCTGTGGCTGGACTTGAATGTTAGGCCCACGCATGGCTTGAGGAGTGAAATGTGAAATACTGGATGAACCCGTGACGTCGGAGGCAATTCTAACTTATAAGCAACAGACCCAATCTTTTCAATTATTTTGAAAGGGCCATAATATTTCACTGATAATTTCCTCTTCTGTTGCTCCGCGACGGACTTCTGTCTAAATGGTTGGAGCTTTAAGTAAACCATATCTCCAACTTGAAAAACACGCTCTGTATGCCGTTGATCATAAAACTGCTTTATACGATTTTGGGCAGCTTTAATTTTCTCTTGAGCAGCCCTCACGATGGCGTCTTTGGCCAGAAGTTCCTGCTCTACTGCTTCTACTCTTGCTATTCTCGGTACATAAGAGATTAGAGTTGGAGGCTCTCTCCCATAAACAATTTCAAATGGCATCTTCTTGTTAGTGGAATGTTGGCTAGTATTATAGCAATACTCCGCCCACGGAAGCCACTTCAACCAGTGCTCAGGCTTAGAACTCATAAACACCGTAGATACATCTCCAAGCTCTTGTTAACAACCTCCGTTTGACCGTCAATCTGCGGGTTATAAGCTGAACTAATATTGAATGAAGTCCTATTAAGTTTGAAAAGCTCTTGCCAGAAAAGGCTAGTAAATATTGAATCTCGATCACAAACTATAGACTTTGGCATTCCATGGAGTTAAAACACCTGTTCAAAAAAACTCGAGCCACACTTACGACAGTGTAAGGGTAAGATAGAGCAATAAAATGGGCATATTTAGAAAGCATATCCACTACCACGAATATCACTATTTTTCCACCAGATTTTGGCAATCCATCAATGAAATCCATTGATATGTCTTCCCAAATTCTTTCAGGAATTGGAAGAGGATACAGGAGTCCAAAAGGCAATGTTTGCTCACTTTTGTGTCTTTGACAAACGTCACATTCACGGACAAATTGTATGACTTTGCTTCGTAGCCGAAGAGAGTAGAAATTACTTCGTACACGTTGATAAGTCTTATGAAATCCTTCATGGGTTAAAGAGTGAAATTGCTCAATAATGGAGAGAAGTAAAGGAGAGTTTTTCTCCAAGTAAATTCATTGCTTGAAGAAAATAATTCCCTCTTTATTTTCCCAAAGACCCACGGCATCATCTTTTTACAAAAGTTGGAACATGCGTTGAATAAATGGGCTATTTGCATGTTCCTTTCTAATCATGTCCACCGAATTTGGTACTAACTTGGAAATTGCCTGTAGATGACCTACCCCATCCTCCTCATATTTGCGTGATAACGCATTGGTGACGATATTTTCTTTTCTTGATTTATATTCAATAATGAAGTCAAATCCCATTAGCTTAAGTAACCACCTTTGCTGAGCTTTGGTGGCTATTTTTTGGGTCAACAAGTGTCGAAGACTTTGATGATCAGTCTGAACAATAAATTGCCTTCCCAATAGATAAGGATGCCACTTCTCTACTGCAAGAATGAGAGCTAAGATTTCCCTCTCATATGTGGATAGGAAAAGGTTTTTTTTCCATATAATGCTTGACTGAAGAAAGCTATTGGCCTTTCTTGTCTGAGTACTGCACCAATACCTGATCCAGAAGCATCGCATTCTGTAATAAATTTGTTGGAAAAATCTGGAAGAGCCAAGACTGGAGCCTGCGTCATGGCTTGCTTTAATTTAGAAAAAGCTTCTTCCGCCTCCTTACTCCAAGCAAAGTGATTCTTTTTAAGCATGTCTATTAGAGGAGCTGCAATCTTACCAAAACTCTAGATGAACTTTTGATAATATCCACATAACCCCAAGAATCCCCGTATAGCTTTTTGCGTAACAGGCTTAGGCCAAGCTGAGATTGCCTCAATCTTTTCCAAATCAACTACCACTCCATGGTTAAAAATAATGTGACCCAGATACTTGACATTTTGTTGCCCAAACTGACATTTTTAAAGTTTCACAAAAAGTTGGTGGGATTGTAATAAGGAAAATACAATCTCTAGATGCCGTAAATGATCATCCTAACATTTACTATAAATCAACATATCATCAAAAAATACCAACACAAACCTTCGAAGATAATCTCAAAATACCTCATTCATAAGCGACTGGAAGGTGGAAGGTGGAAGGTGCAGTAGTCAAGCCGAAAGGCATGGCTAAAAACTCATAATGGCCTTGGTGGGTTCTGAATGTAGTTATTCTATAACTTGAGGATGCACATGAACTTGATGGTAGCCAGATCTCAAATCTAGCTTAGAAAAGAATTGGGCTCTGTATAATTCATCTAAAAGCTCATCAATTACAGGAATTGGAAACTTATCCTTCATAATAATTTTGTTGAGTGCCTTGTAGTCGACACACATATGCCATGATCCATCTTATTTCTTTACCAAAAGAACTGGAGAAGAATACGGACTATGGCTATGGCAAATAATTCTTGCTCGTAACATATCAGAAACAAACTTTTCTATTTCAGTTTTCTGAAACTGTGGATACCTGTAGGGTCGTATTGAGATAGGTCCATGGCCAAAAACAAGTGGAATTCGATGATCTTGTGAGCACATGGGAGGTAATATGGCTTCAGTATATCTCGAACTTCAGGAAGAATTATAGCTTGTGGACTAGATGCAGCAATTATGTGAAGGTAAATCCCATATCGAATGTTTTTGGTCAACTCCACCGCTTGGACGTCAAACACCACCTGATTCTTGGGAGCTGATATGCCATGTAAAATAACATCCTTTCCTTGGAAATTAAATTTCATAGTAAGGAGAGAGAAATCCCATGTGATGGGACCTATAGTCTTTAGCCAACATGTGCCAAGGACTATATCATAGCCTTCAAGTGGAAGTAAATAAAGATCCACCCATGTTCATCCTTGGATGGTGATAGGAACTTGTTTACTCTTCCCTTTGCTAAATAATCGATCACCAGATGCCACGAGAACTTCAAACCGCCCACTACTGGTAATGGGTATATGAGCCTTTTCTGCAAAATCTGCATTAATAAAATTATGAGTGCTACCCGTGTCGACGAGAATAGTAGCTATACTCTATTTAAGTTGGCCCTTCAAACGCATGGTTCGTGGATTAGGACTCCCGGTGAGCGCGTGGATTGAAATAGATGACTTCTCCTCCTCTGGATCTTCAATGTCCATATCCACATCATCCTCGCTATCATCTTGTACAACCTGTATAGAAAATAACTTTTTACAGTGATGACCTACTTCATACTTTTCATTATAGCTAAAACACAACTCGAGTTTCCTATACTCGTTAAGTTCATCTACACTAAGTTTTTTAATTGGATTAGTCGTAGCAGCAACTATTGTAAATCGAGGTGGCAACAAGTTGCTCTTGGGTACATTAGATACTCATTTTTGGGTTGTTATTTTGGCTTCAAACAAACGAGCAAGGGAAATGACAGTGGAGAGTGTAGCCGGACGATTCGCTTGGACCTCGGTGCGAATGGTATCCTTGAGTCCACTAACAAAACAGCTAACTTGCTTCTCAGGAGACAGATGACTAGCCTTAGCTAGAAGTTTCTCAAACTCTGCTTGATATGATTGCACTGTATCTTCTTACCGAAGCTTCGTGAGTGCACCAAATGGGTCAAAGAACTCGGTTGGCCCATATCTAGCATTTAGTTCTTCTTTGAGTTCAGCCCAAGTCAAGTTTTCTTTTTCTTGTTGGACTTGTAGGAGCCACATTTGTGCTTTACCCTCTAAATGATAAGAAACAAGAGAGACCCGTTCATGAGCAGGTGTCTCATGGAAGGAAAAGAATTGCTCTGCCCGATAGACCCAACTTGTGGGGTCTTCCTGACCATTGAACCGCGGGAAATCTAATTTAAACTTTGGGGCAAACATGGTGTCATTTACGTACCTATGGTTGCCAGTGGACCTAGCTGCCGAGCTTTACCCCTCAGATTTACCAACTATTGAGAGCTGTTCAAAACGGCTATTGATGTTGGAAGTAAGCTCTGTCATCTGCTTCATCAAAACTTGTTGACCTTCCGATAAAGCTTGGATTGCTCCTTCCACTTGTCCCATCCTTTGCTTCATGTTGAGGCTCTGATACCAAGCTGGAACATAGCCCCTTCTTAGGACCTATGATGGAACGAAGAAACACAGAGAGTGCAAAGGAAAGACAAGATAAATTAGATCTTTGTAGAGGAGACCTGACCTCAACTAACAAATAGTCAATGTCAATGTTAATTGATCGATGCCTTTATTGCTATCTATGCCCATTAATTTATAAGGGCCATAGTTACAAATAAACTACCCACCTACTTCTCAGATCGCTATCCCAAAAGTATGGGCTTATAGTTAAAAAAACTTGACACTTCAACTTAAAAAAATGGTCAATAAGCCTATCGCAAAAAAAAAGAGACGGTTAAATGAGTTTTAAATTACAATGGGCTTGGGGTATTGTCATTCACGTTGCAAACCCAAAATACTTAAGATTAGAAAGAAGGCTTGATATATTTATTGTAAATAAATAAAAAGGCCTTTAAGCCAATATGGGCTTTTGATATTTTTCAGTCTATCCCAATTTGGTTTCTTAATTTTATTGATGTCTAATATTAATTAGGCTAACTTAGATTACCAATCTCTCTCTCCGCTCCTTCTCTCCTTTGGATATACTGGCAATCAAATAAAGGAAATGTAAATGAGAAAAATATAGAAGAATCACTTATTATATTATTAGTTTTAGATTGATTTTTTTAATTAAATACTAAACACACACTAAGTACAATAATTACTTTACAAAAAATAAACATATGACTAAGTTTAATTAAACCAAGAGCCTAATGAGGTTTCGTTATTTTAGAACAATAATCATAAACTCTAAGCTTGAAACAAAAAGCAAAAACTAGGATTAATAGTTACAGTTTTCAAAAATGCCATAAAAAGATCTTAAATCTCATAATTGAACCTCGTCTTCTGGATTTGATTTAACTTACGATGGACTTTAAAAACAACAGCATGATAAGATTGAACCTAACCTATCCACACGTGGAGTCCAAGGTTAATAAAACATTAAAAAAAAGGACAAATGGGCTTAAAACAAATCCAATTACTAATGGATATAATACACGCCGTAAGAAAGAAAGCAAACTATCGAGAGTAAAATCTCACGCGCATAAACATTTACAATTTACCGAGAACATTTTTACAATATCAAAGACTAAGAATTGCCAAGAAGAAGCATAAAATCAAATTTACCCAAAAGAAAAAAAGAAAAAAGAAAACAAACTATAGAAATAGTTTTAGCGTCATAAAGAACAAAAAATCAAAGCTACTAGGTTAATGTAATGATTAATTGTAAAAACTTTAAAATGATGAGACAATCCTAACTCACTAATTTAAAAATAAATTATGTACAATCAATTAACTCTATCTATTAAACCAAAAGGTCTTACACCAATATTCTCAAAATTCAAATATTCTACTATCAAAAATGAGATTGTAAATATACTTATTTTATTAAGATTTTTCATTATAGAATAAATTTATGAACAATAAAGACTATCATAATTGTGAATTTACCTTGGAATTTATTGGGGATCTTATTTGGTTTTGGTTTCTTGGATTCTAAAGACTTGAACTTCTTGCAATAGACCTTGAGAAGGAAAGAAACAAAGAAGCATAATAAAGGGTAAAAAGAAATGAATTAGCATACTGGGAAAGTATGAACTATCAAAATTAAAAGAACAAGAATGCAGAGTATTTTACCCCATGTAGTTCCAATGCACTCTGGAACTCTGTTGGAGAGCTCTTCATCAAATCCTAAGGGGAAAGCAACAAAGAATTATTCTGAAAAAAGAAGAAATAAAATGTGTAAAAGAAAAATAATTATGATTAAAAAGTAAGAATTATTACTATTTAATTACCAAAGGAAGCAAATAACTCCTTATGATTGCTAGAACTATGAAATTTCATAGAGAAGGATGGCAATTTCTATGACTCTATTATGAGTTTATATATACATACTTCAAAGGGTGAGACTGAATCTTGAATAAATCTAGGTGCAAATAAATCAACCTTGGTAAAAGAATTTAATTATTAAATGCATGTCATAAATAAAAATGCAAAATATAAGGAATTAAACAAATGTAAAAAAAACACAAAATGCGACAAAATACTCCTTTACAAATGACAACATTCAAATTTTAGACAAATGTTGGAGTATATTTTAAGAAATGTGTCACATTCATGTTTACCTTAATGATTTTGACAAATCAATGTCGTTCATCTTAAATTACAATGGTTGTAGTTTAGATCTATAATTGATGGTTAAGATTAAATTGGCCATAGATCATTAATTAGGATAAGCCCATCTGCATGGTAATTAATTTTGAATGAACACTTGGGAATTTTTCATTCTACAAAGTGATCAATGGTTTATAATTAGTGATATATGACAACAAAATCAGGGAATAGAGGTGTGTCACGTGGATGAGCAATAGACCTAAATTTTATCTTTATAAAAGAAATAAAAGTATTCTTATTTTAAACCATTGGATTAGCTAAATGTAAGGGCTAGACTAGTGGATAATGAATTTCTAAAAGCTAAAAATACTAAATAACGACATATTCCCAAAAATTAAAACAAACTAGACAATGAACGATTACCAAAAATTAAAGAGAAGATTTAGATTATGATGACATCATATGATTTATGGACTGAATTAATGAACACAATAAACCAAATGTTGCTTGAACCATAATAAGTGAAAGTGATTACAAAAAAAATAATGATTTGGAAGATATCACTTTGCTTAAGAACATTAATCATTTATTTTTTTAGATTTATTCTTTTAAGTACATTCGTTCTTATAAAACATCATGTTATAAAAAATAAACAAATAAACACAATTTTTGGGTCATGATCTTCTACCGTTGGATGCAAATATATGAAAATTACAAAGTTCCATTTCCAAGAATGCTTATTTCTTAAGAGTTCCCACGTCATATTATTTTCTTAGAGAAGTGTCCATCTAAAATAATTTCATTTAATAAATTAAAATTTATAACAAAGAAGTTTAACATTAACAGAAGCGTGAGATCAGGATGCTATAAAATAGGAAAATTAATATTGAGTTGGACTATCTTGATAACAATATAGGGGTATAGATGAATATTGCCTAGCAGGGAAGATCAAGAAAGAAAAGAAATTTAAATATGGAGTCATTGATAATATTAACATAATATTATCCTTATGTGATAAATCTAGATGCTCCTAATAAAAGTCTATTCATAATTTATAACAATCCTTAAACTATGACCATTATATATGATGATAAACTCTTATAAGAAACACCATCTTTCAGTGAAATTGATTAAAAGCATATAGTTCTCATAATATAAGGTAGCCTTTTTTTCACCTAATTTGGATTTATTTATTTGTCTAGATCATATTTTGTTAACTTGTAATTAGGACATTATTTTACATCTATAACTTTTTCATAGGCCACAGTTTTTTGGGTTTTTAACGTAGGGATCTTTTCATTGTCATTTTGATTTTTTTTCTCTAAGTTTTTCCTAGGTCACTGTCAACTAATTTTCAATTTAGTAAGCTTTGCTTATTTTTGTTTATAAAAAAATATTGCTTGATCAAATCTGAATCGATTGGTTTATAAAGTTCATCTCCTTCCATAGTCATAACTCATGTCTTAGTCAAATTGGCTTCAGAAGGATTTACAACGTACACCATGACTATGGGTGATATTGCACATTTTTATACCATTTTCTAGTTGGTATGTGATAAAGATCCAAAAATAATCCTCTCACGCCGGGCTAAACACACAGCTATTGATACAAAGCTATTGGCCCATTTCA
>JAOQMS010000006.1:13077511-13114860 GCA_027563885.1 Erythroxylum longipes | reverse complement strand
AATTCTCTTTCAAACCATATAAAGAACACCTTGATCTGATTCCTCTAGAGAAAGTTATGGCAATTGGAAAACATCGTCTATGTTACTGTTCACAGACTTCGTCTGTGTTATTATTCACGCTATCGTCTGGGTTACTATTCATGGATATCTTCTGTCCCATTT
Source organism: Erythroxylum longipes (assembly GCA_027563885.1). Taxonomy (NCBI): domain Eukaryota; kingdom Viridiplantae; phylum Streptophyta; class Magnoliopsida; order Malpighiales; family Erythroxylaceae; genus Erythroxylum; species Erythroxylum longipes. The sequence continues at coordinate 13,114,698 of JAOQMS010000006.1, read as the reverse complement.
TTGACCCTCCAGAAGATATAATTGACTTTTGAGGTCTTCATGAAAGTTATAGTTCTTCAAATCCTCTTTTGAACTAGCCAAAGAAACCCTGATTTGGATGTCTATAGCAAAAGTTATGCTAGTAACCCTGAAGCACATATACGTAAAGTGGGGACTCGTCAACGCTGTCCTTGGAGGTGCTTCAGGTTGAAATGAATAAATGGATAGTCGAAGAGTGGAGTTGAATGAAGAATGAGAGTTGTTGAAGGCAAGTATGAGTGATGAACATGTAAAATAAGTATGCGACAGTGGTGTATCAGAGAAGAGAAGATAAAACGATAATGGTTAAGGTGTTGTCTTTAGGAGATAACGAGTTAGACTTCAGAGACGGGGTCCAACATACATATATACAGATCATTAAAGTTTGAGGTAACTATTAAGTTTGAAAGAATTGAACGCAAGACTAAGACAATATATAGATTTACTTGAAGATCATGATGTACAAATGAATATTACCTAGTAAAGTTAGTGTTATAATCTGAAGCATTAAGCAGAAAATCCAATAGCAGTATAGCACAAATTCAGATATTGAGGTTACCAAATCTAGTGCAATGAAGAGCCTAGAATGATTTAGTTGAAATTGGGGCAAATGAAGTGTCATTAGCAACATTGAAATTAAGATCATTTTTACATAGAAGGATTAAAAAAGCTCAAAGTGAGGATTTGGAAATTGTGAATCTTATTGAGAAAGTGAAAATGAATCCAAATTTGTGTTTGAATAAGAAAATTGATACTTTGTGATTGTAGTAAAAAGTATGTGTACTCGATATCGATGATTGACCAAAGACATTATTAGAGAAAGCATAGATAGCAACCTATCCTATACATCCTAGTTAGAATACATTGAAGTAGTATTTAATGACCAAGAATGAAGAAGCAAGTGATAAAATATGTAACTGAATGATTGAGTTGCCAATAATTTTAACTATTAGAAATATACTTAGAGCTTATATTTTGGAGTTCTTAGGAACATGAGATCAATAAATAGTTTTGATTGAATTTGATTGTAGCAATCATTGTCACTGTAGTCTTAGTATGACCATACAATGTATAACTGAGAGGTTGAATTTGAAATTGCATAAGGGGTTATACGACAAAATGAGTTGTCCGCCTTTATATTGGGATGAATAAGGCCTAAAATCGGTGAAGGCCGGAATTGATTCGAGATGTTGTTGATTAGGGAAATTGAACTGTATTAGAAATTAAGTGATTTAAGAAAGACAAACAAGTTAGGTGGATCAACACCAAAGATATGGAATATAAAGAGATAGATAAAGTGTCTTTGATAGTACCGCTTTGGCAAGGTATGCTAAAGTTCTTTAAGAGGGTAGCTAAGCTGAATTGTATTGGTCCATATGAAGTTATTGAGAGCATAGGACCTTTGACTTAAGTTAGTCTTACTAACAAAGATATATCAGATCCATACTGTGTTACATAAGTATGTTTAGGAGATATTGGTATAATCCAATAAATATATTGTCAGCACAGGAAGTGAAACTTACGACTAGTAAGAGATACATTGAGGAATCAGTTTTAAAAAGAAAAAGGATATCTGAATAAGAAATTGAAAGACCTAGTGATTTCATTGAATATAATCACTTGGAAGAAAATAGTCAAGTGGATAAGTTACATGGGAGACAGAAGAGTTTATGAGAAAAACAATACCCCCATCAATTTGATTAATCAGATACGAATTTTGAGGACGAAATTTATTAAGGGGGGAGAATTGTAACATCCCATTTTCATACTAAAGGTTACAACAACTCTAGATTTCTGTATATGAAAAATAGCAAAGAGAGATTAAAAAAAATGCATTTCATACTCATGCATAATATTAGTATACACACAATTGAATTTGATTGCTTTGCACGCATTTCAATTACTATATATGCACTCATTTGACATTTTCTGGGTATAACTGATATTTAATGTGATTATAATGTGAATTATGGATTATGTGTCTTAAAAATTGATTTGGTGTGTTTTATTAGTGACTTAGAATTTTTGGTGAAATCTGAGAATTTTCTGAAAATTAAGGGTATTTTTGGACTAAGAAAAATGCCAAGTGGTGAGACAGTTGATGAATAGTGGTAGAAATAAGTGTCAAATGGCAGTAGAAATTTTTATGAACGACATTGGAATTTAATGACATATGTCATTGAAATTTGGGAGACGATTAGATTTGGAATTGAAGTTAAATAGACTAGCTATTAGAAAGTGGTCCAAATGGGACCATAGGAAGGTGAGTGGCAATGACATGTGTCACTACCACTCACCACACATCCGTCAATCACATTACTCACTCTTTAACTTAAAGAAAGACAACTTAAATGTTTCATCTTGCTTTCTTCTTCTTTTATTTGGTGGCTTTCTTCTTCTCTTTTTCACTCTCACAATTTTTACTCACCTAACCATCATCAATGTTACAACTTGCTCTCATCTTTCATTTGCTAATCTCATCTTGCTCTCTCTTTCATTTCTCACTAAAAACCTAACCTATTCCACCATTGAAAGATGATTTACGTGGGTTGTATGGAGAGCTAGGGTTAAGAGAGATCTTGCAGATTTTGAAGCTAAATCAAGTAAGTTATGCTTTAATCTTTATGGGTAATGTTAAATCTAACTAATTTGATGAGTAATTTGAGATTGATGATCATGATCATGAAATTATTTGTGTAAAACGTGAGGGGTGAAATGATCATTTAAATGTCTTATTTTTATATAAATAATGAGTAATGATTCATAAATTAATGTAGTGATGCTTTTGGTTTAAATTGATTATGAAAAGGGTGTATAAAAAAGTGCAGAAAATTGATTAGTGAATGGATGTTTTTATGCTCTTCTTTCTTTATATTAATGTGGGTTGTTTTGATTGTTTAGAGATAAATTAACATGAGTTTAGAGCTTATAAGAAAGAGTATTATCATGTTTTGAAATGAGGTAAATTAGAATTATAGTTAGGAATCAAAAGAAGGTACAAATGAAGTAGAAAGATGTGCAGAAATTTTGATGTTTAGAAGTGTATAGAAATATGTCTTGTTTTTGGTGTTTATGATTAAGCATGAATGTTGATTGAGTATAGATGATATTGAATTGAAATTGAGATATACTATGGAAAGAGATAAGATTGCATGAATGATTAAATTGAGTTAAGTTGGTCAATTAGAAGTGAAAGGAAGATGATATCTAAGTTGAACATGCGCAAAAAATTGAGGATGAATGTTTAAGTATGAATGTTTGTTTTGTTGATTGTGATCAATAATCTTGTATGGTGTGTCTTGTGGATGAGATGTTTTGAATTGGAATGGAGGTGATAATGAAGAGAAGTTGAAGTAGGAAGGAGAGGATATGCATAGGATTTATTATATGTGATTATAGGAGCTGAAAATCTGGAATTTTTCGGTAAATGTCCGTTTGGAGGGATATACGTGTCTGCTAGGTAGAGCTTCTCAAGAGTTTCAGTGTTCCAACTCTGTTCATGTCCATTTAGAGGGACATACATGTCTACTCAGTGGATGTTCTTAGGACACCTATAGTAACTTGTTATTTTCACGCTTTTAATGGAAAAATCTCACTTTGGGTTCTTCATGGAAGTTGTAGAACTTAAAGTTCTCTTCGTAACTATACCAAAATGACCTTAATTTTACATCTATAGCAAAATTTATGCCTATTGTACGAAATCATGTACATAGATAAATTATTGACTTATCAATGCTTTCCTATAATGTAATTAGACTTGAATGAGACCTTAAGTGAACCTAGAAAATGACAAATGAGATGAGTAAAGCAAGTAAAGTGTATTAGATATTAAAGAATGATTTAAAGATGTTAATCGATTATGAGATGTGAATAAAGGAAATCTACCCGGGATTGTCAATATAAGCATGCATTATATCTTACACATACACATATGTGTATAATGAAATGTTTATGTGATTGGGCAATTAATAATGTGTGTGCACTATGTGTGTTATACATGATTCAACATTTGCATCCAGACATTTCCATATCATGGAAGCAAATGCTAATCAGGAGCGTATTGTGAGTCGACCTAGATGGTCTCATTTCATTATTTGTTATGTTTTCAATTTCTGCATTGAATTATTACTGATGTGAATGTAATCAAGATAATTTTGGACATTAATGGTCCGAGGAGTTTGATAAATATGAGAACATTGGAAGTGCTCCTTGTATATGAATTTGAATGAAATATATGTATTCTTAACATAAATGTTGAATGCTAGACTAAGGTCCAATGACATGTGAAGGCGAATATAATTGTGGGATTTTGAGCACTTTTAATTGACTGAATCAAGTGACTGATTGAATATATGTGAATGTAATGCAATTCATTACATGAATGCATGAACAGATAAAGACTCTTGTGACCAGAGTAGCCACCAAAAAAATAGCTTAAAGCTTGGAAAGTGAAACAGAGCTTAAAGCTCAGAAAGTGATTAAGAGCCAAATACTTACTATGTAAAATGAGCCCTGTATCCCTAACAGATAAGGGATAGTTATTAATGAGGCTGGTATCCACAATGTATACGGGACAATTAAAAGCACTCGATCACAACGATAATAAAAGAAAGTGAGTTTAATAAGCACTGCATACGCATATGATAGGTATAGTTTAAATGGTTGACTAATTTGTGAATGCGATATGTGTGGAATGTGAAATGAATGACCAAGTGATATATGGTGATAAATGATTTTTAAAGAAATGATGTGAATTATGTGATTATATGAATTGTATGTGTTATGTGATCAAGTAAGCCATCGAGGATGGTCACTCATTGAGTTTGCAAAACTCACCCAAAATTTGCAATATTTTTCAGGCTCAGAAGAGTTATTCCGTTAGGCTAATGGGAGTACAGACATTGCATTTGAGTAAAAGATAGAGGTCGGGATCAATTCTCGTTTGCATTTGTACTTTCTTTCTTTTTTGTATCAATTTGTATATTCTGCGATTTTTGTACAACGTGTATTTGAACATTCTGTTTATAATAACTTTCCAAATGGGAAATGTTTGTAAATGATTTTGTAATGTAAAAATAATTATGAATTTAAGTGTTTTGTATGCATAATGGGCCTCAATGACTAATGAAATTCGGATGATTTGTGAAATGATTGTAACCCTTGTGATTGAAAAAATTTATGAATAAAGTGGGCCCAATTGATTATTGATTTCCACATACTATTGTGAAAAAGAGTTTGTACCGAGTTTCAAGTGTTTGATTATTTTAGCATGCTACCCTTGCGGGGTACGCACTCAGACATCACTTAGGATGTCGGGTACATGTCTTGCGAGAGTGGGGTGCTACATTTGAGTTGCTCAGTTACTAAAATTAAAAGTTATTTGGATAAAAGAAGAGTTAATTGCGTTATTTTGGGTATTCAATCATGTGTGATGGTTGGACAAATAGGAGACAAGAGCCTATTATTAATTTTTTTGGTTTATTCTCCAATTGGCTTAATGTTTTTGAAGTTTATTAATGCATCTGGCCTTATTAGAAATATTGGTACTTTATTTGAGATATTTGATGAAGTTGTGAATGAAGTGGGGCCATAAAACATTATTCAATTCATTACTGACAATGATTATGCTTATAAAGCAGTAGGAAGAAGGTTACATAATAGGTATAATTCCTTTTTTCGACTCCTTATATTGCACATTGCATTGATCTAATGCTGGAGAATATAGCGAATCCTAGGTATTTTCCTATTATTGATGAGGCAATGTAGAAAGCTCAAAAAGTGACCAATTTCATCTATAATCATGCATGGGTGTTGAGTTTATTGAGAAAGGAATTTATCAATAGTAAGAATTTCTGTCGTCTTAGTGTGAAAAGATTTGCAACAAATTTCGTATCACTTCAGTCTTTTCTTTCGATGAAGAAATAGTTAAAACAAATGTTTACAAGTGATAAGTGGGTTGTATTTCAGCATGCTAGGTCTAATGTCGGATTGGAGGTTTTTAGCATTATAATAGAAGATAGAGAATTTTGGTCTTAATGTCAATTTGTTACCCAAGTTTGTGAGGCTTTGGTGAGAGTGCTTCGATTGACTGAAAGTGAATAAAAGCCAACAATGGGTTATTTTTTGGATGCCATAGAAAGGATGAAGGAAGTAATCAAGGCCGATCTGAAACATAGGTCTTCTTTGTATAGACCGTATCTTACAATCATCAATGAAAAATGAGAAAGGCAACTTTCTTCTCTGTTGTTTGCAGTTGGAGCATTTTTTAATCCTAGTGTATATTTCAGACCAGATTTTACAAAGAAAAATGAAGCCAGTAGAGGAATGTTGTTTACTATTACAACAATTGTTGGCTATGAAATGATGCAAGATCTCTTAAGTTCACAAATTGAGCCTTTTAAGTAGTCTTTTGGAGATTTTGGATTGCCGATTGCTATTTAAAAAAGAGCAATACTTTTTCCAAGTATTTATTGTTTCCTTTTTCTTATTTGTTGAAAATTAATTATTACACTAATTTGTTTATAACATTACTTTTGTTATCTTACAACTTACAATTTCTTGGTGGGATCAATTCGAAAGTGGTGTTCCAAAATTACAAAGGTTTGCAATTTGAATTTTAAGTCAATGTGTAAGTGTAACAAGCTATGAATGAAACTAAAACATATTTGAATTCATCCATTCCAAGAAAATGAATAGATTGGAACACAAGAGATTAAATGACTTGGTATTCGTTCATTGTAATTTAAAGCTTAGGGAAAAGTATGTTCTTATCATTATTAATTTTGGTGTATTTTCTTATAATTTCTAATAATTAAATTTTATTGTTTACTAAGAGTCTTAATAGCATAAATAGTTCAGCAAATCCAATTTTTATTGATAATATCAATTTTTTAGCATATTGGGTTTCTGAGGAACTAGATTTGATATATGCAAATGACTTGGAAGATAATTTTGATTGGGAAAGCACTGACATGTCATTCGGTACATTGAATTTGAATGATGACGAAGATGAGGCTCCTCTCAATTATGAGAATTTTGTACAAAATATAACTGGGGTCAATGTCGTTATAGCAGGTATCCTTCCGTAGACGATTGAACAATGTTACGAATGCCGTACTGGACTTGGTATGGATTGAGTTCTGGTACAGTACTGTACCAGTATCGGTTAATACCGGATACCGTTTCGGATAATTTTTTAAATTAATGAAATAGTTCATGAATTTTTAAAAAAAATACAAAATAGTCCATTATCATATTTTACAATTGTACTGTATATTTTTAACCAAGTCTCCAGATATTTTACATCTAAAATAATTTTCAGATATTTTACATATAAATAGTAATCACAATTTATATGCAAAAAAGACAATCATTATTATACAAATATAAAATTAAGAACAATATAAAATGTTTAAAATATTACAATTTAATTGAATTTATAAATTTAATTTAATAATTATTAATAAATATAATTAAATTTAAAATTATTTTTTTAAAATATATTTCAAATAAAATTTGATTTAATAATTAAAAATATATAAAATAAATATTAGGTTATAAATAATAATTTTAAAATTATTTATTTTTAAAAATAAAATATTTTTATTAATACTTTATTAATAAATATTATATAAAAGATTAAAATAATTTTAAATAAAATAGTTTATTTTTAAGTTTTATTTAATGTATAATTATTATTAGCAATAACATATTTATTTTATTTTTAAAATAAAAATTAAAAAATCACAATAAAAGTCTATCTGCATAACAACTTAAAAAAGCTTTGAAAATGAAGGTGCAAGGGGAAAAATTTTCGGTACTAACCAGTATATGACCGGTATTATAAATACCAGTCGACACCAAATAAAATAGGCCAGTATCAACCGATATTTACATTCGGTACATAAGTACCTTGATTTCGTACTGTTCTCTGACTGATACGGTATGTACTGCCCAGTATCCGTCAGTACGATCCGAAATTCAAAATCTTGGTTCATATTAGTTTTAATAATTTTATAAATTTGTGAATTAAAATATTGAATTTTCATTAATTATTTTGTTTTGTTTGTGAAGGTTACCCAAGACATATTATTTTACATATATACCAAATTGAAGAGTTTATAACTGACGGGTGGAAAATAAAATATAATTTAGGGCCAATTAATAAATATCAATTTGTTATTACATTAGTTAGTTATTACATTAATTTTTTTTGAAATTAGTTATTACATTAATTAGTTGCACGCACGTATGGTAGGAAATTTTAAGAAGCAACCAAAATAAATGAAAGTGATAGGTCATCAATTTGTTGGATTGAATTGTAGACAGTAACCTAAAATACAATTTACAGGTTATTGAACTGTTAAAACACACCGTAAAGAAGAGCTATCTCATTTTTGGCGTAATAGTCATGCTCTGTTTTCTTCATTCTTGTTCTTGCCACCCCAAGGCCAAGGATGTTAACCGCCGCCATGACAGCGACGACACCAAATACACCACCTTCCGTTGTCAACTTTTTATTGAAACTATTTGATCGACGACACCAATTACACCACCTTCCATTGTCAACTTTTTTATTGAGCCATTTGATGTCTTGTTACTTTTGGTAAGAGGTTTTGTGGTGCAAGTTTCTCAAAGGTCTTTAACCAAAATAAAATGCCTTTTTTTCAAACAATTATTGTGTCTAATTTATTTTTAAAAAATGGATTTGTTTCTCTATATTTTTGACCTAAAAATTAAGACTATATAAACAAGTTAGGAAAAGAAAATTTTGGTATTTATTAAATTTTGTTATACTCTAGAATTATAAATCATAAAATTTTGAAGTTAATCTATTTGTAGTATTCAGCTAATACGGATTAGAATGTTGTTTCTATTTTTATTTATGAATAAAAATTAAAAACTGAGTTGGATTGTAATTTGTCAACTTTCTACTTACGTAGTATTTGAATTTCTCAAAAATATTAAATTTTAGTACGTGAAAAAATTAGATACCTAAAATGTATCACATTTGAATATATAATTATATTAATAAAGTATTTTTAATGTTAAAATCATGTTAATCAGTTAGTATTGTTGGGATTCCGTATCTCATTAAGATTTATGGCTTACCCAAGTAACCCGACTGTAACCCCTTTATAAAAATAGCTGTGGATTAGCTAGGGACCGGGTTTGGGGATCAACTTATTACAAAAAATTAAGTATAAATTACGTATTCAATCAAACTGTCAATTGTTAGTTAAAAGACTGATCAGAAGCTCTGCTAATATTTCATCTCCCTCACGTGTACTTCATATTGGCTATTACGTAATATGACACTGACTGTTTCATTTTAAATCGTTTTCTTTCCATTAGGTTTACTGTTTAGACGTATCTCAATAATCGTTTTCTGGTTTAATCGTGTCGTTCCTTCCTATCTAAGCTATAAAATGAACATGTTATTGGCATCTGGTGAAAACGAGTTATACCTATCTTCGATCGTAGGGTCCAAAATCAACTTGCCAAAATATAAAGGAAAAAGACTTTGACCAATTGAGTCCTTCTAGATGACTGCTAAGGGGAAAGAAAAAATAAAAAAAGACAACTCTATTGGCTCTCTTATATAGACTTTTAAACGCTTGGGAAGTGTGGGGTGACATACAAGGTTCTTGCTCGTAGTCCACACGCCAGTTTCTTCCCTTTTTTTTTCCCCCCTTTTCTTTGTACTAGAATTTGATTCCATCTATTCTATAATGAGAAAAAAAAAAAGAAGGGAAAACTTGCCTCATTAAGTGCTTAGATGAAACAGAAGGTGGAAAGAAGTTATGAGCGCAAAATATGAGTATTTCCCGTTTGCTGTTTTGAATGATAATGCATAGAATTATAATAACTTACAAATTCAGTAAGCGAAAGACGTCGAATCATTAAACACGCAAGAGCCGACGGAAAAACAAAAGGACAATAAGAAAGGACGTGATAAAGTTTTCACTGTCAATACCTAAAAAGAACAAAAAGGAAATGCTAAATGGGTTACAGAACCTATCAGTACGTCTTTTTATTTTGATTGAAGACTTCGTCCATATTTAATCTTAGTGGATCAAAAACTGTATTATCTTATTATTATTATTATCTGACTTGATTTTCAACATCTCTGGTTAACAATAACTTTAAATTTGGCTTAACACAGATTATGAGCCAACGGCTTGCAGTATCATTGGTCCGTTTAAGTTGCAAGATATTTGATCTACTGAATCAATTTCTCCTGTCCCTTTAAGAGACGGTAACCACCATCTCCAATCAAACTGTATTAAATTACAGGAATTCAAGTGGTAAAGACCAGAAAAGGTGCAAACGGTCGACACTTGCGCCAACATTATCATTACAAAATGGAGCGCCATAGCCTTTAGTATTGTCTTGTACTGCTTTGGTTGGGCTTTTAACTTACTTTTTAAAAGAAGTGATTTTTAAGTATACATTCATTAATACATAACAAACACCTTGGCCATCTTAATTTACTTATTTGTAAATTGATCTAAGAAACGGTATCCATGCGTTTGGGAACTCTTCATCTCTACTGAACTGTTAACTCTAATAAATATTCGTCAATGTTTAGAGTTAAAACCAACAAAATTGCAAAATGAGATTGAGGTACACAATCGATACATGTACACACATCTGAAAGGCCAACACGAAACACAGTTAAACAGCAGTGATACGGGAAACTCCGTTCAAAAGTACCGGTTGGTACGGTGATTTTGATCAGCCGGTATGTTGAAAAATAGGATGCTATTTAACAAGTTTTTTTTATAAAAACAAATCCTCTCTCTTTTAAAGAATTTTTTTAAAGTAGTTGTTTAATTTAACTTTTATGAATAAATGATCATTTTATATTAATTATGATTATTATGTATATATGAAATATGTGAAAATTAATGTTCATAAAAATAAATAAATTATTGTTATCTTAAATTTTTATTATTATAATTTTTAGAGATAAGATTTATGTATAAAATATACTGCTAAAATATTTTATAATTTTATAAATTTAAAAAATTAACTCATACTAATACTAATGTAGTACTGTATTAGAATTATTGGATGACATCCATACGATATTCATATAACGTATGAAAATCGAACGGTTGTTCAGGACAAAAGACAAAAAGAAAAAGAATAAAATAGAGTATTGGGACCCATTTTTCACAGAACTCCATGACTTTTACGATTCCGTAGCATTTAAGACTGAATTGCCAAGAAAATGACACAAAGAAACGAAAGGATTACACCAAGCTAACTCCACAGAAGCCAAAATCAATCAGTACCCTTCTCCTCTCTTCATCCCATTTCCTTCAATTAAATCATGCTAGACCCTGGTAAAAAACTCCCAGATAGCCATGTCAAGCTTTGGGATCATACAGAACGATTAAGTGGCAGCTATGGCGACATCAATTTTGGCACACGGGCACGGAAAGCAGCAGAGAATTATTCCAAGTACATGTCGGAGGAAGGTGAGGAGTCTGGTGATTCTACTCCTCCTTTGTGGGGGAATAGTCCAACCAGAAGTCCACGACATCGGTACAATCATTACCGGTCTATGTCTCCATCTTCAAGGGCTCAAGCGATTGCCAGAGGCCAAAGAGAGCTGATGGAAATGGTAAGCAGGATGCCTGAGGGATGCTACGAGCTGTCTTTGAAAGATATTGTAGAGCATCCCATGGTTGATGTAAAACAGGAAAGCTCAAGTAAAGAGAAGAGTATTACAAAAGCTGAAGCTATGCGTAGAAAATCAGAGAAGAGCGATAGGAAAGCAGCGCTGATTACTAGAACTGGAAGCATAGACAACGGAGGGTTTCTTCTAAAGATGGTGTTTCCACTATCTTGGGGTTCAAGGAACAAGAAGAAGAAAATTTCGAACATGACTGACAGTGCAAAAGATGGAAGAGTTTCTCCGAGGCCTTTGTTGTTCGATGGACCAGCAAAGGGTGGAGATGTTGAGTGGTGGAAGAGAAGACATTCCGATTCGGTGGGGAATGAGAGCGGTGGATTTAGTAGCAATAGTGGCAGCTCTAAAAGCAGCGCCAGTAGCAGTAGTAGAAGTAGCAGCAGAAACAGCAGCAGCAGGTACTGGATTCTATTTTGGGATTATCCTTAAGGTAGTCCCCGTAGTTATTCCTTAGATCGCTACAAAACCTAGTGAAAAGCAGAGGGTTGTTGCTAGTATAGAATGTTTCAGAAACACGTGAGCACAACGATCCCTGATTCCCTAGGTCGAGTCTTGGATTTCTTCTGTTGATCCTGTTTCTCTAAAGTCAAAATTCTCTTACAAAATAAACTTGAATTGGTTCTGATTCAATGGAGTAGATGTATGAGTAGCTGTTACTGGTCTTTCCCTGCCCAACAACCCAATTCAACCAAAGTTCAAATCTTTTGCTTCAAAATATAGACAGTCTTGTTATGATAGCTCTAACATTTGCTGACGAATCCTAATGCAGGCATACGAGTGGTGGTTGCTGCCCATTCATTTTCATCAAGAAAGGCAAGAGGGTGGGATAGATGAACAATCTGTCAAGACTTTAATAATAACAGAAAAGTATCTGCTTTCCCTCTTCCAATAATACTACTTGTATAGTAGAATAGCAGCATACGAGATGCCAAGAGGCGAGATTTTCAGTATAATATGTTTAGATCCATCCCTACGGATGCTTGATGATTGCTCCTTCTATTTAGTTTTTCTTGTCTCGTGTTTGTTCGATGCTCGGTTCATGTCTAATCAGATTATTCTAAACATCTACCCGGCTATGGATGAGTCCTGTTTTTACCTTTGCTAGAAAAATTTAGAGGAAATTTCACTGTATTTTTAAATGATTTTGTCATGAGAGTTTTCAAACTGCAATCAGAGAGTTAGCTGCTCTAATGGCCGGTCTTTAAATCCAAGTAATAATAAAGCGACCGATATTGGAATAACGTCTAAAGAGCGTGTTTGTAATGATGTGGAAATTCAGAATATCAAAAGCACGCTTGGGCGATCACACAGGGATCTACTAGGGAAGAGCAGGGCAGATATTACAACATCGGAGAAGCTTGCTGTCCTTGTCATGTTTCAATGTCCAACTAACTTGAAATTGGTAGGTGTTATTGTCTTGTTTAAGTTGAACAAACATTGGAAAGAAGAAAGAAAATAATTTCATCTTCAATGTGATGATGTGATTGGAAAGGAAGCTATTTGTTTAAGGTTTAAATAATATATAATATACAAGAAATAAAAATTACAAAAATAAGTAAAAGTAAAATATTTTATTGAAATAAAAATACACCAATCTCTATTATTATATAATGAAGTGATAATAAATCAAATATAATGATCCAAACTAAATTTGAAATTAGCATAAAATTTAAAATAACAATAAAAATTAAACTGAGGTTGTATTTTATTAATGTCAAAATTTTCAAATTCTTCAACACTATCTAGAGACTCATAAACCATACTTTCCTCCAAAGTATTTGTTTCAACTTTTTTTTGTTGCATTCAAACAAATTACAAATTAGTAATTAATGAAATTATTCTCAATTGTAAATTTGTAACACAATATATTTTTAAGTTAAATATAATTATAATAGGATATGAACTGACCATTAGTAGATATTCTTAATTCATTTATTGTGCCAAATGCATTTTCTTGATAAATCGCCTTTTCAAGTTTATTATAATTAATTATAATAGGATATGAACTGATCATTAGTAGATATTTTTAATTCATTCATTGTGCCAACTGCATTTTCTTGATAAATTGCCTTTTCAAGTTTATTATAATTAAAATCAAGCGATTGTTTTTCTTCTTTGATCCAAAAATCATATATCAACTGGTTCATATGTTCTCTTCTTACTAAGCGATCTGAATACATAATAGTAAGGTTATAAAGTTAATAATAAAAAATAAAATTAATGAAAATAAAAATAAACTATAAAATACATATTCTTCATTATCAGATTATATGTATTATAAATGACGTCACTAAGTCTTTTGATGTTCAAAACAATTTCATTTCTTTGTATGAATGCATTAAAAAAACGCTCCAATTACATTCACAACTTGATGCGAAAGCTGTTAGACTAGGTAATCTAATAGCAAGTTTTCTCAATATTGGAGCACTTTCACCGAATAATCTCTACTATATTTGTATTTAAATTAATAGTTATAAAAAATAAAACTATATATTATTAATAAGTAAAGAATGAACTAAAAGAATAAAAACTTACCATGTTGCATTTTTTTCATCGTAAGTTCTATCTTTGCTGATGATCTAGTAAAACTCTCTAAATCTTCACGACACAATTTAATTTCATTTGTCTCTTATCATTGCTCTTCAATAAAGAAAATACCTTTGCATTCAATCACATAAAATAGACTGCATATAATAATATTTGTGCATGCGTCTCCACTATATAAGCAATAAGGATTGAGAAAATAAGTTGCTAAGTGGATCCTTTTAGTAAGATGTTTATCTTATTATTGGTCAAGAATATCCATATAAGGCTTGTACAAATCAAAATAAAAAAAGCACCAGATGGAGAATTGTCTATAGTTTCTAGGGGAAATTGGAAAATTATCATGACAAACATACATGAGGGAGAGTTTTAGTAGTTGTTAAAACTCAAAAGATAAAAATTACAAACTAGTTTAGTACAGACAAAATGATAAACTGTGAATTGGTACTCAAAGATTCAAGTAGACATAACTGCTACAGTAATTTAAGCAATAAACTATATGTTTTGAAGGCAATTGCTATAATGCAATTACCTCCCCTTGGTTAGTAATTAGTGATTACAACTACACTCTCTATACAAATGAAACCTAAGGTGGCAGAAACTGGGCAAAGCAAAATTATACGGAGCTATAAGAACTAACAAAGCACACGGGATTGACAAATCTCAAGTATCATGGAAATATGTTTACTTGGAACAAGCAAGAGAGTAGAGGTTGGTTTCTACTAAAAATACTTTACAGATGCATGGTTAATAGTGACTAGTTAGCCCAATTTCTCATAAGTTCAACAAGATTAGAGGAATCTAGTACACCACAACCCTATTGTAGTGGATTTAACCTTCTCAAACATCAAAAGGTGTACACCTTTTAGAGTCTTTAACCATTTAATGGACAATCCAAGGTTTAGAAGTGTACTAAGGGAGGGAATGAGTTTAGAGATAGCAAGAACAATGGGTTACATACTAAGCATGAAGTGAAGATAGTAAAAGAAAAACTGAAAGATCTTAACAAGGAGAATAGAATACCAGAGCAGGAGGCCATTACCAAAGCACTAGATGAATTACAGAGATGCTAGAGGAGAGTACTGTCCAGACCTGAGAACTTACTGCTAAGAAAAGAAGAAGAAACATTAATCAGTAAGTACAGCAAGGCCTTAGAAGGAAGAAACAAACAAATTGCTGAGACAAAAATTAAGGATAATTTAGCTAAACAAAAGGGAGAGGTGCACTAAGTACTATATAAACTTAATCAGAGCAAGGAGAAACAAAAACTAGATTTAGTTCCTAGAAGATGATTTAAGTTAGAATCACTAAGAACAGGAGAGCAAGAAGAGACTTACTTTTGAATACTTTAATAAAGAATATGGCATAGAAGAGGAAGTAAAGATTATTCCGAAAGATATAATTAGGAGTATAACACAGATTTCAGAAGAGGATAATGTAGAAACAATTATAGAAATATCAGGGAAGGGATCAAAGAAGCTTTATTTTTTAAAGTCTTGACATAGCTACAATGGGAAATTCTTTCTGAAGAACTGAGATATATTGGGTAAGGAACTTATAGAAGTTATCAAGGAGTTTTTCAAAAAAGGAACTATAATGAAAGAATGGAATAAAACCTTTATGAGCCTAGCCCTAAACAATACAATGCATATAGGCTTGAACTTTTTAGGCCAATTGCTTATTGCAATATACTCTACAAAACCTTTAATAAGTTACTTGAAAGTAAAGTGAAGAGGAGTATGAGAGACATCATAAATCTAGCCCAGAATGCATTCATTGGAGGGAGAAAAATAGGTACAAACATTTTACTTTGTTAAGAGATTCTTAAATGAAACAATATTAAGTCAAAAGTGAAGAATTGCACAATAAACATAGATTTGGAGAAGGCATATGTCTCAGTCAATTGGAGTTTCATGTTTAACATCTTAAAGACAGCAGGATATCCTCCTTGGTTTAGGAAATGGATAGAAAAATGTGTGACTTCTGCATCCTTTGCTATTTTGGTGAATGGAGAACTTATAAGGCTAATCAAAGCTGAAAGAGGGCATAAGCAAGGGGATCCACTATCCCCTTACCTATTTTAGATATGTATGGAGGCAATCTTGATCATAATTGCAAGGAATGTTAAAAATAGCCCAAGATTTCAATACCATCACGAATGCAAAGGTAACAACAAAACACACCTTGCTTATGCGGATGAATTGTTATTATTTTGCAAGGCTGAAAAACAATAAAACTTCTTTTGCAATTAATGGAGGATTTGAAGACAATGTCTGGATTGAAAACAAATCCAAGTAAAAGTTGCTTTTACCTATCTTCAAATTATGGAATTGAATGTGCTACTCAAGCATTGAGGAAAGGACTGAATTAAGGAAACCTTCCAATTAAGTACCTTGGAGTGCCTATAACTCAAAAAAGACAACATTGGACTAAAAATCTCTTATCGACATACTTTAGAAAAGAATGAACCATTGGTGCAATAAACACCTCAATTATTTTGGAAGGCTATAGCTAATATAAACCATCCAGAGCAAGCTAGCAAATTATTTGATCAACAACTTATCTCTCCCAAAGGGTGTGCCAAGGAGATTGACTGGAAGTTGAAAGATTTTTTATGGGAAGGAGTAGGACATAAAAGTAACAAGGCTAAGGTTAGCTGGAGTATAATTTGTAAAAAATAAAGGAGGGTTAGGAATATACTCAGCAAGGTTGTTAAACCATGTTAGCCTAGCAAAGAACCTATGGAGATTATACAACAAGAAGGATGAACTTTGGGAAAAATGGATATATAGTGTGTTCATTAAAAGTAGCAGTATATGGAAGCTGGGGATAAAATTGAATATCTCTTAGAATTTCAAACAAATACTAAACACAAGATAGTGGATGCAGGAATTAACATCCCATAAGATTGGGAATTGGGAACAAAGAATGTTTTGGTTTGATAATTGGTACTCCAGAGGTCCCTTATACAAAATTCAGGAAATACAACACCTAATGATAGTAGTAAGACCTGATACTAAGGTGAGCAAGCTAATCAGAAACAATAGATGTTATTGGCCTTTCCATAACACCAGGAATGTTGACATCATAATGGGGAATCTACCAACATGTCAGGAAACATCTCAGGATGAAGGATTATGGATAGTAGAGGGTTCAAACACATTTAACTCCAAGGTATGTAGAGCTTTTCTGCAAAAGGATCTAAATAATAGGGTGGAATGGGAAAAACTGATCTGGGATACTGATATTTATCCAGCTCACTCAGTTATATTATGAATGGGGCTGATTAGGAAACTTCTCACCAAGGATAGAATAAAGTTCTACATTAATTCTTTAGAGTGCGAGCTAAGCAATTATACTCTAGAAACTTTGGACCATCTGTTGGTTAGTTGCAGGTACACAGAACACATATGGAGTAAAATGCAAAGAGTACTTGACATAAAGAAAGAAACCAAAACTTGGCACTAATTGATTCAATGGATAGGGAACCTGAAAATGGTAACTAAAACATATTATAAAGTTGTAAAGATTAGCTTGGCTGTTACAGTTTACTACATATGGCAGAAGAAGAGCTTCAGATTAATTCAGAAACAAGACTAGAAGTAGGGAGCAACTATTTCAGCCAATATTCCTCCAGCTCAAACTCTTTATGAAAGCAAGAGGAATAATAAGCAACCTGTCAACAAGAATGAGAGAAAGATGGTTACTTGAATGATTCTTTCTAAAGTTTTGTGTAACTAGAATCACAGACTCCCTAAACTTTTGTAACTGGTATCTTTTATACCTGGTAAGGCTGTACAGTTTTTATATCAATGAATTTCTTAATTTCCAGAAGAAAAAAAACTCATCCACCTCTGCCAAACAAGAAAAACCAGAAGATTCTCTTTTTAAGATCTGGTTGATTTTGCAAAAGCAAAGTCCTCTTCATCTTCAAACCCAGATAAGTCATTTAAAAGATATAGGTCATTGATTCATCATTTTTTGGTAAAGTTCTAAGAGTACATTCTGATTATAAGGTGCCTCATAATGATATTATTAATTGTAATTGAACAATGTCAGGTTGAACTTTTGAGCTATGTTTTTATCTATATGAGGATGATTTTATTGAATTTATTGTTGTTTGTGTACATTTTCAGAATATGGTTGTATTATATTGCCTAATCGAATCATGAGTTGTTTTAGTTTCTTAACTTGTGCTCTAGTTCTCAAGTCATTTTTTCCCTTATAGTGATATTCATCACTTAGACCCTGCATGTAATTTGTGAATGCAATACTTTCGAGAGTCCTGGATTTACATGACTAAAGAGTCTCACGTTGTGAAAGGAAGCCATCAAAGTTCATCACAGCACAGATGTACGTACAAACTACATTTGTGAATTTTCTTTTTTGGTACCTCGGAATAAGTTATTTTGAAGTCTTAGTGCAAGATTAAAATGCACATTGAGCATTATGAACACGAGATGATGGAATGAACTGTTAGTTAATGCCCTTGCAGCCAATCAATTTGATGCAAATTAATGTATGACATTATTTTGAATTAATGAAAAGACTTTATTTATCTTTATGTATTAATTTAATTAATATTTTATGTTTTAATACTAAAAATAAATTCCTTGGAATAATTACTGTATAATTGAAATTATGATAAGATCATAATTATGAGATTCAATTTACACTTATGTATTATTCCTAAATGTTTCTAGTTGTATTTTCATCAAGACGAGGTATTGTTGAAACGATAAAACTAGAACACAATATGTTTATTTCTTATGAAGAAAGTAATTAATCTTGTAAATTAAATTATAGAGATACTTAAACCAATGTGTGAGTAATTATTAAAGATTAAGTCACTGACCTGACCCGATTTTGAGAATTCCAGATTGAATATTACTTATGTGTCTATGGATTATCTCATAATGATGGTTGTATAATTGATCATCAGACTTGAGATTACCAAAGTATCTAGTGTGGGAATTATTGTATTTTGATGCTACTATAAATCATCCTAGGATAATTCAGTTGGTAGTAATTGGATATAGTATGAACCATATATAGATAGTTGAACAAGTCAATATAGGATTCGTCACTCTAAAGTAATTAGAGAGAATATTCTACTGTTTTTGATTAGTAATGATTTATGAAATTCTCTGGTCAGAGTAGATTGACATTTGAAAAACGTGTTTTCAAATTTCAATTATAAATCAATTACTAATTAGCAAGAACAAGTATGATTAGAGGATAAGAGTAGACACTGTATCCATACTCTGTCCAATTAGAATATTGAATGATAAAAGGATTAAATTATACTTCATAGTCATGCATGGACAGGTTAAGTCAATCATTTTGACATTTCTGATATTTGGATAATCATGATATGTTGCTACACTTCAATCATGATTTATTATTATGAATTGTTTAATTGGAGAATTAAAGTTAAATTAAAAGAAGTTTTTAATTTCTCTAATTCTAATTGTGAATTAGAATTATAATTTATAATCATTGTCAATTTATTAGGAATCTAATAGGTCACACATCAAAGAGCAATTTGTGAAGGAAAAATCAATTTAATTAAGTTGGACTTAATTATAAAGTTTAAGAAACTTTAGGAATCAAATATGAGATATTTGATTTTATTAAAATCAAATTAATTAGAATTAGAATTTGATTTTAATTATAATTAAAGAGATTTATAATAAAAGACTCTTATGGTTTTTCTATTTAAATGGGAAGAGTTTTTAGAAGCTAGCACTTTTGTCTTCTTCCTCTCAAATCAGTTAAGAATTGCTCTGTAGATACCATCAGAAGTTGGACATTTAAATAGCTCGTGATTGATCAATCGGAAAAAGTTTTCAAAGATTTTTCAACTGGAAAGCAAACAAGGTACAATTTTTGAATCGTTTTATGTTTTATTCAAGTTTATTCAATTATTGGGATCCGCTTAAAATCCGTTAAATTTTATTTTCCGCAGCGCCCGTAATTCTATTACGGTTAGATTCCAACATGAACACCATTGAAGGAGAATACATGCCATGCAAATTGTGAAATTGGTTATACCATTAAAAAAAAAAAGAACAGGATATTTAGAGATAGATCTGGCGGCAAATCTCTAATGAATGATTACGAAAGTATTAGAATATCTTAGATTTCTTAATAACCAAGAATTTCAGTATGACATGCGAGTTTCAGCCCTTTCCGCGTAACATACGCAAGCATTAATTGAATGAAACAAGTTGCAGGAATAAGAGCAAGTTTTACAGGTTTAACGTACAGCGAGAGTTGCATAGGACTCATGTTAAGCACGCAAGATGACAGTCTCAAACTTTCCTTGGGCTCCTCCATTCGGGAAAGACTTCATCTATATGTTTATCTAACAATTTCACCCATGAAACTTATATTAAGACGTCTAATAAACACTTTATCATGGAATAAACTTGGTAGGGCAATATTTATACAATACTAGATAGCAAGTATTAATCTTTATGTAAAGGAGAGGGATTGTAATCCCTGGGCCTGCTAAGGGACGGAAAGACATATCGACTTGCTTGCTTCAAAT
This sequence comes from Erythroxylum longipes, assembly GCA_027563885.1. Taxonomy (NCBI): domain Eukaryota; kingdom Viridiplantae; phylum Streptophyta; class Magnoliopsida; order Malpighiales; family Erythroxylaceae; genus Erythroxylum; species Erythroxylum longipes. The sequence goes on along the minus strand of JAOQMS010000006.1, from coordinate 13,093,882 downwards.
TCCTGCAAAAGATGGCTAAAACTCTGCGTTTGATGCCTCCTCTAGCAGGCGGTGCTATGCATATATTTGAGCAACTCTTCACAATTATTGCTCTTTGAGACTTGGCTTTCATCCCTAAGACTTTCAACGTCTTCTTATCCATTTTCTCACTATTTAAGAGTGTATGCATGTACTGAGGCATTGCATGGGCACGTAGTGAGTTCATCAAAACCTTATATAAAGTAACATTTCTTATGTACGAAACAAGTGTGGGTAAGGAACCTTCCTGTGTACATCCATACCTGAAAATCATGCCAAAAAAACGGCAACTGGAGGATACTTCCTCCAGCTTCTAAATATTTTACTCCAAGCAAGGAACTGTGAAATTCTTAAGGTCCCATTTTGCCAACAAACAGCTTTTATTTTAAGCATTTCAGCCGTAGCTTTAAGAATAAGATACTCCTGCAAGTGAGGAATAACAATCTGAAATAAGAAAGAATAAATTTACTACTCTTACGACTACAACACGATCGTTGTCGGTCACCATTATCATTATTATATTTTTAACAACATAAAAATGACCAAATTAATTTTGTAAATTACCTTGTTAATAATCAACTTTTGTTAGAGATTATATATTGGTCAAAAAAATCACTTAACTCTTTATCTCTATAATCTTACTTCTTTTGGAATTGTAAACACATCTTTATCCCACTATTAACGTAACATATGTTCATCGTCTTCCTTCATGACATAAGTTTTTCTCATAGTTTCACCCGCCTCATTGTTCTCAACGACACTAATACTAAATTCATCGTTACTCTTCAATATCAATGAAATTACTCTCTTGAGGTTTGAATGCCATGAAACAAAAAGAATCACTAGTACTTGGAATAATTTATCAATTTCTGCTGCTTCATCGTAACTAAGCACAATATAAAAACAGAAACCAATAGAGTTGAAGCTTCCAACATAAGTTGTCAATTGTACCGTGTAACTAGTTGCTCAACAAACAAACTTTCAACTTTTGTTTAGATAACTCTTTATTTTTTAAACTGCGAAATTTAAATTAAAATACAATTAGTTAAAAGTGTGTAACTTTATAACATGCACTTTTAAAACAAATTAACTAGGTTTTAAAATTTATTAGTTACTACTCACATATTTATTTATGTGTGTATAGAGTACCAAATGATAAATCATTTAAACAAAATCTTTTAAAAGCATACAATTTTGAAGTAAACATTGGAACTTTTACAAGGTTAATGTGAAAATTTTGAAAAATGATAATAATTGATAAAAACTTTGAAATTTTAAATAGTTGGAATTTTAGAATATGATATTTATTTTTTAACTCTTATTTAAATTATCATTAAAAACTTAATCTCATGCATTTATAAAATTAATGTCTACATAAATCCATATGATTTTTATTTACTTACCAAAATTATATGTATGTATGTATATATATGTATACACACACACACACACACACATATATATTTGTAATCCTAATTAGCAAACTCATTTAGAATTGTCCATTTTGTTTTAGTTCTAATATATATGTATAGATTGATGGCCTTATCTCTTGAGAATTAGGTCAATTATTTTAGTCTTCCAATTTTAATTTTAGTGTTTAGGATTTGAATTCAATTGTGGAAGAATGGGGTTTTAAAAACTTAAATAAATGATTTTGAATTTCAAATTTAAAATTTGAATTTCTTGGTTTAATGCTCAGCTTTGTCTTAATAATGCATAACCATATATGTAAACATATTGTAAGATTAGTGTTAACATTTAAATAAAAGAAAATACTAAACAAATGTTATATGAAAACAAAAGAATACATGTCCTTAAATAGATCACTCTCTACTTGTATATATATCAAACTTGAAAGTTTATTGTTCATCCTTTTCATCTTTTTTGGAGCTATTGCATAGCTTTTCCTACATGCATTCATTTTTCTTAGGTTTGAATCTTCTAGCTTCCTCGTTTTTTTTTTCTTTTTCTATTCCCTCTCAAGTTTTGTTATATTTTAGGTCCTAAATTCTTGAATTTTTTTCCTAGTTCATCCTTCTTTGTTTTTTATCCTTTCCTCTTTTATTAATCACATTAAGTAGGAACTTTCTCACTTAATGCAAAAGCTATTTCTTACCATTTATGATATGGATGTCCAAAACTCAAAAGATTTTACTCAACCACTATCCTCTACTTTAGCCCATTTTTCTCAACTAGAACCATATCCTTGTAGTAATCAACTTAAGTTTTCCTCTCTTCAACTTTCTCCCCTCTTTCTTATTATAAAGTTCTTCTCACCAGCTCTCCATGGTTCTCCTAATGCAACTAAAGCCACCTCTAACCTTTACAAATTTTAAGGTAGTTCCTAAATTCCTAACTCTTCTTCATCCATGTCTCCATTTGGTTCTTTACATACCCTTAGGCCCAGTTTAAATGATCATGGTGCTCTTTATATTCAAGTTCCAACTAATATAACAACATAGTGTCAAGTGGACATTAATCCTTCCCTTTTTGACTAGTTAAAATAATTACTTTCTAGTGGAGGTTCTAAAAGTTAAAGCCTCAAAATGGTTCTTTATATCAGTTCGTCTTTTCTAATGAAAAGTAATTATTGAATTCTTACTAGAATGACTGAGTCATTACAATGACAATAACTCCAACCAACTACACTTAGAGAATAACTAAAAGAATACTTAAAGAGTATCACCTGTGGATTATAAGTTTAGTCTCATTTTCAGCCTTGTGGTGATCAATTCTTTGTATAAGCTTGTCAAAGCAATAAGTCTGAGTCTAGTCATCATGTACCCTTGCAAGTTATATTTTAAGACATCCTTAGCATCACCAAACACTTTAGTATTCCTTATTCTCCAAATCTAGTGAACCAGCATAGCAAAACCATCTTTGAACATCTTGTCATCTCCTTCTAATTTGAATTTCAACTTAGTTGCTCACCTAAGAGTGTCTATCCAAGACTAGTTGTTCTCAGTCAGATTAAACATTACGAGAATTATCTCCACAAATGGCTAATAAGAGTATATTTAAAGAACAGGTTATATGTCTCCAATAAATTTCCACATAGTGCACATTTCAAATCAGGGATATGAAATTTTAACTGTCTCTTGTACCTAAACTCTACAAAGTTGCCAACCTCAATATAAAGGAGTGAGACTGGTGTAATTTTTAAGTCCCATATGAATTGTGATATTGAAACTTGTAAAGAGTTTCCAATAATAACCTTTTACATGAATTTATTGTGAATGATTTGAACTTGTGGAGCTCCCGTTGCATAAAGTTAGGTTGGAGTTAATCAGGGTGATAACCTGGAAGATTTTTCATTATGATAAACCCCTTGATGAATGAAAAGGCCAAATCTAATTTCCATTTTTAATAAGCATTTGAACCTTAGCATTGACAGTTACAAATCCTCTTTAACTCTGGAAGTATGGAGTAAGAGATAATAGCCCTAGTGGATGCCAATTATCATACCATAATATTATATCGTTGTCATTTCCAACAATAAACTTGAAATGAGAATGCATAAGTTGTCTAGTATTTAAGATTTACTGAAGTGCATATGATTGAATTGATTTACACTTAATAGTCCATATGCTCTCCTGTTTGATGCTATATATAATAATCCATTTCACCTAAATATTTTCTTTTTCAACAGAGACTCTCCAAAGACTCTTATCCATTAGTGCTTTAGCCATTTTAATTGCAAATGTAATTCCAAGACATCCATTTTCCTTAAGTAAACAAATTGTACTCTATTTAACCTTAAGAGCTTTTGCAGGAGAGGTATTATGATCATTCCATATGAAGTCCCTGATCATTCTATCAATTTTCTTTAAGATGCTCCTTGGTAGTGCAAGATAAAAGAGCCAATAGATAAGCAAGTTACCAAGGATAAAGATAGCTAGCTACAATCTACCTATATATAAAAGGAACTTATTGCTATATGAAGATATCCTTTTCTTAATGGAAGATATTAGAGACCTACATTATATTCCCTTCAGATTCTTTCTTGAAATGGGACCATTAAGATATATTAGAGTTGTTTATAAAATCTTCAGCCTTATGTTGGAAATAAATTATGTAGAGTCCCCTTAATTATGTTTAGAAAAATAAATATAACTCTTGTTTGGATTAAAACTCAATCCTAAAATTTTCTTAAAGATTTGTAGAGGGTATGCAATACTACAATTAATACAGGATCATTAGCATACAACATTAGTAAACCATCAACAAATAATAGTTGTTAGATTTTAAGATTTCCATACCTATGATGGTATTTGAATTATGGAGTTTTAGTAATGTTCAGACTATTGATCCTATGTAATACCTTCATAATGATTGTAAAGTGATAAGGTGATAATGGATCTTTTTATCTTAGGCCTTTTAAGGCTTTAAAAAGTTCCGATGGCTCCCTATTAATTATCACTATAAAAGAGACTGTGGAAATGCAAACATAAATCCATTTAATGAATCTGTTAGGGTAACCAAACGCTTAAAGAGCATAAATGACGAATTTCTATCCTACTATATCAAAAACTTACTAAAATCAATTTAGAGAGAACAACTATTAATATGCAACTTATTATTGTAATCTCTGAAGAGTTCTTGGGCAAGCATTATATTATCACCTATGTTTTTTCCAAGTACATATTGCTCATTGGCTTACGTTAATAGTAATTTCTTGATAGTCTTAGGTTTTATTAAGTTCAGTGAGTAACCTATTGCTCTTGAAGAATTCTTGCACTGCCTGCACAATCCTAGGACCATTTAGATCCCATTTGTTTTAAAAAATCTCATATTGAAGCCATGTGGCCCTAGAGCCTTGTTTGGATGAAAGGAGAATAATACTATCTTGATTTCCTCATTAGTAACTTCCTCAAGCAATGATTCAAGATCAGTATGCTTTATAGAGCCCTGTATAGTTCTTAGCAGATCATCAGGGAATTCTAAGGTTTTGTAACAAGTACATGTGATACTTAAGAAGTGATTTCTAGCTAGTTCCTAAAGCTTGGTCTATTCTTGAGCTAGATTTCCACAACGACCAATTAGTGATACAATTTTGTTCCTATTCTTTCTCCCCTAAATAATACTATAGAAATATCTAGTATTTCTATCCCCCCTTATGAATCCACTGTATTATGGATTTATGCTTTAATTAGGATTTATAAGTTTCTAGAACCTCAAAGTACTTTTTTAGTTCAACAGTTTCTTTTTCCCTCAGAGTTGTATACCCTAGTGAGTTAAATAAAGCCCTTTAAGCTTTCATTAGATTTTTTTAGAGCTAGCTTTTTTTCTTTTAGCAGTAGATCAACATTATTTCTTAATACAGAAACACATTCTTCTTAAATGGAAAACATTTGCATACACTGGCAGACTTTAGAAAAATAATAAGTTCTCTCCACAACCCTAGGAATCATTGAGTTAAGTTAGGGATGCTTAAGGAGTGATTTGAAGAATCTGAATAGGGATCTCCTCTTTAATGGCTTAATGTGAATGTCAATGGTAATAGGGTATGATTTGAGAAGAGTGGTGGTTCAAATGTGGTTGATTTGTGCTTAAATTTTGATTTATTTAATCTACTACATTTAGTGATTAATGCCTAAAAATGCTTACTCACTTTAGCTGATATTTGATTTTGGGTACATTTTAAAAATAAAGGAGCTAAAGTGACCTCAAAGCACATTCATTGAGTCGTCTTCTCAATGTTCATACTCTATTGATTCATAGAACAAGAAGAAGAAGAGGATTAAAAGAAGAATAGACAAGATAGAGTGTGAAAGTCAAGAACAAAGCAAAGAAGTAACTCATAGCTAGCTGGTGAAGTTGGACAGCCGTAAGGAATCTCATGGCCATGCAATCTTATGCCCATACAGGGGTGTCTCACATACTCACACCTATGAGGGTCCATGCACGACTGTGAGAGGTGCCACTTATCCTTAGGTTTTATTATAAAAACGAATAAGTTGTGACAGCGGACAGGGGGAATAACTAACATAAACCAAAACACCTCCATTCTTTACCATTTCTCTTCAGTTTTCAACAAGGATGGAGGCGACAAAGGCTACTCTTTGGGGATTGATGGAGAAGATGGAAGGATAACTTCTCGATACTGGTTCGAAGGTAAAATCGACGCCTAGGATGTACGATTAAGCTTATCTTATCTTTGTTTCTCTTGGAATTGTTTAGGTTATCCTTTGCTTAATCAATTTGGGTATTCATGTATGGATGATCATAGTATCATTATTATTCATTGTTTATATTGTGAACCCATTGTTAGAATCTTTAATACAATCCGTAATTGTTGTATTTGGATTCATTGCTAGAATACTTAATATAATCCATAATTTTGATGTTGAGATTCATTTGTGGCAACTCATGGTTTCAAATCATTAGGGAAAACTTAACATAGATTAAATGACCCGAGCTTATAAAGTTATTGCTTAGATTAATATGTTTTCTATTTTGTAATGCGGCTACCCAATTAAATCTAGAGAGCATATTTTAGGTTATTTGGTAGTTAGATTTAATTAACGATTGTATCTTAATTAAACAAAACCTAAGGAAAAATCGGGATTAACAGAACTTGTTGTTAGTCTAAAACCAATAGTTCTAGCAAAGATGTGAAAGCATTATAAGAATAAAAGATGCTTAATCCTATGTAGGTCAAGCTTAATCCGAGAATCTAGTTTCACACATATTCATCACTTTTATTATTTTCGACAATTTTTTATAATTTGTTCTTGTTAGTTTAAGTTTACTTTATTTTCTCAATTGCTTCAAACTCAAAACCCTCTTTTTATTGCCTTTGCATCAATTATTTTTATTACGAGAATTAACCGAACATTCCTTATGGATATGATCCTAACTCACCACAACTACAAATTTTTAGTGTGCAGAGTTAGGTAAATTTTACAATGCACTCGACACGTGCTATCAGTGGCAAAGATCTTACTCCAATTTTTAAGCCATAAATTGTTTATATTAAGCACCTGTCAAGTTTTCTATGAAGGAATCTCTCCCCATTTTGATGATTACTCTAAGTAAAAAAAAGTTTTATAGTATCTAAGATCTACCAAACCCAGAAAAGAAGTAAGACTATTAGGTTCTTTTACATCAAAGTGCAAAGTGTCTTTACCACCATTTGATATAGAGTGTGAAAGCATGTAATTCAAATCTCCAGCAATCATCTATGGTAAAACAATATTGGCCCCTATCTTCTTTAATTTCCTCCATAAGCTAGCTCTCTGATATTCCCAATTAGTAGCATAGATCACACACAGATGGGTAATAGGCTATTACTAGCTTTTAAAGTGAATTCACAGTGAATAAGCTTATTAGAGCAAAAATAAGTGGACAAATGTAAGTCTAGTACCAAAAGAGACTCTTCCATTAGGGTGCTTTAAATGCTTATTTAAAGTGGTCCAATTTACAAGAAAAAATTTCATCCTTTAAGGAAACTCTCTTCCTTTATTTTGGTCTCTATGAGACCAACAAAATAAGTTTTTCTAGTCACCAAGAAGTCCTTTAGATCTTGTTGTTTATTTGGAAAATTAAAAGAAGTCCTTTAGATCTTGTTGTTTATTTCGAAAATTAAGTTCCATAGGAGTTTTTGGATTTGATTTTCCTCCTCCTTAATCTACGATTGCTAGATCCTAGTTCCATCCATTCCTCAAGTTGACACTTTTCCTTAGGGTCATACCCATCCCTTTCAGTTTTAGATATCAAGTTCTTTATAGGCTTCTTATTACTACTTTATGTTGGAAAGGGTTGAGTTACCTCATTCCTTACAAGATTCTCATTAGCTAGAGTAATCTCATTCCTTACAAATTTCTCATCAAGTGATTTATGAGACAAGGCCTTCTCCAAATTCGTTTTATTACTTAAAGAAGATGGCTTTTCTATTATGAACTATTCAGCATTACCAACATTGCTAATAAGAGCCATTCCGGTAATATTAAAGTTATTCTATGCTAGCTAAATGTTGTCCTTCACACCTGTGTTTTCCTTTTTGACTTCAGTTTTCTTAGGCATCTAGAACTTGATGGAGTCTTTCAATTGAGGCCTCTTAGGATTTGACAACCTCACCATGTCCTTAACCAAGTCTCCATTTCCATTGAGTTTCATTACAAGTAAGTTTTCAAACAACTCCCTATTTGTATCCACCTCAATATATACTTTTGTAAATCCCACCCTTTTGAGGTCTGTTGTATTATCATCTAAAGGAAGTGGAGTACCTAAAGAGCTAGCAATATAACTTATATTAGCTAGTCTTTTTAGATAAAAGACCAATTTTTCTAACTATGAACATATGGACACTAAGATAGTGGAAAAAAGTTGGAGTAAAAGAGGTTCACATTAATGATCTATTCATTTTTAAATTCCCCTTTAAGACTAGCATAAATAAAGCCCATAAAGCAGGCCCTTGGTATATTAATAATAAGAAAAAATTTCCTGTAATGTGTTGACCTGGCTCAGAATAGAGAAACTCATTATGATGCATGTACTAATATAAACTAATTTTTATAATATACCTCTAGAATATTGCCTAATAATGTGCATGAAATATGTATATTTTTAAAGTATTTTTTTAATTTCAATGCTAAAATATCTTATTCTGCTTAGTTTTCAAGAAATTGTGCAAATTGGATATTAAAATGGTATCATTTAAGAATTAAAGGAAATTTTAAGTAAAAATTAAATGAATTCATAATTTTTAGAGCAACATGATCTAGCTATACCTATGTGTTAGCCCATTCCTTAGAAGGATTAGTGTAGCAAGTGACATGGCCTGAGTTATGATAGTGTTAGAGATTACATAAAAGTAAGAAAGGAATTAATAAGGTCTTTAATTAAAGCACATAGTAGCGTCAGAGGTTGTATATTTATATTTAAGAAGGTAATGAGATCCATGATTTAGAGGCACAGTCATATCAAAGACCGTGTTTATTATTTAAAGAAATTGGTAAGACCTATAGTCCGCGCCAGGATATATGGGAAGATTGTGACCTAGGCAAAGTTAAATGTATTTAAGTGTACAAACCCCAATTTTATAGGACTTTATCTATCTTTTGGACAAAACACATATAAGAAACATCTTTTTCTCTTTAAAAGTTAAGGCTAGTCACCATAAAGCGTATCCAACTCTTGAACAATCGATTTTAAGATACTTTAATCAGAGAATTAAAATCCAAACATCATCTTAACATATTAAGATATCGAGGGAATTAGGGAGTTCATCTATCAATACCTTACTTACCATTATATTGCTTACTAATAGTAGGTATACTGTTTTCACTAGTGAGTGACATATTTGTAATAGAAAAAATTTTAGTAACATTAAAAGAACACTAAGCACTTGCCAAGTTTTTAGCATCATTATTGAGGAACTAACAAGTTTTAGAAAATTTATTTACTATTTTTCTTGTCTGGTATAGTTGTTTGATTATTCTTTTTTGTTTGATTTTTAATTTCTTTTTATATGATTTTTATATCATTTTATTTTTTGTTTATTTTATTTTACGAGTGATTATAATGTATAATACGAAGTTTGTAGTTCGTATTTCTTAAAGAATTTTTAGACCTTGAGGGAATATTTTATTAAAATCAAAAGAACATATCAAGTAAGAACTTAGTGATACATTGAAATTACAAATTAAAAAGATCAAAGAAAAAAGTAAAACTATGATGGAGTATGTTAATTTAACTCTCTTAGGAACACAATTGGACATTTCAAGGTCGAGGATAAATGCTAACTATTTTAAGATTAATCCTAATGTACCCAGATGCTTAAATTTAATGCATAATTCGTTGAATTACTTAATGAGAATCCCAATGCCCACATCGCTAACTTCTTGTAGATATATGACATATTCAAGATCATTGAGGTAAACGAAGACACCATTACACTAAGGATATTCTCATTCACACTAGAGGATGAGGTGAAACTAAAGGCATTAATAGAAAGATATATTAACTTAGGAGAGTCTTGTGGAGAAGTTCATTGCCAAATACTTTTCAGTATTTATGATAACAAAGCTAAGGAATGATGTCTCTTCTTTTCAATAGTTTAACAATGATTCCTTATATGAGGCATATGAAAGATATAAGAATTTGTTATGAACGTGTCCATACCATGGCCTTTTATTATGAATGTGTCCACACCATGGCCTTCTAATATGGATAAAAGTCCAAACATTTTATAAAGGTACAGTGAACTCTACAAGGAAGATGATAGATTTTACATCGAGTTGAATATTTAAAAAAAAGATTTCAAAGGCTTCACTAGAACTATTAGAGGAGATGTCCATGAACAACTATCAGTGGTAGTTAGAAAGGAAGAAAGTGAATAGATATACTAAGATCTATATTACAGATATCATGGTTGTACTAACAACTCAGATAGAGGTGATAGGGAGAAAATTAGACAACTTCATTTATCCATCAAGAATAACTCAAGTTATAATCTATAAAATATAGGTGTGATCAACAAAAAATTAAATTTCAAGTTAAGAATCTCATGGCAGAATCAATTAAGAAAGTGGATTTTATGGGAAATTTCTAGACGTAGAACAACTCTTATAGTAAGACGTATAATTCACGATGGAGAAATCTTTCTAATTTCTTTTTGAGTAATTAATAAGCTCTAACATTTCCCCACCATATTTTTAGTAGTTGTGCAAAAAGGTAGTCAAGTTTAGAAGATATGATGATAGACTTCGTTTAAGAAAATGCTTCTCGATTCTAGAATCATGAAGCTTTTATAAGGAACCTCAACATGTAAATAGGTCAACCAAGGCAATCATAGAGAGACCAGAAGGCACCTTTCTTAGTGATACTATAAGGTTCCGATCATGCATCTCATACATAATATATATCAAATATATGCAGCGAAAAATGAAACAAAACCTTTAAAAAAAGATCTACCTATGTATATAGATATAGAAAACAAAAACATGAAATGTAAGATGTTTACATACGTTTTTGATGATCTCTTTTGTTCTTTAATCTTCTTCGCGTTGGGTTGTCGTAAACCACAACGATCTATGTAGACTGTCTCTAATGAAAGTCCACATGAAGATAGAAGGATGAAACCTCACTAGGAGATGGATAGAATTCTTTCTTTGTGCTAGCAAAGATAAGAACTCTTGTGAGAGTTAGAGAGGGAAAAAAAAAGAGTGTGCGTGTAAGAAAGAACCTTTCTTTCACTTGTGTCTTACACAAGATGCACGAAAATCATCTCTATTTTCTGCACCATTTGGCCTTCTATAACCCCATCACTAATGGAGAGTTATGGGAAGTTAATGATCATGAATAACATGCATTAATATAAGTTATGAGAAGTTAATAACCATGAATAGCATGGATTAATGGAAGTTTGGGAAGTTAATGGCCAAATTGGCAACCAACAACACTTGTTTCTATTCCATTCCATGCAACATTTTCTACCACGATCATATCGCGATACAATCCTAAAACGCTCTCTCATATCTTGGATCACCATTCAAGACCATTTTACTCATCCTTTGGATCTCCTATATGTGTGACCCATTAGATTCCTGGTTATATTGGCCATTTGAATTAACACTTAATTTAAGTAAGTTAAGAGCGGTATTTAGCAGCACGTCATGACCCCCAATTGATCAAAAAAGTCAGTGGTTTGACTATAATCCCTTCCATATGCAATGTTGCCATACAATTTGTCCTTTCACCATCTATATCCTACTTAGTTTAGAGTATGGTCAAAGTGTCAACTCCCATTAGACACTATGTATCATTGATATTAGATCTTGTCCTGAGGATCTCTTTACTCTATGTATCATTGAAGACTCTCTTCATGACACATATTTTCTTTGGCCAGAGACTTCTGAGTAATGACCCCGACAAGAGATCATAGGTATCATCTCCTTTTATAAGGAGTGGTGAATCTTTTATTGGCTACTCAATTACCTCAGAATACCTCAAGTTGTACCCAATCACCACCCTATGAGTAACACCTGAAAGGCACCGATGAATGGAGTCAAAGCACATAATCAGTATCCAAGATATCCTTGAGCACCTCAAGTCAAAGGATATTTGCATCATTGCCATAATGAGACTATCATTGGCACTGGAATAGAATATCCATATGATTGTCTCATAGTAGGTCAATCCAGTGTACTTACTACCCTTAGTAAGCATCCACATGTTAACTCTAAATAACTCATTTCTACAGCTTATAAGATCTACTGCTTGATCCAATCAAGGAATATAATATGTTCTAGTCTATCTGAATTAATGATATCCCATCTTATTAATCCTATGATTAGAGAAAGTTTTGATACTAACATAATTAACATGATAGGAATCTCATTATCATGATCTCATCATGATTTCCTCAATGCTATGTTTTGTATCAAGGACTTAATTAAATCAATTTAAGATCAACATCAAATCCATAAATGTATGAACATCAAAATAATGAAAAATGCCTTTATTAATCATAAAATAATTTATACAATAAGTGCTAAAGGTGATTGCCTTTAGAGCACTTCTCTAACAAACTCCCACTTGCATTAAAGCCAATTGCCTTGATATCTAATACCATGGGAAATAGACTTAGTCAACAGATCAGTTATATTATAATCAGTGGGAACTCTCTCTATCTTGACATCATTTCGACCAGTGATTTCTCTAATCAAATGGTAGCGCCTGAGTACATGTTTAAACTTCTGATGAGACCTAGGTTCCTTCTCCTACGCTATAGGCCCGTTGTTGTCACAATACAATTGCACTAGGTCAGCGATGCTTGGAACCACACCAAGTTCCATAATGAACTTATTGATCCAAACCATTTCCTTTACCACTTCTAAAGCTACAATGTACTCTGCCTCTATCATCGAATCTGCAATCGTCTCGTGTTTGGAACTTTTCTAACTGACTGCACCACCACTCAGTGTGAATACATATCTGGATTGGGATCTGAAGTCATCCTTATCGGATTGGAAACTAGCATCAGTATACCCACTTATCATAAGATCACCTTCTCCATATACCAAGAATACATCTTTAGTTCTTCTCAAGTACTTAAAGATATTCTTGACAGCCACCCAATGACCCTCACCACGGTCCGACTTGTATGTGATCATAACACTTAGAGCATACAATACATCAAGTCTAGTACATAACATAGCGTATATAATTGATCCTACAACCGAAGCGTAAGGAATCAAACTTATGCAAGTCCTCTCATCTTGTGTCTTTGGAAACATAGATTTAGAGAGTGTAATCCCATGTATCTTAGGAAGATAACCTCTCTTGGATTGCCCCATGCTAAACCTCTTTAAAATCTTGTCTATGTATATAGACTGAGAAAGACCAAGCAACCTCTTAGATCTATCTCTATAGATCCTTATCCTAAAAATATAAGTTGATTCTTTAAGATCTTTTATAGAGAAGTTCTTAGCTAACCAAATTTTGACTGATTGCAAAGCTGAGACATCGTTTCCTATTAGCAATATGTCATCTACATACAGTACAAGGAACACAATTGCACTCCCACTAACCTTCTTATACACACATGACTCATCCAGATTTTATGAGAAACTAAACTCTTTGATTGTCTCATCAAATTAGATATTCTAACTCTTGGATGCTTGCTTCAATCCATAAATGGATTTCTAAAGCTTGCGTACCTTTTCTCCATTCATGGATATGAAACCATGAAGTTGTGTGATATACACATCCTCGGTTAGGTTTCCATTAAGGAAAGTCTTCTTCACATCCATTTGCCATATCTCATAATCATAATGAGCGGCAATGGCTAGGAGTATCCTAATGGATTTAAGCCCAAACCAAAACTTGGATCTAAGCCCAATCCAACACTTAGATTTACTATCTTCCTTTTACTAACTTGGATAAAATTACTATTGTATGTTATTTCGATTGGAATTAATATTAATCTAATTAACATGAATTCCTAATTCTAGAAATTAATTCATAATTAATTTTCCTTAAAATAATTATTTGATGTGTGTGTGTGTGTGTGTGTATATATATACATACATACACTTATAGTTACTATAACTACATGGCATGATATGGACTGCCCAATCAAATTGGGCTTAAGCCCATAACCATCCATCATGCAAGCCCACACATTCTCCTAACCATGCATTCTCTAATGCATATATGTAAACATATCATTTTGGTTATGACATCTTATGGATCCTAACATGAAAGCCCAAACCAACACTTGGATACACTTGGATCTAAGCCTAATCCAACACTTAGATTTACTATCTTCCTTTTGCTAACTTGGCTAAAATTACTATTGTATATTATTTCGATTGGAATTAATATTAATCTAATTAACATGAATTCCTAATTCCAGAAATTAATTCATAATTAACTTACCTTAAAATACTTATTTGATGTCCAAAATTAAACAACTTCAATTTTATCACACATGCTAATTTTTCTAGTCTTACTAGAAAATCTATTGGTCTACTAAAATTAATTCAAAATTAATTTATATAATTTCCCAAAATTTTCAAAACATCAAATCATCATTCCAAGCATCTCTAGGTCATTGCATGATGATCAAAATAATTTAAGAATCACCCAAAAATTATTATGATCATCGAAACACCGATAAGACACCAAAAACGATAAATATTACTTCTAAAATTTTTCAGAAAATCAAATTCTGAGAAAAATCATTTAGGCATGCATCAAACATCAAATTAACACATTTTTTCTCATAAATTTTTTTCAGGTTCTGGAACCAAAATATAAACATACAAAAACATCAAAAAAAACAAATCATGCAATTTCTGGAAAACTTTCCAGATCTGGAAAATTGTTTGACAAAATTATTAAAACAATTTTAATAATTCTAAAAAAATTACAGAGGCATAAAAACATCCCAAACATGTTCACGTAATTTTTTCAAAATCAAATTCCTCGAAAATCATGTGTAACCTTGTCAGTTTAGCTAATAGTCATCACATGCCCAGCTGTAAGACAGATTTCATGCATGTTCTTGTAAATTCTAAATTAAACATTTTAACCACATTAAAATTATTTTCAATCACACTGAATCATTCATGTACAGCTTATGAACAGATTGGTGAAATAAAATCATGAAAACCATTTTTCTATAATTAATTTCAAACAAAACATTACAGGGCCCTAAGCTGTCACAACTATGAAAACAGTTTTCACAAGTCATGTGTTCTAAATCTAACAAGGCACAAGATGGCTCTGATACCACTGTAAGGTTCCGATCATGCATCTCATACATAATATATATCAAATATACATAGCAAAAAATAAAATGAAACCTCAAGAAACAGATCTACTCATGCATATAGATATAGAAAACAAAAACATGAAATGTAAGATGTTTACATACCTTTCTGACGATCTTCTTCATTCTTTAACCTTCTCCGTGTTGGGTCGTCATAAACCACAACAATCAATGTAGACCATCTCTAATGAAAGTCCACACAAAGATAAAAGGATGAAACCTCACTAGGAGATAGCTAGAATTCTTTCTTTGTGCTAGCAAAGACAAGAACTCAAGAACTTTTGTGAGAGCTAGAGAGAAAAAAAAGAGTGTGTCTGTAAGAAAGAACTTTTCTTTCACTTTTGTTTTAAACAAGATGCATAAAAATCATCTATATTTTCTGCACCATTTGGCCTTCCATAACCCCCATTACTAATGGAGAGTTATGGGAAGTTAATGGTCATGAATAACATGCATTAATGGAAGCTATGGGAAGTTAAAGACCATGAATAGCATGCATCAATAGAAGTTTGGGTAGTTAATGGCCAAATTGGCAGCCAACAACACTTGTTTATAATCCATTACATGCAACGTTTCTACCACGATCACATCATAATACAAGAAACACTTTCTCATATCTTGAATCACCATTCAAGACCATAATTACACATGATAGGAATCTCATTATCATAATCTCATTATGATTTCCTCCATGCTATGTTTTGTATCAAGGATTTGATTAAATCAATTTAAGATCAACAACAAATCCATAAATGTATGAACATCGAAATAATGAAAAAATTCCTTTATTAATAATAAAATGATTTGTACAATAACTGCTAAAGGTGATTACCTTTAAAGCACTCCTCTAACAGATACCATATCCATTCCTAGGGAATATATAAAGGATATTCCTTTTAAAGGGTTATAAGTTGACTAATACCAAGAAGGAAGAAGAAAGCAAGGTAATGAAACCATTAAGCAATTATACATCAAAACTTCGTTCCATCTTGACACTTTTAAGTGTTAAGAAGGAAGTTACTATTATTAAGGAGGAGTACAAAGAAGATTAAAAAGAATAAGATCTAAAATTG
>JAOQMS010000006.1:13058254-13077411 GCA_027563885.1 Erythroxylum longipes | reverse complement strand
TAGGACCTTAAACAAGAAATTATAGAGAAAATCAATTTTAAGAAACATCAAAGTCTTCATAGACATAATACTACCAATTTTTAAGTATTAAGAAGGAAGTTACTATTATTAAGGAGGAGTACAAAGAAGATTAAAAAGAAGAAGATCTAAAATTGTAGGACCTTAAACAAGAAATTATAGAGAAAATCAATTTTAAGAAACATCAAAGTCTTCATAGACATAATACTACCAAACATGGGCAACGTAAGGAGTTTTTATAAATAATTATTGATATTTACAATAATAAGGCATTAGCAGACTTAGGAGCAAAAATAATGTAATGTATTATGCTATCCTAAAATGATTAGGATTAAATGAACTAGAACCCACTAGGAGAGTAATGTATATTACTGGTACTTTAATAAAAATTCCTATAGGTGTTAAAGAGGTCTTAATGATAAAATTTGATAGATTCATATTCCTAAAATAAATTTAATATTATAGATGTTAATAAGAAGAAAAAAGTATCTAATATTACCTAGACCTTTCCTAGATACAGTAGGTGTGATAATTCATGTCAAGGAAGGTAGGTTAATTCTTAGGAATAGAAATAAATAACTTATGTTCTATAATGATGAAATGCTACTTATTCTTGTTAAAGACTAGAGAGAATCTAGTTATTTTAATAATTGATAGCAAATCACCAAGAAAGAAGCAAAAGAGCCACAATAAGTAAACATGAAGGCAAGAGTAAAGAAGAAGGCCTAAAAGGCAGATGAAGATCCTTTTATGACATTTTTTGTGTTGATGAAGAAGGGAGAAACCATATTGCTCGAGTAACTAATCGTGTTTAAAAAAAGACTCCAGTTGAAAGATACATAAAAATAGGTTGTTAGGAGGAAATCTAACAATTATTTCATTTATTTTAAAGTTTTTTGGGATTTATTTTTGTTGTTAAAGACTAATAATTTAGGGCTTTATTTGGTAATTAGATTTGTTTGTGTTTTTGTTTTGATTAATGAATAAGTTTATACCTCATTTTAATTATTTTTATTTAATCTATTTTGTATTTTTTCTTTCTACATTTTATAGTTAGAAATATAGACAAAGGCATATATACATTTAAAGAGAAACTATGAGCAAGATTTGAAATAAAAGATCTAAGAAAAATTCCAATGAAAACCTTAAAAATTAGGTATGTGTTTAATTATATTATTAAACATGGTCTGACATATGCTCGTACCTCAAAATATGATGATTTTTTAGTTTTATGTTAGGATCCAAGGTATAAGGGCATTTCTATACTTGTAGTTATAGATCTAGAAAAATGTTTCTAAAACTCCCTATAATTTGTGCCACAACTACGTTGTAAACCTATGTAGCTAAAATTTTAGAAAGATGTGGGGTTGCTAGTGCTCATCTTAGCATTCTCTCCATTTTTCTCTTAATTTCTCTAAACACCCATTACTTAAATTGAGTCTAATATGCTCATCTATTCTTTTAGTAAACAATATGAATTTCAATAGGAAGAGAGGAAGTGAGATAAGAATTATCTTAGATAAGAGATATTTGTTCTACCATTTGCTCCCCTTTAGTTTTACCAAGTCTTAACGATCAAAACTTCAACTTTCAAGAATTTTACAATTATTAGCAATCCTTCATAAAATATTGATTTTTACACTTTCCACCTATATAATATTAAGTTTCCAACCATCCACTAGAAAGAGTAAATGAAAAGACAAGTGGTTCGAGGTGGCTCCACCCCTGAGGCATAAACATAACTAAGAGTTCATCCCATAATGAATACCCTACGCTTACATTCTATAAGAAGAACCATGTTAAATGATATGGCTACTGAAGATCAAACCCATTGAAGTAAATAAAAGCATATATTGAAATGGGTTAGAAAGTGTAAGTTTAAAAAATGAAGTGAGAAGCATGTAGATAATGAATGGTGGAAATTGACATTTGAGGTAGCTGATCATGCCTGTAGAGAAATCACTCTAGAATAGGTATGTTAAAAATTATTAAGCATACTAAGAAAGATGAGAAGGATACAATAGAATCTAGGTTAGAAGGAGTTATAAGATCTCTAACCTTTAATGTATTTATAGTGATATGTGAGTTTTACACACCTGAATTGGTGTAAATGGAGGATTGTAAAATTATTGTAATTGAATTCCCTCTTTATATGTATAAGTGAATACCTCTAGATTTTTGGAGAACTGTATCAACAAATAGGTCTAACTATGATTCGTTGACAACCAAGAGCATTCAAATTATCTCTCCTTCCCTTATATACATTTATATCAACAAATAGATCTGATCATGATACATTAATAACCAAAAGCATCAAAATTATCTCTCATTGCCTTATATATTTGCACAAGGTAATAGCTCATTCACTTTTAGGGACAAAAGAAAGTACTAAAGTAGTCATCCATAGGAATTTATTCTATCTATGGTGCATAGTTGGAAAAAGACAATGTCACCTAAGTTACTATTTTGCTATATATCTAAATAAAGGGGGTAATAAGACGATGTAATAGATGAAGGCTTTTATTTGACTAGGGTAGCAAAAAACATAGGTGTTTGTTATTCTCTTTCAGGCTTGACTATTGGATGTCACATAAGATCTATCGACATGTGATGTTGAGGCCTATAAGATTAGTTAGGAAGGATGGTAACTCTTATTTTCTTTTAGATAGAGAGAGAGAGAGATGAGGTCCCTAAGACTAAAGAGTAGCACAACAAAAAGTATAGCCAAAGATAAAATTTGAATTTCAACAAATAACTAATGTGCCTTTAGAAGAAAAGAGGTAAGAGGAGCCTAGAGATATCAAACCTTCTCCATAACAATTGATACAAGAAAGGATTAATAGGATTAACTAAATTGTATGACCAAAATTATAGTTTGAACCAATTTACAAGGATGGTTAATAAGGATAGAGAAGTGATTATTCCTTTACTTCAAGAATGTGAGATATTCCAAGCTACCTTCATAATCTTTAATGACATTAGAGGAGGAAAATGGTGATAAAGACTAGCCAACTTCAGATTACGCTCTTATTTATTTTTCTTACCTTTAAGCTTTGAACATTTAGGGATTCTATTCTTCCTTTTTATGATCTTTATCTATATTTTATATTTTAGTTATGTTCTTATTTTTACAAATTTTACTTCACTTTCATTTAGTTTAATGTTAAGTTCCTTTTGTGTTTTTTTTAATTTATTTGTCTACTTTAGTTGTGGTTGTCCACAAGATGTAAGTAATTTCTATAAAATGATCAAAATACCTTAGACAATAGGTAAACAATCAAAGGCTAGTTAAGGTTTTTTATTCATTTTTATTTCCTCCCTTTCTAAGTATTATCATTAATTCTTATTTCATTCTTTATACTTATACATTAAAGATAATGTGCAACCTAAAGTTGACGAGAGAATTAATTAATTTATAGGGCCTATTTGTTATGCTTTTTAATTTTATTACAATTGGCTTAAAATATAATAATTCTGGAAAATTTTTATCAATAAAAGAAGAATAATCCAAGTAACACATTATAAATTTGGTTGTTTTGTGATTCCATTAGTTTAAGCCAATATATATGAGCATTGATAACTAATTTAGCTATAACTTGCTCAAATAATTATGACAATAGATTCCTACTTTTTATTATATGATATTTTTATGTAATTTAGGCATATCATTGAGCTAGAAGTGAATTTCTAAGAATTTTAGTATTCTACTAAAAAATATATGAATAAGAAAGCACAAGTAAATTTACTACATCAGTTTTAACCTAAGTAAAGAGGTTAAGATTAAAAAGTAGTGTTATTAGCCTTTTGAAATAATGACCTAACCAAGTAATTAGAAGCATTGGTCGTAAGATATTTGTTTTCACATCAAAAGATTAGGTAAATTTTCAAATAAGCCCATAAAATCTTATTTCTTAATTCAAAATTTAGTGTTTATTTTTCTAAATTTTAGGTTATTGAAATGTTTGCAATTTGATTCATCTTTCTCATGTATATCTACTTTATGCATTAGGTTGATATTTTGTAAATTAAGTTGATATTTAAAGATTATTATGGCAAATTAAATTGATTTATATGTGTTTTGCTTAATTTTAAAGCTAAATTATCTTGTTTATCTTAGTTTTGTTATATTTTTTAATAATTGTGCATATTAGACATTGAGATGATATTATTCAGGAACTAAAGAAAATTTTAAGCAAAAAATGAAGAAATTCATAATTTTTAAAAGAACATAATTTGTATCATAATCGTGTACCAGCTTATGTCCTAAAAGGATTAAGTATAATGAGTGACATGACCTAAGCTATGGCTATGTAGGAGATTGTATGCAAGTAAAGGAGGAAATAGTGAGATATATAGTTAAGGGATACAATCGTACTAAAGATCATGTTTTCATCTTTAAGAAGACAAGTGAGATCCACCGCTTGGAGACATGACTGTACCAAAGACCATGTCTATTACATGGAGAAATCACTAAGGCCCATGTTTTGTATTATAACCACGG
Source organism: Erythroxylum longipes (assembly GCA_027563885.1). Lineage (NCBI taxonomy): Eukaryota > Viridiplantae > Streptophyta > Magnoliopsida > Malpighiales > Erythroxylaceae > Erythroxylum > Erythroxylum longipes. The sequence continues at coordinate 13,072,892 of JAOQMS010000006.1, read as the reverse complement.
ATTAGGCGAAGTAAAACATAGTTGAGGGTGAAAACCCTAATTTTTTTAAAATTATGATATCTTTTGGAGAAAACACATACAAAAATATTTGTTTCACTTTAAAAGATGGGGTTAGCTTTTACAACCTTTGGAAAATCAATTAAAAGATGGCTTTCTACAATCTTTGGAAAATCAATTTGATTTTTTAGAGGATTAATATCCAAATATCACTCAACGAATCAAATTATCCATATAATTAATGAGTTTATTGAGATTTATTTCTATTATAATTTCTCTATTTTATGTTTAGATAGGAAAAATCCTAGTGTTTATTTACGTATGGATTGATTTTAATTTAATTTATGATATAAGATATATTTTTATAAGCTATCGTTATTGCTCTTAATGTTGATTTATTTATAATACCATCTAAGTATATTTTAATTCACCTATAGATGACTCGAGAGAATCTACTAGTGAGTGGAATGTGAATTAGATAGAAGAGGTTAAATAGGGTAGTTGAAGGAGACCTACATAGTCTTCCTAGTATTATGGTTATACTTATTATAAGATTTTATAGAGTATAATGTATTGAAAGGGGTATTAGCATTGTTACCTATTATAAATTTGATAAAGCATAATGCATTCAAAGAGCTATTAGCATTGGTAAAAATACAAGTCAACCAAATGGAGAGTAGATGGTTATAGCTAGAGAGAGTTCAATTTTAGTGTCTAGGAAGTTATGCCAGTCCAAGGAATATATCCAATCTAGGTTAATTAAATCATAATATTAAAAGTTCTACCATGGTAAGTACTCATCTAGAAATATCTACTTGATTGTATTCTATTTTGATTAAATATCTACTTGATTGTATTATATTTTGATTAATTATCTTATCATTTATTTTCTTAAATAGCTTTTGTATTAGGTTTATTTACATTCTATATTTATTTCTTAAAAAGCTCATAAAAATCATTTTCTATTTATTATATTTAAACTAGTTGATATTGTCAAGGTTTCCATTCACACTAATTCCTCATAAGATTGATTTTTGAGTGGAGTTAATCTTCACCTTAGAGAAAATTTGTAAGAAAAGTTACTCTTTTTCTTGTAAAAACTGAGATTAAGAAACTTCCACTTCAACCCTTTTTTTGGAAGTTAAAATTTTTTTGGAAGTTTCTCATTAACTTGTTGAAAGAAGAGACTTAGTGGAATTTCAAGAAATATCTTAGAGAGTGGATGTAAGCAACAATTATTTAACAAATCAATATAAATTGGTTTATCTTTCTTCTATCATATACTCTCTAAATTATTTTTTGATTTTGTGATTGATTTATGTTAAGTTATTTCTTTATTTCATCATATGTTGATCCTTATTCAATTGTATTTATTAGATAAAAATAATTATTTAAATTTATCCTATCTTTAATTTGCTTGACTAATTACCTTCTTCTTGGGTGTTATCAGAGACCAATAAGTGTTATAAGAGCATGTCTCTTAATTTAGTATTTAAAAAAAAAATCTAAATCACAATAGACATACTTAGTTGTATCATCATCCTCATCCAACCAAAAGGGATAAAATATTAGTAGAACCTCTTTCTTTAATGGTAATGACTATCGCTATTGGAAAACTAGGATGAAGTTTTTCCTAATTGTTGAAAGTGTTATTGTGGGAAACAATTTCAAATGGCCCTTTCACTCGCATGAAAGTCAGAGATGATAAAAAAGGTTCCTAAAATAAAAGAAGAATGGGATTCACAAGATAAGAGACTTACTTCTTTGAATAATAAAGCCACTTGTATAATATTTTGTGCACTAAGTATAAATGAATTCAAAAGGGCATCCATTTATGAAACTACTCACAAAATTTGGTATATACTTGAAGTCTCACATAAGGGTACTAATTAAATCAAAGAAAGTAAAGCAAGCATGCTAACTTATGAATATGAATTATTCCAATTGAAATATGATAAAATTATATCAAATGTGTATACAAGAGCTATTGATATTATTAATGCTCTCAAGGTCTTGGAAAGACCTATAATAATGTTAAAATGGTGAGAAAGCTGCTTAAGTCACTTACAAAGATTTAAGAAGTCAAAGTAATTTTCATATAAGAAATTAATGATCTAACAACACTGCAATTCCATTAGAAGAGCTTACTGAGTCTCTCCTCACCTAAAAGATAAGGATTTAGAAGACATAAGAAAAGCAGGTGATGCTAAGAAAAAGAAACCTAGCATTTAAAGCCTTAAATAAGGAAACAAGTGAGGATCCTCAAGTGGTAGGAATGATGAAGACATCACACTCATAATTACAGAAGTTTTTGCAAAGAGCTTCTCCAAAAGAAAAGACTTCAAGGAAGGTAAGGTTGATTTAAAATATAGATCCTATAAATTTATTTTAGATGTAGGAAGTTTGACTACATAAATTAATAATATCCTCTCATCGAAGAGGATCAAAAAATGAAATAAATGATAGGAATGAGAAGTGGTAAAAGAAAAAAAGGAAGGAGATTAAATCATGAACTTGGAATGCACAAGTTACTATGAAGGTGAACATTTAAAAAGAAGAAATAGCTTTTATATGCTTCATTAATAAATATGACGAGTAGCTACTCTCCAACTCTAAATCTTCTAAACCGTGTCATAGTGATAGTAATGTCGAACTGACATATTATGAAATAGTGTAAGGCTTTGAAATTATGACTAGGAAATGAAAGAATCTATCTTATAAACTTAAAGAGGCTTAAAAGCATTTAGATGAATGTATAAATGAAAATAAAAAGATGAAGTGTGAGTTGCAAAGCATCAAAACATCTAAGAGTACGGACATTATTGACAATTTAACTTAATGCATGAGAATGAGACAATAAAGAAGGTCGATATTCTAACAAAATCCTTATCCAAATGCATAAAGGGAAGTGAGAAATTTGAAAGCATATTAGGAATGCAAAATAATTCTAATAATAGTAATAAGAGTGGGTCTACTTATGGTAGTGCATCCAATACCAAGAATATATATGTTAAGAAAAGCACGTGCCTAATGAAGAGCCTTGACCTAAGATAGTAAATGAGCATACTGCATCATCATTTAGACATCTACGTGCTAGGCCAAAAAGCAAGTGATATGCATTCATGCACAAGTCCCAGTCTAGGCCTAAAGTCAATTATCAATAAAGTGAGGCTCACGCATTAAATAGGTCATATGATAAGCATAATTCCTTGCCACATGCTCACACTTATTAAAGACATCAAAATAACCAAAGATTCATGTATTATACATAATAAAATGTTTCACTTCAATTCCACCCAAAGAAAATACATAACTAGTATAAAATTCAAAAAAATACATCCATATATAACAACTTTAGACCTTACTCTCGTATAACTAATTCATATCAAACATATAGCATGATATATCATCTTTGTAACAATCTTGAACACATTGATAAATTTTACTTCCTAAAAAAATGATAAGTAAACATTTGATAATATGAGTTTAAAAGAATTTGACTGACAATCAAAGGCTCAAGTTTATTTTAGCACTTAAAACAAATTAATCACCTTATTTTATAGGTCTATAACAAAAAAGAGAAACAATTGGTACGTGGATCAGAATTGTGAATCTCGTACCGTACCGGTTGGCACCGAAAAACAGTACGAGATCGGAGTAGGTTGGTACTAGGTATAAGGTACCGAAAATTTTGAAAAATATAGGGACTAAGTTGTAAAATTTTATCTTTCCCACCCAACACCCCCCTTTTCTTTTTTTTCAAAGTTTTTTAATTTTTATTTAGTTAATCTTTTATTGTGATTTTTAAATTTTCATTTTTAAAATAAAATAAATATTTTATTACTAATAATAACTATACATTAAATAAAAATTAAAAATAAATTTTAATTATTAAATCAAATTTTATTTGAAATATATTTTTAAAAAATAATTTTATATTTAATTCTATTAAATTGTAATATTTTAAACATTTTATATTGTTCTTAATTTTATATTTGTATGATAATGATTGTCTTTTTTCATATAAATTGTTGTTATTATTAATATGTGAAATATCTGAAAATTATTGTTATTTCATATTAATTGTGATTATTATTTATTATTTAGATTTTTGGAGACATGGTTAAAAATATACAGTACAGCTGTACAATATGATAATGGACTATTTTGTAATTTTTAAAAAATTCAAGGACTATTTCATAAATTTAAAAAATTACCCGAAATGTTATCTGATATTGACCGGTACCAGTACAGTACCGTACCAGAACCCAATCTGGTACCAAGTCTGGTACGGTATTCGTAACATTGACATGGACAGTAGATGCTCAAGGCACATAAATGGTAATGCATCTCAATTTACAACTTTTAGAGACAACATTAAATGCAAGAAAATTAGCAATGAAAAAGTTGGTAAGGAATTTCATAATGCAATTGAAAATGAGCTTTAAGTAGAAGGATTAAAGCATAATTTATTATGTGTAAGTTAATTATATGAAGAATATTATAAAGTATTTTTTGAAGGAAAATTATGCATCATTTCTAGAACCATTGCATTTTACGTAAAAGAGAAGGTAACATTTATATGATTGATATTAATGATCCCTCCAACTAAAATATGAATTTTTTAATGTCTATAAATGAAGATGTATAGATTTGGAATAAAAGGCTTAAACATATAATCATAGATCTTATCTCTAACCTTAAATCCAAACAACTTTTTAACGAATTTAAATATTCAAGTTTGATTAAAACCAAGAGAAAAAAAGGTAGCCTATACTAAATTTTTTTAATTACTTCAGATAAACTTTGACCTTATTAAAGTTGCTAGTCAAGGTGGAACATGTTATGCATTTGTCATAACAAATGACTTTAGCATATTCAAATAAGTATTGTTTCTAGCTAGCAAAGGTGAAGGATTTAGGATATTTGTTACATTTTTCAAGAGAGTTTAAAATAAAAAGGAAAACTATCTATTCCATCAATTAGGACTAATCATGGTAAGGAATTTTGAAATTACAAGTTTATGAACTTTTACAAAAAGAAAAAGATATCTTTCATAACTTTCTACTCTTAGAACCTTTTAATAAAAAGGAGTTGTTTAAAGGAAAATGAAGATATTATAAGACATAGCTATAAAAATGATAAATGAATATGATCTCTTGAAGCATTTTGGGGCAAATTTTGTACTAATTATATGTCATGTATCGAATATAGTCTATATAATACCAATTATGGATAAAAATCCATATAAAATTTGGCATGAGAAGAAGTCAAAGATTAGTTATCTCAAAGTGCTTAGCTATAGGTGTTAAATTTTGAAAACTAAGGATAACTTAGAAATTTTTGATTCAAAGTGGACGAAGGAATTTTTCTTATATTCTTTAACTAGCCAAACATATAGAGTGTTTAACGGAAGACTTTTGTTATTAAAGAGTTTATGCATATTGTTTTAGATGAATATAACCCTATTGTCTTCAAGAAAAGTCTTGAATATGAAGATATGCATAAGAATTATTACTAAGACACCCTATAAGAGCAAATTATTGAACCAATAAGGAAGGTATTAAAGATGAGAAACTTCTAATAGATTGGACATTTAATAAGATTCATCCTTCAAATCAAATCATAAATTATTTTTAATAAGGAGTGATTATTATATTACATTTAAATTTATCATATCTTATTTTAATTTCTAAATTTGAAACTAGGACTATATAAAAACCCTTAGTGATGAAAGTTGGCTTCTTGTTATGAATGAAGAATTGAACTAATTTAGGAGAAATAAAGTATGGATTTTAGTGCCTCAACTAAGAGACCACTAAATCATAGATATTAAGTGTGTTTTTAGAAACATACTAGATGAACTAGATCCCTTTTGTGAGAAATAAAGCTAGATGTACAATAAAGAGGAGGGAATATATTTTAAGAGGACTTTTCACTAGTCACTAGATTATAAGCTATTAGATATTACTTATATTTGCATGTTATATAAATTTCAAATTATTTCAAATAGATGTTAAAAGTTTACTTTTGAATGGCTTTATTCAAGAAAAAGTCTATATTGATCACCCACCAGGTTTTGAAATTCATGATGCACCTAATTATAAGTATAAATTCTCTAAAGTATATGGTTTGCCATAAGCTCCTAGATCTTGGTATAATATTTTAAGTGCATTCCTTTTGAAAAATAATTTTAATAAAGACAAAGTTTATATATATCTCTTCACTAAAAACAATAGGTAATATATTTTAATAATTTAAATTTATCTTCAGTGCAACTAATGAAAGCATGTCAAAAGAATTCTCCAAATATATAAGCAGAAAATTTTAGATGAAAGCGATGGAAAAGCTTAAGTTCATTCTTAAACTTCAAATAAGTAAATAGAGCACATCTTCATCAATCAAGCCAAATAGTCTAAAGAACCATTCAAATGTTTTTGGATGGATCAAACTAAGCCATTAGGAATACCTATGATCATCACACTTAAGTTGAACAAGAATGAAGAAGTGATGCCAATAAATGTAAAACTATATTGACAAATAATTGGTAGTTTACTTTATTTTACCAAAAATAAGTTCAATATTTTTTATAAATTTCATTTTAATCAAATCTAAAAGAGTGTCATCTTTTAGATGTTAAACATATACTTAAATATCTATGTGCTACCCTATCATTAGGACTTTGATATCTTCAGGATATATTATTTAATTTGGTTAGCTATTTGAATTTGAATTATACCAGTAGCCCTTTAGGTAGGAAGATCATATAAGATACGTGTCAATTTCTAAGCAATGCATTAGTCCCATAGTTTAGTGAAAAACAAAATTATGTTGTATTATCAATCATAGAAGCCAAATATATGACATTTGGTTATTATCATATAGAACTTTTTTAACTTAGGAAACAACTTAGAGATTATAGAATGGAACTTATAAAGATAACCAATGGATGTAATAACATTAATTCCATTTACGTCACAAAGAACCCTATTTAATACTCTAAAACCAAAAAACATAAAAGTTAATTATTATTTCATTAAAGATTTTAAGCAAAATGAGGATATTAAGCTAAAATTTGTTGATATATTACATCATATGGCTGACATATTCACTAAATAAATGCGTAATAATAGATTTTGCATAATTAGGAGATAATTAAGTAATATTGATGGGAATTCCATTTGATAAGGATCTCTTTAAGTGCTTAAATTTGATTTTGATTTTTTAATTTAATTTATTATGTGCTTTGGTGTTTTTATATTATTTTAGTATATTTTTGAATAATTAATTCTTTTTTGTTTTTCCGAAAAGGGAGAAAGAAAGTAAGGGGTATTAGATTCAAGAGGAGTTACTAATTTCGAAGTTTTAGTTTTTATGTATTTGATATTTATATTGTACTTATTTTTTGATTGACATTTGGATTATTAAAATATTTATCATGTTAAATTCTAATTGATATTGTAATTAGTACTATTTTGGTAATCTTTATACAAAAGTTGATATGTGTTTAAAATAGTTTAACTTGTTATTTTTATGATGCATGAATTTACGAGCTAACTATTCATACTGTATTAGAATAATAAAACGTGTGTGTTTGAATTTACCATTATTTATCTAATATCAGAAAATATTTTGCCATCATAAAAAAGGACATTGTTGAACTAAGAGATCTTATAATCCATATTTTGATGATAGCAAAACATAAGTACTACTAATAAGTTCATTTTTTATGAAACCAATAGCGGTCTTGCACAAATCAAGATACATCTCATGAAGATACTAGAGAAAATTTGGAGTTAAACTCATTGAAGTAAAGAAAAAATTAGGACTAAAATTTTTGTTAACAAATAGCCAATCCATCTTATGATTTGTAGTTTAAAAAGGATATGTTATTATCATGGATACTTCCCTCATTTTGTTATGTTTGATAGGCCTTATTATATGCATTTGGCTCTATCTTACTGAATAGGCAGCTTTGAAATTTATATAAAATTGTAAGTATTAAAAATGAATGATCTTACCATCTTCAAGTATCTTTAAAAAGTAAAGGCTCTAGTTGATGAGTTTGTTGCAGCTGGGAGATCCCTCTCTTTAACAAAATTATGTTCCATAATCTATTGCAATTTTGAATTGGACTACCATAACATCATTATAAATTTAAATATTCATCCTCATCTCCATTTTTTGAATTGCATGGAGAACTCGTGTCTCATGAAATATTTATAAAAATCTCTCCTGTTTCTCATGTTGGTAGCATCGTTTTCAAGAAAAAATTGGCTCCATCTTCTTCCCATGCAATCTGTTCCACCATAATAGTATTCCCTTTGACCAATAGGTTCTCGTCTAAATAACAACAACAATGTTACTCAAAAGAATTGTGTACTATGCCAAATATGTGAGTATAAGAACCATAAAATTGTTGTTTATTGTCATCACTATCAATCTCAAATGTCCTCCCTACGATCTATAAGTATAAATAGGTTAATCATAACCTTTTTCCCCAATATATCCCACCATAAAATTCTTGTAGTAATTCTCCATCACCTTGGTATCCAGATACATAGGTTGATTATCATGTTATTGCTATGTTTTTTACTCTAGGCATTGCAGGTGAATATCATGGTAATGACCAGCTACTTGTTGTTAGTGGATAAGGATTACTATTTATCCCACACAGGTGCTATTTTCTTACAATTATTCGTAACATGATAAATACAAACATTAAGATAAGATAAGGCAATAAGATATCAAAGATATAGTCATCAAACCAATACTGTGATGATGACTATCCTTAATAGATCAATCTCTACAGCCACTATTTTTTTAATTAATGCACATTAGTCGACCAACGTACTGGAATTTGCCATTGGAAATGGTTAATTTTTGTTCCAATGACTAGTTTGAACCTCAAAGCCTATTAAAATATGATTTTTTTTAAAATTGATTTAAACATGGAAAGTTTTTTTTTTTTTAAAGATGAATAGAAATATATTAACTAAAGCTACGCTTGACAAAATTATAATAACAAGAAGTTCAACTTTAACTCTCAAACAGAAATACACACTCAAGAAGACATAGGTACCAATCCTTGCTCCTAGTGACTATCTTTAAACATTCTGGAGTATCTTTCGTTGGCTGATTTAGGACTAGGCATCATGTGTCATTAGGAATTTTCTGATACAGTTAACAATAGACTTACCTATTATTTGATCTTCCGTCGCCATTCCCCGGTGAAGCCTATCGTTTCTTTCCTTCCAAATTGTGTATATGGTACAACAAAGAGCAGTTTTAAGGATTATCCCATCTTCTTCATTGTGCTCATCATTCTTACGGCCCATTGAATTATATTCATCGATTCTTTCTGTGGGCAATAAATTTGTATAGTGTTTTGGATTCGAGTCCAAATGACTTGGGAAAGTTTGCACTGAAAATGACTTAGTATTTCTACCTCATTTTTACATAGTAGACAGCTGGGATCAAAGCTGTCTGCGTTGCCATACCACCTGCCTTTTGTTTTCAGCCTATTCTTTTTATAGCCAGCCAGTGGATAATTGTAGCTTTGAGGGACAATTTATTGTTCCAAATTAACTTATACCAGGGAACTTTGGGATAGGTAGTTTTGATGAGTTTATGGCAAGAGCTAGTGCTAAATTCCATAGATCTATTTTTTAGCCATATGATCTTATCTTCATCACCATCAAGTTGACCGGTAAGTAACAGCTTAACAACCAGTCAGCCCCTCTGTAATTGCAGCTCCAAACTCCCTTTTGAATGATGCAGCTGACTTTAGCTTTAGCTGGAATCCTGGTGAAAAGCAAGTGGTGGGGTTGGGTTGGGTGTTCGCAGTGGTGATTGGAGTAGATACGATAAGAAAGCTTCAAGTTTGGTCGTGCGCTTTCAGTTACAGAGTAACAAAGACAAAAGCCATTGATAAACAAATGAACAAATGTTCCCAGTTACAATAATCGTGAATCATTAAATCCAATCAAACCGACGTGCTAGTTGCAGTAGAATCACCTGATGTTTGTATTATCAACGAGCTTCTTCTTTTATGTTTATGTGCAGTGAAAATTGGTCTTCAGAAATATTTAGCCACGTCAAACAATTCAAAGAAGGAAGGCAAAAAGAGCTTGGAAAATGGATTTTGGTCTTTGTCTTTTTCTAGGGAGGGAACCATCCTTATTTGCAGTTAAGAAACCTTGAAATTGATCTGCTTGTCTCCCCTGTACATGAACAAATTAAGCAATTTGTACACGTCACTTGAGGGGATTGTTGTCCTTGGTAAAACAGGATTATCAGATTTGCTTATGAGAGCAAGACAGATTTAGCAATGCAGGTTCAATCTTACCTGAACAGCATTCTTAAGTTGTCCCCAGCATTCCAAACGATTATACTTTTGTGAGCTAGAATGGAAGTATACCCAGACCAGTGCATCCATGAGGTCGGGATGCTCTCTGAATTGCAGTGAATCCCCATGTAATACTGACTTAAGAACCTGTAGCAATTTAAAAGACCATGATTATATAATATAATTACTTTATGGCAAAGCACATGTGAATGTCTATATAGATCCATGAAACAAAACCATTCATTTACGCCATGCCTGTAAAGAGGTTATTATTCACAGCATTCCTGTCACCCCATGCACAAGAGATTATTATTATGAACTGTTATGGAGTTTCTCATGAAGTGGTCTATGCTGTAATGCAGGTATATTGTTAATGAGACACTTACCAAAGGCATTTCTTTAGAAAAAATGTGGTATCTAAATTCAGCTGCAAGGTCTAGCATAAGATTTGGACCGCTCACATAGCAGTGGACATGCAGACCCAATTCCCCGTCAAGTTTCTTCCATTCAGCAACCACATCGTCCTTGCTATACCACCCTCTTAACTGCACACTTAAACATCAAATTTTTGCATGAAAACATCATTCTACAGAAAAACCATAAACCAAAGGAACTCACACCTGGTCCAGGCTAATGACATTGGAGATGGATAAGGTTAAATTTGCCGTGAAGTCACAGTGAGATAGGATGTAAGTTCTAGGGGTAATTCCTGAGTACTTTTTTTTCTCTTCTTCCATTAAGACTACTTTCAGCTTTGAGGCTTCAAACCTTGCTGGAGGACCCAATAGCCTCACTGCCTATTCACACCAAAGTAGGCAGTTAGTCAACTTTAAAATAACAGGAATTAGAAGAACAATATGATTAAGTAGACAAACAAGAATTCAAGAAAGATGTAGATAAATTGATATGTAAGTCATTGACCTGAATTTAAATGATTCGTGAACTCTGTCTTCCTAAAGTTGAATCCTTCACATCAAACTCACAATTTTTTTTTTGTTTAACAAATTTGCCTCTCATATAGTGTTTCAGTCTCACTTGCTAAAAAAAGGGGAAACCAGATTACCCATAAAACTGAAAATTCTAATCTTCACCTTCTCTTCTGTTTGTATAGAATTAGTCGTTAAGAAATCAATAAATCTGAAAAATAAAAGAGAAAAGCTTTAGCCGAAACCTTAATTTGAAATGTTCTTTTGATTGGGAAGAGGCCAGGAGTTCAATCATTGTATTTCTCTAGACTGTAGGTAACGGAAAACCAATTGGCCAGCCATGTCATTGTATATAAACAAGATAGAACTTCAGCAGAGGGCATCTAAGATAATGAATTCTTGATGGTACCAAAAGCGCGTAATCTTCTAAACAATGACTTTCCCTGACTCAAGACTTCCTTCTTCTCCTTGGCTACGAGGAAACTCCAAGCATTTTTGGAGGTGGATTGGTTATTGAGTTGACTCACTCAAACCGTCAAACGTGATGCTACTATCCAAATCTTTCATTGACTAACAAATTTTATGTGATAAAGATTGACCTTGGAGAAGCCCTGCGCAAAAGCTAGGTAAAAATGATGCTATGAAGCCCAATGGCAGCCTAGGTGATATCTAACTTTAATGTTACTTTGATTTTGTACAGGGTACTAGCATTGGTCTATAAAAATCAAATATTGCGCTTCATGTGGAGCAAGGGTGTAATATCCAAAAACTGTTGGCTATCCAATAACCCTATGAGTTGAGATAGTCATTATGTTGATAAGATCATTCACTAACTCTGGGAAAACACAAAACTCAATGCCACCTTCCACCAGCGGCAAAAGGAGAAATAGAAGAAGAAGAAGAAGAAGGAGATCCCAAAAGGCAAGCACTGACCAATGCTGCATTATGTGACAATGACACCACAGGCACTACAAGTACGCCCAAGAGAGAAGAAGAAAAAGCGTACCTCAGCGACAAGGGTATTAGAAGAAGCTCTTGTTGAAGTTGACATGGAAGAGAAAGCAAGAGTCTTGAAATTTCTTGAAAGCTTGAAGTGGGTGGAAAGATCCCTCACTGATGACGGTGAAAAGGCACAACGACAGGCCATGGGAACATGCATAACAAATCCACTTTCCCTTTCTCATCTTTCAGTTCTCACCATTGTCCAAAGTCCAAAGCTTCTTCTGGGAGAAACACTAGGGAAATTTGTATAGAGATATGCAGGACTGAGGTTCATAGTTCATGTCTTGTTGTGGACTCCAATTCATAGACCCCACATGTCCTAAAATCTTTTTCAAGCCATTCCATCCACATAACTTACCATCTTTTTCTTCTTTATTTGCATGCCAAGAAAAACGGAGAAAGGAAAATGAGAAAATTAATTACAGAGGAAAAATAATAAATACCATTAATAGAAGGTGGGGATGGCTAAGGAAGGTGGATCTGGATGTGGTGACACATCGTCACCTTTTGGATGAGCTGTGGATAATGTAATCGTGTGGTCAATGATTGGGCCTCTCTTGGTTTATGAATTTGGGAATGAATGAATGGGTATGGAATAAATAGAAGTGGTTAGTTTTATATTATGTTTACGGGAGATATCTCACTTTCAGGAATTGTCCATATTGTTCATATATTAGATAAATGAGTTTTATTTCTGAGTTTGAGTAAGTATGATCGCTTGTGGCATACATAAATTTTTTAAATTAAATATAATTAATTAATTAATTATAATATAATTAATTCAATATATTTAATTAAAATATATTCAATTAAAATATAATTAATTAATTAATTAATATAATTAATTACAATATAATTAATTAAAATAGACTTAATTACAATATAGTTAATTAATTATACTATTATCTTTTTTAGCAATTAATATAATATATTAAAATTTGATGTAAAATAAAATTTTAACACATTTTTATTTCTCAGAAATTTAATAAAATTTTATTTTTCAATATTTTAACAAATCAATTACTATAAAAAATAATGATAATCATTTATTGCTCTTAACAAACCATCATAATTATAATAATCATATCCATTCTTATTTTTCACTACTTTTATTTTCATTCCTATTCTCATTCTCACCGCCTCCTCAATAAATCAAAGCTTTATAGCCTTTCAAGTTTCAACTTTCAAGCTTCAATCCAATTGTCAAGTTTCTCTACTTACGTTTGGGATGAACACAAATCGTACTTTTTACTCTTGGTGCTTCTATATTTGCATTGACGTGGTTTTTGCACTTTAAGTCTTTTTTCAAAAAAAACTTTTAATTTTAATTTTTTAAAAAATTCATTATAATTTTTAATTTTATAAAATATTTCTTATATTAATTTTTGTTAAAAATAATAATGAAATATGTTGGAATCCAACTGTGATCGAATCACCGGCGTAGCAGAAAAATAAAAATTTTACGGATTCCGAGTGGATCCTGATAATTGTATAAACTTGAATAAAACATTAAACGATTTAGATATTGTACCTTGTTCGCTTTCCTGTTGAAAAATCTTTAAAACTTTTCCTGATTAATCAATCACGTCAAGCGTCCAGTCTCTGACGGTATCTATAGAACAATTCTCAAACTGCTTTGAGAGGAAAAAGACAAAAAGTGCTAGCTTCTAAAAGCTTTTTCCGTTTAAATAGAAAAAAATCATAAGGGTCTTTTATTAAAATTAAATCTCTTCAATTATAATTAAAATCAAATTATAATTATAATTAATTTAAATTTAATAAAATCAAATATCTCATATTTGATCTCCAAAGTTTCTCAAACTTTATAATTAAGTCCAACTTAATTAAATTGATTTTTCTTTCACAAATTGTTCTTTGATGTGTGACCCATTAGGTTCCTAATAAATTGGCAATGGTTATAAATTATAATTCTAATTCACAATTAGAATTAGAATTAGATAAATTAAAACTTCTTTTATTTATCTTTAATTCTCCAATTAAACAATTCATAATCATAAATCATGATTGACGTCTAGCAACTTGTCATGATTACCCAAATATCAGGAATGTCAAAGTAATTGACTTAACTTGTCCATGCATGACTATGAAGTATAATTTAATCCTTTCGTCATTCAATATTCTAATTAGACAGAGTATAGATATAATGTCTACGCTTATCATCCAATCATGTTCGTTTTTGCTAATTAGTAATTGATTTATAATTGAAATTTGAAAACACTTTTTTCAAATGTCAATTCACTCTGGGTAGAGAATTTCATAAATTATTACTAATCAAGAATAGTAGAATATTCTCTCTAATTACTTTAGAGTGACGAATCCTATATTGACTTACTCAACTATCTAC
>JAOQMS010000006.1:13042907-13058154 GCA_027563885.1 Erythroxylum longipes | reverse complement strand
TAAATTCTAATTTACTTCCATGCTTGATAATCTAATAAAATAATTAAAATAGAATAAAAATATAAAAATCCTAAAAGCGGAATCCAACAGTGTGTGACTCAGATCCTACTGAAATGGCATTGGATAAGATATATACACTTTAATGAAATTAAAGCATAGAGTAAAAGAACACAAAAAAGCGAAACATGACTTAAAGTTTATATGGTACATGCAATCTTCTAGGAGAAAAAAAAAGATTTTTGTTGATTGTTTTGCAAGCTTTACAACTTATAGCCCTCTTAATGCTGCAATTGCATAGGTCGTGAGAAGTAGTATGTGAAGGGTAGATCTCACGAGGATGCGTAAATTAATCTAATCCTAGGTTATCTAAAGCTCAGAAAAATTAACAAACTAAAAATAAAAATTACAAGAAAAGTAAACACGAGAATAAGATTGGCAAGAATTTAGTTTGTAAATTCAACACAAAAGAAATTGGAAATAAGTAACACAAAAGTCACAATGGAAATCAAACAAGAGAAATTACCAAATTATGAGATAGAGGATTCTTCCTATCATTAATGCTAACCTATCCATTTATGTGTTGATGAGGATTACTCTTTTTCGAGTTATAATCACACGCCCTAATTAATAATCTCTAATAAGGTTAAGTACCAACTGGGTAATCTTTTAATTACCAATAGCTCTAAACCTAATTAGTTCTTAAATTCTCTAATAAACAATCGGATCTCACATGCGATCTCTCTCCATAATAACCGACTAGATTGATTGCATGGTCTATTGGATCACTTAACTCTCATTAACCCGACCTGATCATTTTGCATTCAACTCACCCTCTCGGTTTGTTAATGAAGTATGAAGATACAATAATCAATCATAACACCCAATCGAAATAACACAAAAACAACTAAATTAACATTAAATCAAGGTAAAATCTCGAAAGAAAGTTATAACATCTTAATCAAACTTAAATCTATAAATATATTCATATTCATCTTATCATTCAAAAAAAATGAAAACAAAGATGAAAGAAATACATGTGGAATGAGGATCGAGACGTCTCAGGAAAGCAGCAACCGCGAAGACTCGCTTCTTTCTCCTTTCTTGCTCTTTCTCTCTTCTTCCTCTCTCGTCTTGGAGTGTTTCCCAATGTGGCAGAAGTGGAGGCTCCCTTAGGGTTCCATCCTAATACCTTTTATACTCTTTTCTATTCCAGGTCTGAAAGGTCCAAAAAGTCCCTTGAAAACTCAAGTCGGTCTACGTTTCTATCACTCAGGCCACAATCGTGGCTCACAGTTTTAGCTTCTGTCACAATCATGGCTCCTCCTAGTTGGTTCTATCATGATCGTGCCCTTGGTCGGGCTCCGGGCTTTCTCCAAATCTTCTCCATTCTCTATATTTGTCTTGAAATACTAGTACACACATAAAAGTACCTCAAAAACATAAAATTGAAGCTCAAACGCTTGTTCTAACCCATAAAACACTTTAAAAACAGATATCTATCTAACTAACACAATTCCAACCTAAACATGCACTAAACAATCAAATTAGCAAGTAAACACACACCAACTACCTACTAAAACATGATACAATCTACAATTATCAATTTTGAATAATTCAGTGAGTTTGTTGCCTATTGACCCAACTACATTGAAAAGGTTTTACGGTAAAAAAATGATTATGGGAAATGATAGAAAGGTGTTGTGGTGAGAAATGACTATAGGAAGTGATGCAAAATTTTTGTGTGGAGAATCTTCCTGTAAATATCTTCGTTAGAGCACTCTGATATCATATCAAAAATGAGAGAGAGAGAAAACTTCTTTAAAAAAAAAAGAGAGAGAAAACTTGTATTATTAAATATCTATATATCTATATATAATATATATATATAGAATAAGAAATTGTTTGAGCTTATCTAACTAATACTACATATTAGTTATTAAACCAACAATCTATAAATTTATTATAATGACCCATAAATGGGATTTTGCTTTTCCAAAAAAAAATAAAAATGAGAATGATTAATAATAAGACTAAAAAGGTAAATGGCAAACTTTCCCCCTTTGCACTAGTGATCTTGTGACGTGGATGTAGCCTTTGATACTATCTTTCTTATTGCTTGCTATTATGTGACTTATATTCAATTGCTTAATGCAACAATTAAAAAGTATTAGAGAAAAACTATAGAGAATAGTTTGGCCATTAGACATAATCCTAATTTTTGTTGCCCCAAAAGCAACATAATAATCAAGATATATGTTGGCAAGAGTAACTCATTGAAATTATGGACTTAATGATACTGGTTGTAACCTAGGGATAGTAATAAGTCGAGTAGGGTTCAAACCTAGGCCCGACAATTATTGTTGGGACTCAGGAGCAACCCGAGGCTTGATTGACCCTGAGCCTTTTTTGCAAAATGATGTTTTTTCTAAATGACATTTTTGTTATAGGTGTTGAGTTTTGGGCCGATCGGGCTCATTGAATATGAGTTGGGTTGAGTTGAGTTCAAACTCAAACGTCATCTCTAATTATACCAATATTTTATAACAAAAAATTAAAAAAGATTGGTCAAGAAAATTCTCAGGAAAGAAATATTATCATTTGCTGTTATTTTTTAACCAGTAATCCATTCTTCAGATATTAAACATAATAATTTATCAATTATGTAATTAAGAGAAATTATCTAACGATTTGTGTGTAAAATCCTAGAAAAACATACTGACTTCAGAACTGGAACGTTGAGAGAGAAGACTTTAGGAGCCACCGTCTGTTCCGTGTTGAATCGCGGAAAACAACATGCTTTGGGTCCATGTCCACTGTCCCACTCCTACATATGAGTTGTTTGTTTGAATCCCTGTAAAAGCATGTGTCGGCGTACCGTATACCTACTTATATCCAAGCCCATGCCTAATTCAGTAATTCTCTGTCTGCTTGCTTAAAGACTTTAATTATGGCTAAGATCTTGGACATAACAAAGATTCGAGTGTAACTTATAATGCCACTAAGGAAGAACACTGAATACATATAATGCCAATCTCACGTAAATAAATAGTTAAGATGGAGTGACACAGGATTGGCACGGGTGGTGGAACAGAAGACCTAATTCTCGGCAGATAAGCTGATATTTTAAGATGATTCGCAATTATTACTATTCCTATCATCGAAAACATGTTTTTGAAGTTTGAACTAGTTTCAACGCTTACGACTCCAATGCTCTGCTCTGTTTTTGGCTTCTGGACTTCCACTTCCTCCTCTCCATTTGACTTTCTGTTCCCTATTCATAAAGATCACTACTTGCACTTGAAAAGCAAGTCCCAGTGAAGCTCCTATCTTGAGGCCTTTTACACACTTGCAAAGCATCAATCCAGCATATATTATTTTGGTATAGCTGTATGCTTTTTTCTATATTTAGATCCAAATAATCAATATTTTCCAGCAAGAAAAAGGTATCTTTTATTTCCCATTTTCAGTTTCTTCTTGTCATTTTAGTTGATCTATCCTCTTCTATCTTTGCCCACCATAGCGAAATATGTTTCCCATCTTGTTCTTGGTACACGTTGCTCTAATGTTGCGGAAAGCTCTTAGCTTTACTCGGAACTGTTGACTTTATCTTTCCGGGTCTTTACTTGTAAGATAGGAGATGAATTCTTTCTTGCTGGTTTGGTCCTGAATGTGACTTAGTTGTTTTAGAATTGTCGCCTTTGGATATATGTGAACTAGTAATTGAGTTCCAAAGCCTGTTCCTTTTTTTCCTCTTCACCGCAATTGCATGTATTGTTGATGTTATTTGTCCCCTTTATAATTGGCGTTTAACTTCCTAACTAAACATATATGGAAAAAGAGTTGCTTTTTTTTTTTTCCTTTCGTTTTTTCCATTTTGGTTGGAAGAACTATAGTTAGTGTCATCGGATCTTGTTTTCGTTCTTTGATTTAGCACCGGCAAGGGTAAAAGGCATCACTTTCCTTCAAGTGAACGTTCAGCGTCTTCAAAGATCTTACTGTTATGGCTTGGTATTGTGGTTTCGAGTACCGTATCATCGGATACATTTGCTTGCTTCTCTTAACTGCATCAGAATAAAGAAATTTTGTCAATTGGCTAATTTTGATCAAATTTTTAGGCTTACTTCCTCTTAGTGCCAGCTCTTGAATGTTCAAAGACTCCGGTAGACATGAAATTATTGTTTAGATCAAGGTTTCTTGCTCATTGTCTGATGCTGTGCTGAAGAAAGGAAACTAAGAGACGACTATTTGAAGCTTAATCTTGACCTTTTTCATCTCGATTTTATATTCTGCTAGTTTTCAGTTTCTTATTCAACTTTGAGTCAATTAAGATTTCGTGTGTATCATTCTTTCTTAGCTCAAATATGTTGTTGGACCATTAAAATTTTGCTGTTTTTATTCTATCCCTTCCAATCCAGGTATATGTAGCTTGGAACATCTTTACAAAGAAAGATATGGCTATGGGGAGATATTCCCGTGTTGATGGAAGGAAGTCAATGAACTACTGTTCTGCAGTCACCATTCTTGTGTTTGTTGGCCTTTGTATAGTTGGTATTTGGATGCTAATGTCATCTTCTGTAATTCCAAGTCAGAATTCAGACATACCATCCCAAGAAACTGCAAATTCTTCGATGAAAAAGGTTAGTGAAAGAAACTCTAAGCAATTTGAAGACAGTTCAGGAGATTTAGCGGGGTATGCAACCACAGAAACTGAAAGCACCTATGATTCTCAAAATGTAAACCCATCTGATGCCCAAGATGACCAAAATTTAACTGAAAAGGAGACAAAGGATGCAGTTAAGCATAACAACGATGAAAATATTACGATAGAGAGCACTCAGAATGAGACTCAGCTGAAGAATGTGGTTGAACAAAACCAGAATGAAAAGACTGTGTCTCAAGAGGAATCAAAGGTAGATGATGAAGATGGTGGTGGGGATGGGAAGCCAGAAGATGGAGAATCAAATAAAAGTGAGTGGAGGGAATCAGAGGAGAGCTCAGGTGAAAGTAAATCTGAGTTGGATGAGGGGAATAGCAAGCTGGAGTCAACAGATGATGATGTTGAAAATGCGCAGGAAGAAAAAGATGTTAGTCTGGTTGAACAAAATGAAAATGACAATAGCATTGAACTTAGAAAGAAGGATCAGGGTTCTATGAATGTTTTTCCTGCAGGTGCGCAATCAGAACTTCTTAGTGAAACCAATTCTCAAAATGGGGCTTGGTTAACCCAAGCGGTGGAGTCTCAAAATGAGAAGAAGTCTCAGCAATCATTAATGTCTAAGGACCAATATGGTCGAGGCTGGAAACTTTGCAATACCACTGCTGGGCCAGATTACATCCCATGTCTTGACAATTGGCAAACTATTAGAAGGCTTCCTAGCACAAGGCATTATGAGCATCGTGAAAGGCACTGTCCTGAAGAAGCTCCTACTTGTCTTGTTCCGGTAACTAAAGGATATAGGCGTTCTATTAAATGGCCTAAAAGCAGGGAGAAGGTAAAAACTTCATATATTAACCTGTGGAACCTCCTTCTAGTTGACCTTTGCTAAAATTTGTCCTTTTTTATGACTGAGACAGATATGGTACTATAATGTTCCTCACACAAAACTTGCCGAGGTTAAGGGCCACCAGAATTGGGTTAAAGTTACCGGTGAATATTTAACATTTCCTGGTGGTGGAACTCAGTTTAAGCATGGAGCTCTTCACTATATAGATTTTGTTCAAAATGTAGGTGGTTTATCCTTTATTTCCTGTTCATCAATCATAATCTTCAAATAATCACTAATATATATTTGATTAGTGTCTTGGATTCTCTAGAAATATTAGTAAATACGTTTTAAATATGAGTTCCTTTTTCATGTGTCATATTATATCTCATGCATCCTTAATCTGCATGCATAAACTAGTGGGCAATCTAGGAGGTTTTTATCCATTCAACCTGTGTATTCCACTTAGTGATAAAAGATGTCCCTACCCCATCTTCTTTTGCTTTACTAAACCACTTATTCCTACACTGTTAGCAGTATAGTATTGAAATGTGTAATTGGAATTTACTTTTGTGATCTGGAACAGTCTTTTCCAGATATTGCTTGGGGAAAAAGAAGCCGTGTAATTTTAGATGTTGGATGTGGTGTTGCTAGCTTTGGAGGTTATCTGTTTGAAAGGGATGTTATTGCAATGTCATTTGCTCCCAAGGATGAGCATGAAGCTCAAGTTCAATTTGCTCTTGAAAGGGGAATCCCAGCCATATCAGCAGTTATGGGCACCAAGAGACTACCTTTTCCCAGTTCAGTTTTTGATGTCATCCACTGTGCCCGCTGTCGGGTTCCTTGGCATATAGAAGGTGATCTGCATCTACGAAAGTAACCTCATAGTTGAGTTTGTTTTCTATATCAAATATTTATTTAGGGTTCTCTTTCAGGTGGCAAACTTCTTTTGGAGCTCAATCGGGTGTTGCGACCGGGTGGTTACTTTGTCTGGTCTGCAACTCCCGTGTATCAGAAACTTCCCGAAGATATTGGCATTTGGAAAGGTAGAAGTATCATTGAACAAGTTATATAACTTTCCAAATTTATATAAACTTTAAGATCCACAGTTTGTGGATGAGAGTTTAACATAGTTTCTTTTTTTTTCTTGGTGGTAACTGATGGCAGCAATGTCTGAACTAACAAAGTCAATGTGCTGGCATCTAGTGGTGATTAAAAAAGACAAGCTAAATGGTGTGGCAGCTGCAATATACAGGAAGCCAACTTCCAATGAGTGTTATGACAAGAGAACACAAAGTGAGCCTCCACTGTGTAGTGATACTGATGATCCCAATGCAGCCTGGTACTTCTTTTAACTTGAAGAATAGGCTGTCATTGACCATGAGTTTTCCTGTCCATTTTTTTTATAGCAATTATTTGTGATAAATTTTTATCAAGTTCATGTAACTCATTGGGGTCGCATATTGCTTTCAGTGTCCAAACAGTACGGGGCCTTAAATCTTTAGATGTAAGGATATGAGAAAAGGAGGACTAGTTTTGGTCATACTTTCAGGGATTAGCATAATGAACTTATGTTTTCATTCACAATGATTTTATCTACCTAAGCTTGTATTTTCATAATTAATAATTTGTTCAACTACCTCATGAGCAGAGGAAAATTCTTCACTGTGCTTTCAACATTATTTCATCTTAATCAACTGTCTTGATTTTGTAACTCTGGTTTTTCCATGTTAAGCATAATTGTAGGGACAATCTATGGTTGTTCTAGTAATGTGATTAAATCTAGCAACAAGACCTCCATTAATTCCCTTAAGAAAGGGCGTTCAGGCTTTCCTTATGGGGCCCAAGCACTCTCATTGATGTGACATTGAACCTGAAATATGTGTTTGTATAAAGTTTGATATTCACAAGTTTCATGTGCATAGTTTATAAAGACATTAGTACACTGCAGAGATGGTATAATTGTTACACCGACATTGTTTTTTTCAGGAATGTGCCTCTTGATGCATGCATGCATAAAGTGCCTGTAGGTGTGTCAGAGCGTGGGTCTCGCTGGCCTGAGATGTGGCCACTAAGGTTGGAGAAACCACCTTATTGGCTGAAATCTCAGGTTGGAGTATATGGTAAAGCTGCTCAAGAGGATTTCAGCAATGACTACAAACATTGGAAAACTGTTGTTTCCCAGTCTTATGTGAACGGGATGGGAATAAATTGGTCTTTTGTGAGGAATGTGATGGACATGAGAGCTGTATATGGAGGGTAAGAAATTTAAGAATGTTTTAATTTACTCGTGCAAGAGGGTACATGTATCTGATTGTTTCAGGAAGCAGAACTATAGCTTTACATTTTCATGACGTGCAAAATATCCAATTAGGAACCTTATTTTCCCCTGGGTGAATATGCTTTTTTGTGTTACAGGTGTGTTTGGTTGTTTCATGAGCGTCATGGGCTCAGCCTTGTATCCTACTTTTATCTCTTAACTTTGGCCATCATTCACATCCTCAATGCATTTGCTAATACACGTCCATGTTTTAGGTTCGCTGCAGCACTGAAAGACTTAAAAGTATGGGTTATGAATGTAGTCCCTGTTGACTCTCCAGACACACTTCCAATAATTTACGAGCGTGGTTTATTTGGCATATATCACGATTGGTGTCAATCATTCAATACCTATCCCAGAACTTATGATCTTCTTCACGCTGACCATCTCTTCTCCGATTTAAAAAAGAGGTGTTGCTATCGTCTATCATCTCTCTTGCCAATTCAGTGTCTAAAGAAGTCCTGTGTTGTTTGATTTCTTTTTAAAATTTTTTCTCTGGCTACAGGTGTAGCTTAGTGGCTGTAATTGCAGAAGTTGATAGGATATTGAGGCCAGAAGGAAAGCTGATGGTGCGTGATAATGGCGAAACAATCAGTGAGATAGAAAACATTGTTAAATCCCTGCAGTGGGAAATCCGCATGATTTTCACTAAAGACGACGAGGGTCTGCTTTGTGTTCACAAGACTTTATGGCGTCCAACTGAGACAGAAATGATAATGTCGGCTATCATTTGAACACAATGCGATCTGTGGTTAGGCTTCAACATTTAATAGCTTATTTATGCTGTCACCAAAGAGGCTTCAAGTTCAATGTAACCTATTTGGTGTCTTTTTTCTAGGCTCTGTCATTATTTTACCACCATTCGCAGTGAAATTGTAGAATGCATGATTTACGCATAAGAGAATCCTTGTGCTCGATCTTTGTGAGTTTGGCCGAGTATTCATGTTGTAATCTTGCCGTAAATGAATGAGGGAATCAAGTGTATTTGTTTGAGATGTTTCAACATCTTTCAGAACTTGGAATTAATTGTTTTGTGATCATGAAATCTTTCGTTAGGGTTTGATCACCCAACTGATGCCTAAACAATCTTGCATGTCACTGTATTGTGTAGTGGAAACGCTTCATCTTTCATCATATGTACGATAACGAGGTATAGGATATTGTATTTGGGAAAGAAAATGAGAACACATGGAGGGTTATGACGTTCTTGGTTAAGTAAAATTTCACCGTAAGTAATAATAGCGAAGGCTTACTTTTTGATTTTGTTTCCCCTGAGGCCCATGTTTGTGGAATGTTTAATCCTTTGCCATATTGGAAGCCATCCGATGGGACTTATGATTTTATCCGAACCCAGAGATGATAGTAGCGACAGGATAGTTCTAGCGTCCACTAAACGCCAAGCTCATCCATATGATGCCCACTAATTCATTGTTCAAGTTCTCTTTCTCTGGCTTATTGACACATCGTGTGCAGTTGTCCTTGAAACACGAGAAAGTAATAAGAGCATATCGGCCCTACACCTGCTTGAGCAACAAAGCTTGCTTACAGACAAGATTTTAATATAAAGCGACAATCCAGGTCCACACTCCTCGCAGAGTTTAAGAACCATGAATACCCTAACTCATCCATTAATAAACACATACTGTTTTTTTTTTTTTTTTAGTATCTCAAATACATACTAAATAAATGTTTCAAGTGAATTAGATTCCAAGAGCTTATCACTTGAGCAAACCCGACCAGAAAGATTTCTAATTATCCCAATGTTAAAAGTAGTGATGCTCCAACTAAGGTGTGGTCCCATGTCTATATAAACCCCTCAACTTCCTTACTCTCCCATACGCTAGGACCGTATGAAAGCAGCAACATCAGCTGCACAACAGTTTGCTATTATCAAAATAACACATTGTCTGCCTTTCCTCAAACAGACAAGTTGTCTCCTTACATTACTCTTCGTGTCTGCTGCCATAGATCCTCTAAAGCTGCCTGTTTTGAAATGCCGGGGATAGACCCTTCTCTAAGCATCTCCTCATTTCTCAACATGTTAGCTTCTTGGAGGTCGAAGTTCCTGCTCGTCATTCTTTTAGCTTTCATTGTTCTTTCAGATTCATCAAGATTGTATAAAGGGCATTGGGAACAGATGCTTCCTAAGAAGCTCCCTACTCCAACTTCATCTCCCTCCAAAGGCACCAATTCTGTGTCTAAATCGTCTTCGACGATGACGATCAAAGTAGATAAATATCGACCATCATCAGACGGGAAGGTGTAGTTCTATTTTCATGGATCGAGAACGCTGGTCATCTACATCAACTTAGTAAGAAAGCTCACAGGTTGTTAAGTAGCCTCATACCATGATGCTCGTATGTGCAAATGGCTACAAAACCGATATCTTGAGGGATTTTCGACTTTCCTACCCAATGTGAAGTTGACTGAGTAGATACTATATAGTCATTTGATCATCATCAACCATGCATGATGGTATATAAGATCTAGTATCTTGGACACAAGATAGAAACATGAAGAGTTCGAATTCGAAAGGTGATGGAGGTTTGATAAAAATCATATAGATCGTGTTGATCTGTTTCAGATTAATAAACCTGCCATGGAAACTTCAATCATCACTTCTGATCTCCATATGCCATTTTAGTGGAGGTAGGCAGCTTCGTTGCTCAACTATAAATCTGTAAGTTTGAGATTCATATAAAAGTTTTCGGTCATGATCTAGTCCTTGGTCAATAGAAATGTCCTATATATAGTTGAAAGAAAGCTGGAGCGGTCACTGTTCGATCTATAGTTGATCATGATACCTTCTAATTCTTTTGATCATGATACCTTCTAATTCCTTTTCTTTTTCATTCATAAAATTATTTTTCTTAGTTGACAGTGATTATAAGAAGAAATTTAGTAAACCGATTAATCTTAATTTTTAAGCTAAAAATATATTACCATTGCGTGTAATGTTGGCGTTAAATATATCTTTTATTTAGGGATAGTAAATGTAGCCCGGCTCAGCTCTAACCCGACGCATTTCCATCTTTACTTTTATATACTTATTCTTCATCTAAAATTTAGCAATATTTAAATCAAGAGATATAGGAGGTAATATTAACATGAGGTGGGGAAAGGCAAAGCAAAATATTTTGCTGGGAAGCCAATAAGTTTGAACTCGTTAAATTTTTGAATAATAAATACATTATTTTTGTCTGTTGATTCTTCCTAAAAATGTCTAGACGACTCTTAAACGTTTTTATTGTTATTGCCTAGAATTGAAATTGCAAACCAAAATGGTATTGCACATTCCTAATTCTAACATGGTCCCTTTCCAACATCTAATTAACCTAATTAACATACCCTAAAGTTAATTAGAAGGAGTCAATTAAAGGTATAGAATCCATTTTACACAAAATTAATCAAACTTATTTCAAGTTAATATATGATTTATTTGGTTTCATATAATTTAATCAAAAAAGAGTTATTTAGTCAACTTTTATTTTTCTATTTTATTAATTTTATAATTTATGAAAATGATATAAAGTGATTTTGATTTTCTATTTTCTTTTTTAAAATATGATTTTATAAATTAAATAAACATTGTTTGATTATTATATATTAATTAATGATAATAACTATGCAAACTTTGAACTAGTTATTAAACAATAAATTTAATTTGGGTATAAAATTATTTGAAAAATTAATTTTGTAGTAAATATTAAAATAAAATTACTTAGATATTCAACATTAGTTAAAAAATCCTTGCTAATTTTGATCTACTTTACAAAATTCAAAAAAAATTATATGTATATATATATATATATATATATATATAATTTGTTATCTATTTTAATTAATAAATAATTTAAAAAATCTTATTAATTTAATTTCTTATTCAATAAAGTTTTGGAGCTTCAAACCCAAACGATTATTTAACATCTTACTTTGGTGCTGCTTTAAAAAAGTCTTTTTGTTGAACCTTTTCTACTTGTATCAAAATCTCTAAACTTCTTCCCAGGGTGTTGTTGTCTTCTTCTACTCTTTATAATTTATCTTTTACAAAAGTAAGATTGTTATTGACAATAACCTTATGGGCAATGAGATTCCATCAATGATGCAACGTATCCTAAAGATAAGCAATTCTTAGATTTGTGATTTCTTTGTCATTAAACATAATGTACATAAGGCTTTTAAATTTATGGAGGGTAAAATAATTCAGTGGCTTTTTAATCCACATTTTGGTCGATGTCTTCAACTCAATTGCAGTTGATGGAATTTGATTTACCATATAGTAAGTGGTATTAACTGCTTTGACCTAGAAGGCCTTATCTAGGCTTATAACTCTTAATGTTGCTTTTTTCAACAGAGTTTTGTTTACCTCTTTTGCTATTCTATTTTGTTGAAGAGTATATATAATATTAAATTGTCTTTTGATGTTTTCGTGCTCATAGAACATCAAATTCATTTCCAGCATATTCTCCTATATTATCTATCCTTAAATACTTAATCTTTTTACTAGAATCAAGTTTAACGCACACTTTAAAAATTTTGAAGACCGATAACATATATGCCTTCCTCTTGATAGGTATACCCAAGTCCTCCTAAAATAATTATCATTGAAAGAGACAAGGTTATTCCTCTCCCAATGGTGGAACTAGCTCTTGTCACAGTTAGAGTGAGCTTACTCAAGAACAATCTTGATTCTTAAATTTGATATGTTAAATTTTATTCAATATTGCTTATTTGTAATATAATGCTCACAAAAAGGTAATGATATATCTTTGAGTCCAAGGAGTAACTTTTTCTCAACAAGGATCTTTATTCCTTATTTAAATATATATCCATTTTTTTTCATTCTATAACATTTAAGATATTTCACTTGGACTGCTTAAAGTGACTAATGCTTCAACTTCTATTAATGTCTCTCCCTTTAATTTGTATAATTTTGCACCTATCTTTTCTTCCTTTATATGTATAACTGTACATCAAATTATCTTCAAAATCTTAATAACAATTTCTATTTACACCCATTATCATCTAACTATGCTAAAGATAACAAATTCTTCTTCAAACCCCTCCACATATCATACCTACTGAATAATACAAGTTATGTCATCATACATATTTAGCTTGATGGTTCTAATGCTAACAACATTTAGAGGATAATTGTAACAACTATATATCGATCCCCTGAGATAGGTTCATAATGATGAAACCATTATCTTCTAGAGGCAATGTAAAAAGTAACTCCTAAGTCAAAGAGCCATACATCAAATAGTGACTTTATACTTTCAATTGTTGGTTTTGTTTCTCAGTGTAGAGAGTTACTATCATGTAAATTACTTGCGAAATTTTGTTGAGGACTAAAACTTTTTCTTACTAAAATTATAACAATCCTTTTTTAAGTAACCTTTCTTACCACAATTAAAGCATTTTAAGTTATTCTTACCTCTTGATTTTGATCAACCACAAGGCTCCCACTTGGGCCACATTTTGTTAATCTACCTTTTATGATTGTTATTGCTTCAAATTATTAGGAACTATATTTCTTATGTTCCTTATTCTTATGCCAATTTTCTTTTTCTAAAATTGCAATTGTACATCATAGGAAATACTAGGTGTCTTTAAAAAGACCATTAGTTAAGTTAATAATGAATTGATCATACGAATCATGTAGACTTTGAAGTAGAAGTTCGATATGTTCATATAGGGCTACTTTATACCTAACAATATTGGTTAATAAAATAGAGTAATCAAACAATTAATGTGCTTAGTCACTAAAGTTGATTCTAACATCTAAAGAGTATAAGATTTAATTTCTTCTCAATAAATTTTTTGTTACAGAGTAATTTGACCTCGTATAGCTTTGTGAGATAATCTCATATTTATTTTGATGTTTTTCTTACCCTCCATGCTTGAACAAAACTCATCTTTTAAATCTCTGGAACAAAATTCACATATATTTTCATTCTATTTAGTGCCATCCATAAAGTAAGATGATCTTTTGCTAATGGCTCCAAGGTAATTATCCTTTGTGAGAATGTCTTTCATCGTTAACTTTCAGAATGAGAAATTATTCTCATTAAAATTTTCAATTTTATAATTAGTTATTGTTTCTATCCCAAATTGTTATAAGCTAAGAGAAATAGCTCTTATTATTTCATATAAACAATAATTTTATATGTGAAATATACCTAACACCGTCAAAGTGTGAATAATTTGTAACTTATTTTTTGATGTGGAAAATTAGTTATAGTGGCAATCACAAAGCATGTTATAAGTTGATATATACAACATAATTAGTTCTAATACCACTTATTAAAATGATTAGGTAGATAGAGCAAGATCATTGCCAAATTAAGATATGAAGAATTAGAACTCACAAAGTATTATTTTGAGTAAAAAGAGAAATTACAAATAAAACTACTCATTCACTAACAATGAGTTAAAACAATTAATTTAAAATTTAAAACTTAAAAGATTGCTATTGGAAATATATATTCACTATTTTTCATTGGAATATCTATATCATCTTTACCATTGGAAATAGTTTGAGCCATTCTATGCAGCTTATACACTCCATCTACAAAAACTTGAGCAAGGATGAATTATGGGAAGAAAAAGTGCATGTTTATTTAAGTGAATAAAAACTAAAAATTGACTAAAATATCCATTTGATTTGAAAATGTCATCAATAAAATCAATGCTAATATTAGTCTTAACATAATTTAAAACTGACAATAACTACAATAAATTAGGCAAAGCAACAATTTCATACTTATTCCACTGAAAAACCTTGCATTTCCTCTCAAATTCTTTCACATCGCATTCCATCTTTCTCTAAAAAAGAAGAAGCAGTTGCAACTTTTTTTATGTACCTCACCACTATGAGTGACCTCCTTGTAAAAATTCAAGAAATATATTGAGACATCCTAATTCCCCCTCTATAGTTTATCAATAAACTTGCTCACTACCTCATTTAAACTCCAAATCTATTTTACCTCCTAAAGTAAGCCTATATATACTTACAAAATAGCTATGATAAATATATCTGAATTGGTTATACGAGATATCGAGTCAGTAACTAAATTGCCCATGCCTTCTTGTACTAAATGATAAAATCGAATTCCATCATATTAGGTAGCCATGATTATTGCAATGGATTTATAATTTTTGATCCATCAAATATTTTAAACTGTGATGGTTAATTTGCACAATAAAATGCCTTCCTACTAAGTAATATGACCAATGCTTAATGGCCATTATAGAAGTTATGGATTCTTTTTCATATACTAAGAAATGTTTATAATGTGGTGATAATACTTACTTACATGGACTATAGGGTGCTTCTTTCAGATAAAATAGGTCCAATGCCCTTTCTGTTAAGTCAGGAGGACTTTACGATAATTAATTTTGATGACAATCAAATAATAATAATGTTAGAAATAAATGAACT
>JAOQMS010000006.1:13012296-13042807 GCA_027563885.1 Erythroxylum longipes | reverse complement strand
GATTTTCTTTTAACAAGTCAGAGAAGTTCTTATTAAGAAAAATTAAAGAATTTGTATTCGCGAAAAGAATACACAATCCAACCCCCCTTCTTGTGTATATCTTATATTGTACGTAATTTCTATACTAACGTGTGATTTAATTCACTTTCCACTAGCATTTGCCTCCAAAACAAATATTTTAGAGAAGTCTGATACAACTAATACTAGAAATAAAGATAAAAATTCCTTTAAAGTATTAAAAGTTATTAATTCAATAAGCCATAAAAATCATTTTTCGGTTGTAATATTGATAGAGGTTTGATCATCTATGGCAACCATAAAAGCCTAAGAATCCCCTAAGTTGCTTGAGTGTTTTAGGTACAAGCCACTCATTTGCAACTTGCATCTTCTTTAGACCAGTATATACCCCCTTCATACTTATTAAATAGCCTAAGTACACCATATGTAATGCTTCAAATGTGCATTGTGATAACTTCACATACATTTATTAAGTTTTAGGACCTATAACACTTGTTACAGGTGTTATAGATTTTGTTTCACTATATAACGATATATTGTAAAAAACCCAACACAAACTTCCTCTAGTAAATTTTAAATATTAAATTCATAAAAATTTGAAATATTGTTGGAGCATTCACAAGGCCAAAAGGTATCACGAGAAACTCATAATATCCTTTGTGTGTTTTGAAAGTCTTCTTATAAGCATCCTCTTCATAAACCTTGATTTGGTGGTAACCAAATTTTAGGTCTAGTTTGGAAAAAAAAAATACATAGCTCTATTCAATTCATCAAATAACACTTCTACTAAAGTAATTAGGAAATTATCTTTATTGGTTTACTAATTAAAGGAGTGATGCTCCAAACAAAAAATGACAAGATCCATCCTTCTTTTTAATCAATATTGTTGTGGAAATAAAGGGCCTAACATTTTTCTTTATTATTCCCTAAATCAACATCTCTTCAACTAACTCTTCCAACACTTCCTTTTATGCCCTTTATATTTGTAACGTATTAGATTAATGACTTCAAATCCTAATTTAAAAGGAATTCTATGATTATGAAAATTGAATGGGGTAGCCCTTCTAGTTGATCAAACACATCTTCATTTTCCTTTAAGAGTTTTCTCAATTCCTAATTAAAAATTTCCTATATTTCATATTCATTTAAATCCACTAATGATGACCATAAGTTCCTACGATTTACCTACAATTCGATCTCACTCTTGTTTTCTGACATCAATAGGAATCGCAGACCATATCTTCTACCACTAACATTTTTCCAATTTTTTCTTTAAAATAACTACCAAATGCATTTTTCCTCTTGCTAATTAACTTTAACTCATGCTTTTACAAATTAACCTTATAGATTTTTAGAAGTTAAAAGAATAATATTCATGGAAAAGCTCTAAAAGGAGTAACAAAAAAGGCATAGAGCCTTTACATGTCTATTATGATAAGCATTAATTACAAACAAATAAATATCAATAATCATGTCTAAGTAAACTCCTAAGAAGATTCAAAATTTTAGGGGTATAAAATAGTTGCATACTATGTCATTTAGAGTAAATAACCATTAAACTCCCAAGATGATGTTATTCGACTGATGTTAATCACAAAACATCAATGATAGAAACGTTGTCATCCATGCTCCACTTAGAATTCTTAAAAATTTTGGTTACAAAATAAATGCACTCCTCCTCCTGTCACAATCCAAATTATTTTGATTTCCTTTATTTGACCCCTTATCTTCCTTATAATTCCATTATCCATAAAGTTATGTGTGCTATCACCATCAATAATTACATGTATATTTCTTTCTTTAACTTGTCTTTTTACCTTTAATTGATGATATTTAGCTTCACTCACTTATGATATGACTTGTAATGAAATAATAGACTGCCTTCCTTCTTCCTCTTCTAGTTTCACTCCTTTTTCTTCTTCCTAATCCTCCTCCACCATTTATATTTGAAATATTTATTTTTGTACTTATGGTTTAGTACATATTTTTCATCCCACTAAAAACATAAGACCCTTTAACTCTCCTTTCATCTAACTCTTTATTATAAGCAATTTTTGCTATTCTTGTTTTTACATTATTCTTTGGTAACTCTATTAGTCTTGGCTTAGGAAAATTTCCCTATAAATTCCTTGGAGATGTATTGTGATTTATAGTTATATATTGACTCTTTTGCCACATTTCCCCTAATTTTAACAATGCATTACTATAACTTCATGTTTTTAAGCCAAGTCATATACATGTTGTAAAGTTCTTAAGTTCTAAATTCTTTTAAGGTATTCAATTTAAGGCTTTAACACTTTAAAAAAAATCTTACAAGATATGGTTTATACATCACCAACTATGAGATAATAAATCAAAGTTTGCATACAATTCCCTAACCGTACCTTTTTGCTTGAGCTTCTACAATTCTACCATATGATCTTCAAAAACTGCTTCCTAACTTGGTAGCTCCCTAATCGACCTATTCTTGAGATACAATACATGCCAATACAATGCCTCCCTTTCCAGAAGCATGGCTTCTAACCCACCTTAACCTCAAATGGTGTTTTATCAAAGTTGAAGAATTGTTCACATTTAAAAATTCGAGCTTTTATTTCTCCCCCTAAACACAAGAATCTCTATCTTGCTAAATATTGTAGGAAAATTATAGTGGCTATAGGATGTCTCATTAGTTACTCCAAACTCTGGTAACCTATAGTCTCCTTATTTGTTTCCTGTAGGATTTGGGTTATTTTCTAAGGTAACTATAGAATCCACTCCTTTAGTTCTTGTATGTTCCTCTCTTGTTTAAGCTTTAACTCCTACATCTAGTTCTATAAGGCTTCTTTGATGCTTTTCCATTCTTCCTCATCTATAGCACAACATCCGCTCTAATTAGGTTCACTTACTTTGCTACCAATTTGATACTAGTATAACTACTAGTAGTCAATTTAGGTTCTGATTTTATGTAGGTTTAAATGTTTGTATCTTTACAAAAGGAAATAAAAAGAAGTAATTAAGAATGGAATAGAAGAGAGAGTAGCTGATTATAATGAGAAAATTACTTATTTTGTTATTCCCCTGTTCTTTTACAACAACTTTTATCAATAACTACCTTAGCTGCTAAAGTTATTCCACTAAAAATAAAACATATGTACACATATATTGTTTATACTCTACAATGATATTTAGCTTCTTATTGCTCTTAACTTCTACTATAGCCATTGAAAATTTTTTTCTACCTACTCATCATCTTCTTCTACTCCTTATCTTATAACAATCTTATATTTGATCTTATCAATTCTATTGATGAAGAGCCTATAGAATCTATTTTGTTGTGGAAAATAAAATTCGAGAATCTATTCTGCTTGTTTGTTTATAATGCACAATAACCTATTATCCATTTGGTGTTTACGGACATGATGAAGATCGTATTAAAAAGGGACACGTTTGTGTATATTTAAGAGCTAACATGATTTAAGGTTTTCTCCCTAGCAAATAGAAGAGTGAGTCTTAGAGAGTTACTAGTGATATATAATATTTAGAGAGTTATATCAATATTTGGTAGAGGAACCACTTAAGGTTTACTTAAAACAATGAATATTATATGTAATTTTAAGAGGAATTTGTTAAACAAAAGACTTTATTCATGCACTATAGCATATATTAAGGCCTATTATATTAAAGCACATCTAGCTAGTGGGGATAAATCAATTATTGTTAAAATAGTTGAAGCACATTTTCCAAAGCCATTTGTTGTAATTGGTGGGCTAAATCTAGAAGTTGGGGAGCTTGGTAATTTGGCATCTTATTATGTTATAGATTGTAATGATCCTTTATCATATGTATGGGATGCTTTAGGTTCATTACTTGGTTTAGAAATTAATCCAAAGGCACAAGTTCAACCCCAAGGAGAAGGTTCATCTAATCCATATAAGAAATTAAAATATAGTTCCATGTTAGGATCAAGTGCGATAGAACCACACAACAAAGAGATCTATAGAATGGTTGCAAATAATTTATATTATGAATAACTATCAATATAATTTAAATATGTATAAAGATATAAATTCTAATGAAAATATAGCATGTTGAAAAATTATGGTAGGATTCGATTTCGTATGTAGAGCAAAAAAATAAAAAATTGTTCACTCAATTTCTCAAAAGTCAAGATAACTTTAAATTTTATAATATGTTAATACATAAAATACAATAAAGCATGAAACATAAATTGATACCTTATTGTGAAGTTTTATCTTTTTCTTGTAGCTAATTTTATAAAGAGGTTTATCTCCACCATTATAACTGTCTAAGCATCTGACCTCTAACAATATCTACACAAATAAGTTGAAAAAACTTTACAAGTAATGTAGAGAGGGATAAGCGAAAAATGTTATCTCCTTTAGAGCATATAGTTATTTATAATAGGGTTTGAACCTTTTGATAATTTAATCAAATTCTAATTAATTTTTATTATATATTAATTAGATCTAAACAAGATCCAGTATCTCATATTAGTCCTTGTTTATTAAATATCTAATATTCAACCTTAAATTTTTTTAAAATTTTACAATCAAGTCTAACTTTATTAAATTACCTTTTCTCTCTTCAATCATTCTTTTTGTATGATCTATTAAGTTTTAAAATATATTAGTAATGGATATAAATTATAGCTTTAAATCATAATTAGGATTAAATAAATTAAATATATGTAATTAACCTTTAATTGTTTAATTAAATAATTTAATCTATAGATCCAGATTGACATCTCGCAATACATTATGACCACCCAAATATTAAGAATGTCAAAGTAGTTTTGACTATCACGCTTGATTTTTGTATAATTCAATTCTTTTATCATACAATATTTTGATTTGGAGCATGTAATTGATGTCTATTATATATGAGTCCAAATATATTATTCCTCCACAATTAAATTGATTCTCTAATGATATTTAAAAACCTATTTTCAAAGTGCCATTCCACCTTGGCCAAGAATTTCCTAGATCAATACTAATCGAGAATATTAGAATGTTCTCTCTAATTACTTTAAGGTAATAAATCATATATTGACCACTCACCTATCTCCATATAGTTCAGGTTATATCCAATGACTAAAAATTTAGCTATTCTTTATCAGGATATATTATACGTAGTATAAAAATATAACAATTCTTATATAAGATACTTTGGAGTTCTCAAGTCAAATAATTAGTTATGCAATCATCACAATGAGAATTTTTATAGACGTATTATGATATCAGATCAATTCAGTGAACTTATTTAACCACACATTTGTTTAAATATCTCCAGACTTTAGTCTATAAGATCGACTACTTCATTCATAAGTAAGAAACTTAACGAGTGCTAATCTTTTCCTTTTATTAATGTCTAGTCTTAATAAACAATTTATAAATAACACGTAAATGAAATATGAATTTCATAATTATGTTCTCATCATAATTTCATTTTCAATATACATTTATTTTATAAACTTTATCTCATATGTTAATTAAATAAATAAATATGTATAAGATAAAGAATGTCGTTGAATAATTATGTTTAAAAAATTACAGCTAATAAATTGATTGTACGATATAAACCAACACAGTAAATGATAGGTGTGCATTAGTCTACGTTTTTCTATGTAATTGGCATGTGTTTTCATGCATACTTGTTGATTATTGTTGTAGTTTAGGATTCATTTTGTATATTTTTGTTTAGTTTGATTTCCATTGTTATTCTTTTGTGTTTGATGTTAATTTCGGGTAAGAATTGATTATTTTTATGTAGGAAGGAAGATGGAGCAACTTGGAGGTTGAACTAGAGATCAAAGAAGAGGAGAAAAGAGGTGTGCATCTATTTCGTGGGAATCATGCCAATCCACACAATCGTGGGAATTACAAACTGAGACAATGTACGGGGCTTCATTAAACTTAGGATTTTTGGACTATTAAAGCATAATTAAGCCTCCATCTTAAAGGAGAGACGAAACTCTTATGTAGAAACACCATCCTTGAGTGAAGAACACATTTTTGGAGCCTTAAGGAAGGATTGAAGTCAAGGATCATCATCAAGATTAGGGAAAATAACACATCAACACCAAAATTTCCAAATTTTGACAAAGAAAAGAAGGAGTTCTTTTATTGAATTTTCTATCAATTTTAATTCTTCTATTCTTTGTAAAATGATTTATTTGAATGTTGATGATGTTATGGAGACCATGTTAGGCTGATTTAGTTTTAGGGATTGCTTTTGAACTATTTTGTTACTCCTATTTTATTGAATTAAATGAAGTTGTCTTTGATGATTGTTGATTTTATTTGTTATCTTGAAACAAATCGAGGGAGTGAGTGAGATAAATTTGTGTAGGATTGTACAACGAGAGTTGGCGATCTATAAACTTACAATCATCACATTAATTGAATAGTTAGAAGAGAGATCTCCGCTAGTCAATTGATCAACCATAAGATAGTTTAATAACTAGTTTAATAGGTCGAGTCAGTGGGTAGGTTGAGAGATCATCTAATTGATTCCCTTTAATTCGATTAGGGACAATTAATTGCACCTTGAAAGAGGATAGTTAATACATTCAAAAATCTAGGGTGAGACACAATTCAATCAATAAAATAGGAGGGAGACAAAATAGGGAAAAAAAGTAATCTCTAGTTTTTAGATTCTTGAATTTTGATTTTTCTGCACTTTGGTATTGTATATTGCTTTGTGTTCGTCTTTTAATTTTAATTTAATTTTCCAGCTAATTTGCATGTAACAATTTTGTTTCTTAAACAAAGTTTTATCTAAATTAAGTGGCATCTGGGCAACAATCCCTTGGGATCGATATCTGCCCTTTTTAACTATAATTCACAACTGTTCACTTGCAGTTTTTAAGTATAAAACGAGTTGACTGTGTTACATAGTTACACTCAGCAAGTTTTTAATGCTGTTTCTGGGGATTGATTGTTTAGCATCTTGTTTAGTTTAGATTACTTTGATTTAAGAGTTTTTGATTCTTTTTCTTTTGTATTTGCAGGTGCATGAACATAAGGAACACGCGAAGATTGGAAATATTTGGTAACACATTAAGACATCTTAGAATAAGGAATGAGACATCTGAAGAGCTAGATGCTAAGAAGAAATAGAAAGAACAATGATGGAAGATAGATATTATAGGGAGCAAGAAACTTTTGCGAATTACAATGAAGCGCAGTAAGGTTGGGGAAGTATTGATCCTTATTGGAACACTTACACTCCAGAGTGGTTAGAAACACCCAGATTTCTATTGGTCCAATAATGCAAGTACTCACATGGGACATCAAGGCATATTTGAATTTCAGTAAGATGAGTCCAGTTCATGGGATTCCAAATTTGACAAAATCATGGATAAGCTAACAGAAATAGAAGAGAACCAGAAGAGGATGTTTTCCATCTAGGAGGAAAGTCAGAAGAGACTGGAAGATAAATTCAATTAAAATTTTAAAAATCATGCTGCTTCTATTCATAACATGGATATTCAAGTAAGATAGCTTTCTAGGGAATTTTGTAAGCAAAGCATGAAATAATATTTATGCAGCATAAATGTAAATTCAATAGAACCATGTCAGTTTATCACATTTAGGAATGGAGTAGAGATAAATGAACCAACACGAAATCAAGCTAAACTCGACCTTAGAGTAGACAAAAAATCAAAGAAGAGGATGAAGAAAAGAATGCTAACCCTCCCTTTCATTCACCAGTTCTTAATATACCATCTTTGAATATCGAAAAATCTTAGGTGGATGTCCATGAAGATAACTCTATCTTTTGGATTGATGATGATCAAATGACATTCAACATGAATGATGTAATTAAGAATCCGAAAGTTTGTACCTCATTCAAGATAATTGATGTGCTCGATTCTTATGAAGAACAAGAGGACGAAGAATAGATGACAATAAACATAGAGTTTGAAGAAGTTATGAAAGTCTTTATTCGAGAAGTGGAAGAAGCAGAGGAGATAAAGGTAATTAAGGAAGACAGAGAGCAACTCACCTTCGTACAAGGAAAACTGTTGGATTCAGTGGAAGATTCAGGGAGTTTTGTTATTCCCTGTTATGTTGATAGTTCACTTAGAAAAAACACATTATTGAGCTTATGCGGTTTTCATAATGTTATCCATTTTGTCCTTTTGATTATTTTACAATTTGTAGCTTACTTATAAGCTACAAAGCCAATATTAACCGAAAAAGGTGGAAGCAAGCTATTTATAATTGATCCTGGCTAAGTCTCCAAGGAAGAGCGTTGAGCTACTGACATTAAAAGAAGCACTGCATGGGAGGCAACCTAGGGAATTCTATTATCTTTTAATTGATTTTGTTTATGTGTTAGTTTGCTTGATTTATTCAATGATGATTATGCTTGAATTGAGTTTGATTGATGTTCAGTTTGATTTTTGTTTGAATTTTAACTTGTTTTCTTTTCAAAATTTTTGATGATAATTTTAATTTGGTGTGTTTGTAGGTTGTGGGATCATAGAGAACTAATATCAAGCGTGGAAAAAGGTTTGGGATCATGACAATCACTAATTAGTGATTCCCACGATCGTGGGAATTCCATCCGGAGTTCCCTCCCATTTTCTTCTTTCACCCATTCTCAAATTTTCACTCCCTCTCTCTCTAACCCACGAATTTCTCTCCTCTCACTCTCTAAAACTCTTCAATTTTCCTCTAGATTCTTGATTTTCCTCTTACATTGGCACCAAGGAAAATGATAGCTAGGAAATGGGTTGATGAACTCTGCTCGCAAGTTTCCGGTAAAGGTAAGTGCGATTTAGCGACGACTTACTGCTCTCCCTTCCCAATCTATTCGGAAGAAGAAGGTACGTGTTTCCATGACCTCAGGGATAGAGAAATAGTCACTCCTAGGTATTTTTATTTTTAATTGTTAGAAAAAAATAGGAGTGAGATGACAACTTAAGCAACTAGTAGCAAACGTAGGATGGAATAGGTTTGTTCAGTGCGATGTACCTACTTATGCTACTATAACTTAAGAGTTTTTCACAACAGTCCGGTATAATCCTAAGATGGATATGTTTTGGTTTAGGTTAGTTGGACATGTTTTTAAACTTGATTATTTTATCATGCGTGAAATTTTCAAATTGTCAAATGCAAAAATTCTAGATGGTCACGCTGATTTTGATGTCGATTCTTATTGGAAAACTCTTACAGGTGAAGAACATTTTGACTCACGCAATGCACCAAATTCTTTAATCCTAAGTGTCGAGCATTTAACTTTACACAAATTTAAGTGTCTAACTGTGTTTAACAAAACTGAAAGTAAGAAATGCTCGACCAAAGAACTTTTCTTTTTATGGTGCATGGATTGAAAAGTTAAAATCAACACGCCTTTTAGAATTTGTCGATCAATAATAAGTGTTGTCAATAAAAAGAATTCATATTTTGGAATGACGCATGTTGTTACTGCTTTAGCTCTTTATTATAACCTTAATATGGAAGAGGTGCGTACAATGACACACGATATGTTTGACATATCGTATTTAAGGTGATCTGCGATTGTGGAAGTCCAGTCTATAGAACTCCGTAAACCTCAAACGCGTGCTGTAGTGAGGAACAAGAGGGGCCAAGATACAGTTACAAACCAACCCTCCACATCTCGAGCAGCTTCGGAGCCAGAGGAGGAAGCAGTAGAAGCATAACAAAGTGCACAAGTAGAGGTCAACCGATATCAACAAATTCTCGACCAGATGGCCGCCAATCAACAACATATGACATCCCAACTAAATGAACTCAGCACCCAAATGCAGCAAGTCCATAAGGAGCAGCACAGCTTGAAGAATAGGTTCTTCAACTTCTGTCAGAGAAATAATTTTGAAGCTCCTTCACCAACATCGTCGCCACTATCATCTGAATAAGCTTTTCTTACCCTTTTATTTTTAAATTTTGTTGTTTCTTTTGTTTGGTTTCACGTCATCTTCTTTTGTTTGGTTTCATGTTATTTTTCTTTTGTTTGGTTTTCTGTCATTATTTTTTGTTTGGTTTCATGTCATTGTGTGTTTCAATTTCTTTTGTTTGGTTTGAGGTCATTTTCTTATATTTGGTGGTTGACTTGTCACATTGAGGACAATGTAAATTTTAAGTGTGGAGAGGTGACTTCGACTTTCATAATTTCATTGTTTGCATTTTATTAGATAGGATTCATGTTTAGGCTAATATATGTGCTTTGTGTCAGCAACGGAACCGTACTTGAATCACTCTGATAAATATAGCCATGAAATTCTATCATGTTACTTGAAATTAGATTGAATGCATGCTTAAATTCGGATTAGGCTACTTGAATAGAAAGTAAACCATATAGAGTGATGAAAAATAGTTGGTTACATAAGCTTAGTCACAAATTGACATTTGAATAATGAGGTAGTGTAGAGATGTATAATGAGTTTTCATTTGAGCCAAAGTGAGAATTGAGCCATATGAATCCATACATAGTCATTCTATTTCTTTGTTGAGTGTTACTTCCTTAGGTTACTACCATCAGAATTTGCTTTGAATTGGTTTGAGTCTACTGGATGCATACTTAATAGAGATGATTTAGGCCCTTTTTCTTGCTTTAACCCTTGGCTTAAATGACCTACCCTTTGTATTATCCTTTGCTATCCCTATTAAGCCTTAACCTTTTGTTTCTTGAAAACACCCGAAATTTTAAAACTTTAAACCTTATTAACCTACCCGTTCACAAGCTTAGTAGAGTATTAAGTAATACATTAGTTGGGATCGTTGCCAAATTTTTTTTACCGCGATGAGTTGATTATACTTCTACTTATGAGTTACATTGTATATAGTGCTATTTCAAGTCATAGTTCATCCATGTATGAAGAAAAAGAAAGAAAAATGAAAAAAAATGTTGAAAAGAAAAATGAAAGAAAAAGAAAAAAGGAAGAACAATTGAGTAGCATAAATAAGTGTAGAGTATTAGTTTAATTTGTGCATCTCAAAGTATGTTTTAATTATCCCAATTTTATCTGCTTTTTACTTTACTAATGTTTTTGTTTAACCTTTTTTTCCCTCCTTACCCACCGTAGTCGTTACCACATTACAACCTTAAACAAGTTCTTTTGATCTATTTATGCATGCAATCATTGTAGAGGAGAATTGGTGTATTAGCAAGCCTATGGTAGTGTAGTCTCTTATGGGAAGTTTGAGAGAAACACTAACCATTAAACACTTGATAGAAATGAGTGAAAGCTGTGAGGAAAATTCATTTTGCATCTTTACTTATCTTTTAGTGACGATGTCAATTGTTGAGTTTGCTTATGTACACCAATGAAAAAGTAGTCATGATATGTGTATTAACTTAATATTTGAGTTAGTCTAAGTTTGAGGGATTGTATGATTTGATCTTTGTGAAGATAAAATGATAGAATTAAATGGTTGTATTTATTTTGTTTGAGGACAAGCAAAGATTCAAGTGTGGGGATGTTGATAGGTGTGCATTAGTCTATGTTTTTCTATGTAATTGGCATGTGTTTTCTTGCATACTTGTTGATTATTGTTGTAGTTTAGGATTCATTTTGTATATTTTTGTTTAGTTTGATTTCCATTGTTGTTCTTTTATGTTTGATGTTAATTTAAGGTAAAAATTGACTATTTTATGTAGGAAGGAAGATGGAGCAACTTGGAGGTTGAACTAGAGATCAAAGAGGAGAAGACAAGAGGAGTGCATTTATTGCAAATTCCCACGATTGTGGGAATCATGTCAATTCCCACGATCGTGGGAATTAAAATCCGAGACAATGAGCGGGGCTTCATTAAACTTAGGATTTTTGGACTATTAAAGCATAATTAAGCCTCCGTCTTAAAGGAGAGACAGAACCTTTCTATAGAAACACAATCCTTGAGTGAAGAACATATCTTTGGAGCCTTAAGGAAGGATTGAAGTCAAGGATCATCATCAAGATTGGGGAAAATAACACATCAACACCAAAATTTTTAGATTTTGGCAAAGAAGATAAGGAGTTCTTTTATTCAATTTTTTGTCAATTTTACTTCTTTTATTCTTTGTAAAATTGTTTATTTGAATGTTGATGATGTTATGGAGACCATGTTAGGCTGATTTAGTTTTAGGAATTGCTTTTGAACTATTTTGTTAGAACTCCTATTTTATTGAATTGAATGAAGTTGTCTTTGATGATTGCTGATTTTATTTGTTATCTTGCAACAAATTGAGAGAGTGAGTAAGATAAATTTGTGTGGGATTGTACAATGAGAGTTGACGACCTATAGACTTACAATCATCACTTTAATTGAATAGTTAGAAGAGAGATCTCAGCTGGTCAATTGATCACCCATAAGATAGTTTAATAACTAGTTGAATAGGTAGAGTCATTAGGTAGGTTGAGAGATCGTCCAATAGATTCCCTTTAATTTGATTAGGGATTATTAATTGCACCTTGAGAGAGGGTAGTTAATAAATTCGGAAATCTAGGGTGAGACACAATTTAATCAATAAAATAGGAGGGAGACAAAATAGGAAAAAAAAAAGAATCTCTAGTCTTTAGATTATTGAATTCTGATTTTTCTTCACTTTGGTATTATCTATTGCTTTGTGTTAGTCTTTTAATTTTATTTAATTTTCTAGATTATTTGCATTTAACAATTTCATTTCTTAAACAAAGTTTTATCTAAATTAACTGGTGTCTGGGCATCAATCTTTATGGGATCGATATATGCTCTTTTTAACTACAAGTCACGACCTGTTCACTTGCAGTTTTTGAGCGTAAAATGAGTGGATTGTGTTAATTAGTTACACTCAATAGTAAACTTATACAAACTTCATCCAATTTACCTTTGGAGAGTGAAGTTTTATCCTAAAAATAGGAAATGTGGCCGAAGAAACATTGTTAGCAATTAAATATTTAGAAGAAAAGTTTATGTCAACTATACTAATACTATTACTAGACTCAATAATAGCGATTATAGTTTTATGTCAATACACTTGATACATGCTTTAGTGTTGGAAGAGAAGGTGCCAGAGTTCATATCAAGTGGAGATATAGATGTTATTAAAGATAATGCTTATAGAATATTAAATAAAAGTGATGTGACATTACTCGGGGGATTTGATCTAGAAAAGTAAAATGACATGCTATTAAAGAACCCTTATAAGGAGAGCTTTGGAAATATATTTAGTAAGAGTAGTTATATTAAGACTTGAATATGAGCCTTTTCATGAAGCAATGCCTTTTAGGGATGATCGTCCAGTAATTGATGCTTATCCTGGCAAGGATTTGGATCTTGAGTTTATTTCCTTGTCCAATCCAGACTATTAGAAGAAAAAATCACTATGAGGAGTTATAGTTATATCATTTAAAGGAATTGATTGAGATGGAAAGTCTTGTTATTTCTACTTCGCAAACAAAGGCTGAAATAA
Organism: Erythroxylum longipes; assembly: GCA_027563885.1. Taxonomy (NCBI): domain Eukaryota; kingdom Viridiplantae; phylum Streptophyta; class Magnoliopsida; order Malpighiales; family Erythroxylaceae; genus Erythroxylum; species Erythroxylum longipes. Next base: position 13,029,385 of record JAOQMS010000006.1, on the reverse strand, counting down.
AAGTGAACAAAGCTCAAAAACATATGCTAAACTAGTTACAAAGGAAGAAAATGTTGAGATTTTTCTTTATAATTGTTAGGATTGTTTAACTATAAATATATTCTTAGCCTCCTAATTTTAGCTCCTAATTATAGCTGTAGGATTAATTGTTAAGATTTCTTTCCTTATTGTATATTACAACTAGTACGTTTATGAGAAAGTAACGGTGAACAAAATTATTTTTCCTTCTTTTTCGTCTCATCTTTCAAGTTGGTATCAGAGCATACAAAACCTTTTGAAGATGAGTGAAAAACTTGCTTCTATTGTTGTTCAATCTGAAGGAGATTTTAATACAGGCCATTATTATTTTCGAATCAAATTATGATGTTTGGTCATAATTAATGTAGATACATATTGCTAAAAGAGGGAAACTCTCTTATATCTGTGGCAAAAAAAGAAGTGGTATGCTAAAATAAAGAAGTTAAAAGATGGTTGCTAATGTCTATGAGTCTAGAGAATATAAAGCGATACTTACGTTTACCCACAGCTCATGAAATCTATAGTGTACATCCAAAAGCCTTCCACGATGGAAGTGATAAATTGCAGTTTTTTACCTTAAACCCAAAGACGTTCAATGCAAAAAAAAAGTTAAAGGCCTCTCTCTGAATACTATAGAGAGTTAACTGAAGTCTTTCAAGAATTAGATCACTAGGACAAAATTATCATGAAGGATCTTGAAAATATTGAAGCATTCTAAAAGTCAATTGAACGACTAAGGGTGCATATATTCCTAGCAGGTTTAGATGATGTTCTTAAATAGTTTTATGGAGTGATTCTAAGGAAGGACTTAATTCCATCTATAGAAGAATTTTATGCATTGATTTGGTAAGAGATAGTAAACTATGAAATGTTGAAAGGAGAATCTGGAAACCTTGAAGTTGTTGCTATGGTGGCTGGAAATGGTGGTGAAAAGTCTAAATAGAAATGCACTTATTTCAACCAAATTAGAAATATTAAAGATCAATGCTATGAAATTATAGGATATTCAAATTAGTGGGACCATAATTAAGCATCCTGAAAGAAGAAATTTAATAAAGCTTCAATTGTTGCCATTGCTAAGACCAAAATAAATGATGATGTCGTTGAGAAGACTTCTGCATTAATAGCAATTATAAGTAATGGTAGTAAGGCTTCTAATTTTCTGCACTTGTTTCTAATAGTAGATGGAAAATTGATTCTGGTGCTATAAATCATATGACCTTTCATTCTAGACAGCTCATTGAACTCACATAGTCCTTCTAAAAATTTGTTTCTAGTGTCAATGGTGACAAAATCCCAATTGTTGGGAAAGGATCTTTAACTCTTACTAATACTCTAAATTTGGATTATTTTTAGTTGTTCTATCCTTAGTAGAGATGGCAATAGGCTGACCCATGGGCCTAAATTCAAGTGCTTTCAACGGGCCAACCTATGGGCTAAATTAGGCCCAACTGCATCAGAGGCTCAACTTTTCTAAGTAAAATAACATCATTTTTCTTAGAAGAGTTAGGCCTTAGGTAAGCTTGAGCCCGGGAAACCTAGACCCAGACTTAATTAAAAAAAGAAGTTATTTTGTAATTTTAATTTAAAAAAATTATTTAAAAAAATTAACAAGGCCTGCCTATGCATCCTTAATCCTTAGATTATAACCTCTTGTTTGTTTATGAAATACAATAACCTTATCTTGCATTGTAATCTTTTGGCCTAACTTTTGTCTCTTTAAGGACATCCAAACGATGCAGATGATTGGTTGTTGTATTAAGGGAGGAAAGTTGTATTATTTAGACCTAACGTTAAACTAAAGTTAAACTGTAGTTGTTTGGATGGAGAAAAATAAAGTTAAATTGTAGTTGTGGCATCTATTAGGTATCTTAAAAAATTATTTCTGAGTTTGTTTGAAAAAATCAATGTCTCTAGTTTCCGGTATGATGTTTGTGTTCAAAATGTCATCAAAATTTATTTCCATTAGTGTTAAATAATAGTCCCTTACCTTTTGGTTATTCACTCTGATATCCATCTAAAATTTCAAATTTGGGTGGGTCTCATTGGTTTGTTACTTTTATTGATGATTGTACGAGGATGACTTGGTTATGGTTAATGAAATCCAAGAGTGAAGTGAATTTATTGTTCCATAAATTCTATAAAATCATTTAAACTTAGCACAATGCATAGGTTTGAGTTCTTCGCAGTGATAATGGTGGAGAATATCAAAGTTTTGAATAGAAACATTATTTGGAAGCACAAGGTATTATTACTAACATTATTTGGAAGCACAAGGTATTATTACTACTTGTGTGGATATACCCCAGTAGAATGGGGTAGCCAAGAGGAAAAATTGACATTTGCTAGAAGTTGTTCGTGGGTAATTAATTCTAGCTTATATGCCATTAACTTATTATAGAAAAACTCTTTCTTTCGCTATATATTTGATTAATCAAACTCCCTCTTACTCTATTGAATGTCAAACACCATTGAATGTCCTCACTAATGTTGTAGTTGCTCCACTAATACCAAAATTTCCTCCTTATATTTTTGGATGTGTAGCATTTGTGCATATCCATAAACACCAATGCAAAACTAAAAGGGGTGCTAGTGTTATCATTCTCGAACTAAACGTATGTTCATCACAATGAATGTAGTCTTTCATGAAGATACAATATACTTCTCTAAGTCTGAGTGTCAAGGAAGTACCAAAAGGAAATTTAGACTCTTGATTATGAACTTAAGGGGGAGTGTGAAGGTGATTTTCATCTTTCATATGGTAATGATGTTAGTGATGGTGCTAGTAATTAGTTGGAACATGAAGACGAGCAGGAAGAGGCTATTGAGCATGAAGGTACTAACAAAGAGGAGGATGTTGGTTTATCAAATGTAGAAGTTGAGATTCTTACTAATATACCACACCAATCGTTTACTGAGGATGTTCCTATTCCTAATCCTGAGCCAACCAAAAAATAACTACCATAGTAGAGGTATTCCTAGGCTTACATATGAACTTGAAAATTCAAGCAGAGTTAAAGATCCCATGAATATTTATATGTTAATCTGTCAAAATCAAATAGGAAATTTATAAATAAATTATCTGTTGTAGCTATTCCTAATAGAGTACAGGAAAAGCTCTAGAGGTTCCAAGGTGGAGAGTTGTAATGAATAAGGAAATGAAGTCTTTGTAAAAAAATAAAACTTAGGAAATTGTTGAATGTCCACCAGGAAAGAAGCCAGTTGGATGCCAATGGGTTTACACTGAAAAGTATAATACAGATGGCACAGCTGAAAGGTTCAAAGCGAGATTAGTGGAAAAGGGGTATATCTAAACCTATTGGATTGATTACATAGGTACATTTTCTCCTATAGCTAAAATAAATTTTGTTAGAGTATTGTTGTCCCTAGATGTAAACTTAGATTGACATTTGCAACAATTTGATGTAAAGAATGCCTTTCTACATGGTGACCTGTCTAAAAAATTCTGTATGGAGCTTCCACCAGGTTGTATGGTAGCAAAAAAGTAGAGTAAAAAGGTTTGTAGATTAAATAAATCATTTTATGAGCTAAGCAGTCTCCAAGAGCATGGTTTGGAAGGTTCATAAAGTCTATAATGACTTTCGAATATCATCAAAGCAATTCTGACCAAACTTTATTCTTGAAAAAAATGCAAGGTAAAATCCTGCTCTTATTGTTTATGTGGATGACATGGTGGTAACAGGAGATGATATGGAAAAGAGGAACGCACTACAAGAATACTTTTCTAAATAATTTGAAATGAAAGATCTTGGTTACTTGAAATATTTTCTTAGGGTTGAATAAAAGAAAGGAAATTTTCTATCCCAAAGAAAATATCCATTAGACTTATTACTTGAAACTGGTATGTTAACATGTCAACTAACTGATACACTAATTGAGTAAGCCTTGAAGTTATGTGTAAAAGCAAACCAAATACTTGTTGATAAAGGAAGATACCAAAGGCTAGGAGGAAGGCTAATATACTTGGCTCACATAGGACTCGAGCTTGCTTATGCTTTGAGTGTTGTTAATCAGTTTATGCATAATCCTAGAGAACATCATATGAAGGCAGTTTCTAAAATTTGCTCCAAGTAAAGGAATTTTATTTACTAAAAACTAGATTAACAAAATATAGTTGCACATACAGATGTTGATTGGGCTGAATCAATAGAAGATAAACAATCAACTTCTGACTACTTCCCATTTGTGGGTGGTAACCTAGTTATACAGAGAAGGAAAAAATGAAATGTGGTGGCTTGCTCAAGTGTGAAAGATGAATTCAGAGGTATAACACTTAGTCTTTATGAAGCTATATGGTTTAGACTACTTTAAAAAGATTTAGGCTATCCAATGAAGCAACCAATTAGTCTATATTGTGACAATAAATCATGATCGAGCAAAGCATGTTGAGGTTGACAGGTTCTTTATTAAAGAGAATTTTTGAAAAAATTGTGAAGTATCCTAAGATTTGGTCTAAAGATCAATTGACTGACATTTTTACCAAAGCAGCTTCAAATCATATATTCTCAAATTTCTTAGCAAGTTAGGCATGTATGACATTTATGCGCCAACTTAAAAGAGAGTGTTGAGATTTTTCTCCATAATTGTTAGGATTGTACAACTGTAAATATATTCTTAGACTCCTAATTATAACTGTAGGATAATTATAATTGTAGGATTAATTATTGAGATTTTGTCCCTCATTGCACATTATAACTAGTATGTTTATGAGAGATTAACAATGAACATAATTATTTTTCCTTATTCTTTGTCTCATCTTTCAAGTGAAAGACTATCTAGACTAATGGATGTTAAGATCCAATGCAGTGGAGAAGGTGATGTTTGTGGAGGTGACTCGTAGGTTCATTGGTTGGCATCATAGGGTTAGATTAAATCGTCAACCATTTAGTATTGTTAGAGATTCCTCCAGATCAAGGAAGAGTTTGGCCAATGATTATATGGCTTTATCTTGGAGTATATAAGATAATGAAAGAGATTAGGCAACCAAGAATGACAATAAAGATAGGTCCTTCTTTTTATCTATATTGTCAAATTTAGCAATCCATTTCACTTATGTTTACTATCAATTGTTTTCTATTTTATCTATTTGTGTAGCAAATGTCAATAAAAGTTGATACATGAAAAATCGACAAAGAAAAGCAGTGTTCATACATCATGAATTAAGAAAAAAGATTAGTGAAGTGAACGTAACTTAAATTGGTCATCAAGTTTTAAGTTTATATTGACTCTTTCTTTTATCTTTATCATGACAATAATTGATGTATTATTTGAATTTTATTAATTGAGATCATCTTTTTCTTCGAAACCTATTAAGTAAAAAAGAAAACATCCACTTTAGTTTTGGTTAGAATAAGTTCAATCTCAAACAGTGACTTTCAAAATTAAATTGAGTTTGAACTTTCACTATGAACATGCATAACATTTGAACTCCTAAAATCAACAAAAAATAAAATTTATTTTCTATTCTATTTCTATCTTGATTTAGATTGTTATAAGATTGTAATTCTTATTTTTATTTTCTTTAGGCTTGGTAATTAAGTATCACTTATTTTCTACATGCATATTAGAAAATTTTCATTTGGGCCTTAATTCAAGAAGACCAGTTTAGATAATAGTTTTGAAATTAATTAAGCAACAAGATCAATTCAAAAGAATCACACCCAAGGTCCAAACTTAAAATCAATCTTAAAAATAAATATGCACTTCTTTCTTTTCTTCCATTGTATGCTTTACATGTGAAATTTGTAATGTAAGAAGAAAATGAGGAAAAGAAGAGAAGTGAGAAATCATAATTTAAAATAATAAAATGATCTTAATAAATTAAGGTAAATAAATAAAATAATAAAAGCCCAATTATTTAGGAGAAATCCAATTTAATCTTAGATTCTAATTCAAGTGACCCAAATCACATAATCAACCAAAGCCAAATCTAAACTAATTCAAAGCCCTAGGTGCCAGGAAACTAAACCCTACTAATTTCCAAATTAAAATAAAATTTTCATTTAACCTTAATACTATTTCTAGACATTTCATCTTCATTTTAAGCCCTATGACTCGGGTTTATCTTCATTTTACACTATGTCTCATTCTAGACATTTTATCTACATTTTAACATTACTAATCATAGGAATTTTATCTTCATTTCAAGGTCTATGATTCATTTTAGGCATTTTATCTTCATTTTAATCCTAAAGACCCAACTCTAAATATTTTATTTCTATTTTAAGCCCTAAGAATAATTCTAGGTACTTTATCTTCATTTTAATTCCTAAGTCTTATTCTAGACATTTTATTTTCATTTCAAACTACTCATTCTAAGTATTTATCTTCATTTTAAAACCTGACTTAGCTCTAGGCTTTTTATATCAATTTCAAACTCTATGACCTAACTCTAAGCATTTTCTTTATTTCAAAGCCTTATGATTGAATATAGTTATTTTATCAGTTTTTCAGTTTTAAGTGAATCATAAACTTTTAGTTGCCTAACCGTATATTCTCTTCTTTAACATATATTTTTTTAAAACTTACACATGAAATCATTTTAGTTCGAACTCCCTAAATCTATAAAATCTTTTTTAAGACTAGGTAACTGTTTGGATGAACATAGTGGAGTACCTAACACCTTTATCATTTTATAATTAACCTATGAACTTTCATTCTCAGGTTTAAGAATTCCTAGTTCCTTTCCTTTTAAGTTTTTCTCTCTCTTTCCTTGAATATGGTATATTGGAAACTTCATTATTTTTATCCAAGTTTTTTTCATAAGTCATCCCTTTATGTTCAGTGTGTAATAATAAAATGTAAGTGATAACTTTGGCTATATTGGCTTTCTTAGTTATATAAGGGCATGCTTTCTTCCTTTATTTGGTACAAGCTTGTTTATTATACTTTATATTGTTACATTTTTTTCTAAATTTATCGAGCCACCGATAATCCAATATTTTTAGTTTTTTGTGTTGGTTTGAGTACATGTCATTTTCTAAACTAAGTTTCTACCTAGGATTTATTCAAAAATTAGCTAATAAACTTGGAATTTTGTAGGCATTGGCATCTTTAGCTAGGTAATAATGGTGGTTTACCAATGTAGAATGGAATTTTGCATGTAAACCTTTTCTTATAAAGTGAAAAAAGTATATAAGGAAAGATTGCCAACCAAGACAATAATGAATTTAATCACATTCCTTTCAACGATAGGTCTAAACCTATATTTTTATGATTAAAAAACATATATATGCTGATGTTCTTATTTTTGGTGATATTAGTAGCTCGACTATAATATAATTAAAGTAACTTGTGAAAGATTAAGTTCAATAGAAGGAAAAAGTGACAAATGAGCTAGTTAAATTAATTAAGCAATTAAAGGATAAGAAAATAAAAAAAGTGGAGCACATATACAATTTATAAGAGATTCAAAGCAATAAAAGTCAAGTTACCTAAGATGCAAGTAATTTTTTGTTATTTTAACTTATTATTTTAAGTTTTCAGTAATCTAAGGTTTCAATCATTACAAGATCATTTTTACGAGGCATGTAATGCATAAATTCTTTGATAATTAAGAGAAAATTTGTTTTGAATTTTACGTAAAAGCATTTAGTCTTAAGTTTAGAAGATTTTGAAATAGAGTTAGATAAAGCTTTTATTACTTTTTTTTTACTTCTAGAAAACTTTAAGTGTTGAAGATTGATTCCTTAAAGTACTTTTGAAAGTTGATTTCCATAAGGATTTGACTTATTTAAAGGTCGGTTTAGCTAGCCAACCTAGGAAAAAAATTATATAATAAGTGCACTTTTCTAGCCCAGGGGATAGGTTAGCATAATTCCCATCCAAACATACTTAGACTAGCCAAAGGTATGTGGTCGGTTAGTCAAATATATTAAAAAGTTAGTCTTTATAATATTTAATTTATAAGTTTAATAATCATTTAAAATAGTTTTGGGTATAAATAAATTATTATGGAGTTATGGAATGAACTTTTAGTATTAAAGGGAATTTGGAAAGCTTTGGGGGTGGTTGGGGTGTTGGGTTGGCTAAAAGCTCAAATTGGGGCCTAATCTTATTGAGTTTGGTCAGTTAAGGACTTAAAACTTATAAGTTACTCAACGAACGTCTAAATTTTAGGACTTAAAACATATAAGTTACTCAACGAACGTCTAAATTTTCACGAGTCTGCTCAATTTAAGACTTTTTAAGACAAAAATTAAGAAGTCTCATGCATGTGCCGTTACAGACAAGTTAGTTAGTCTTTAAATGTCAAGTTAAAAACACGTAGATTTTTATAAAACAAAAATAAATAAAACATTTATTTTTGCTTTCTAGTTAGTTGTCAAACTCAAAAATATTCTTGGACCTGCCCCATCCATTAGTTCTTTTGCTTTTTAGTTAGTTGATTTTGATACAGATAATCCATTCGGCGTTGGGGGGGGGGTTTGGGGGTGTTGGGTTGGCTAAAAGCTCAAATTGGGGCCTAATCTTTTTGAGTTTGGTCAGTTAAGGACTTAAAACTTATAAGTTACTCAACGAACGTCTAAATTTTCACGAGTCTCCTCAATTTAAGACTTTTTTGGACAAAAATTAAGAAGTGTCATGCACGTGCCGTTATAGACAAGTTAGTTAGTCTTTAAATGTCAAGTTAAAAACAAGTTATAAGTTTTAAGTCCTTAACTGACCAAACTCAAAAATATTCTTGTACCTGCCCCATCCATTAGTTCTTTTGCTTTTTAGTTAGTTGATTTTGATACAGATAATCCATTCGGCGTTGGGGGGGGGGTTTGGGGGTGTTGGGTTGGCTAAAAGCTCAAATTGGGGCCTAATCTTTTTGAGTTTGGTCAGTTAAGGACTTAAAACTTATAAGTTACTCAACGAACGTCTAAATTTTCATGAGTCTCCTCAATTTAAGACTTTTTTGGACAAAAATTAAGAAGTGTCATGCACATGCCTTATAGACAAGTTAGTTAGTCTTTAAATGTCAAGTTAAAAACACGTAGATTTTTATAAAACAAAAATAAATAAAAACATTTATTTTTGCTTTCTAGTTAGTTGTCAAACTCAAAAATATTCTTGTACCTACCCCATCCATTAGTTCTTTTGCTTTTTAGTTAGTTGATTTTGATACAGATAATCCATTCGGCGTTGTTACAAGCCTACAGGTGTGTAAAAAAATGTCTCTGCCTTCACCATTCACCAGTACTCGTCAACACTGGAGAGGGTAAGACAAGGGGTGGACGCTGTCTAAGAGGGTGAGACACTGTTGTTGGAGAGAGAGATGTCGCTATCAGTCATCAACATCGCTCCTATCCAGAACCATTGTTGCTTCCTGATCAGGTAGCATCGTCACTGCATCATATCTGGGTTTTGGTTTCGTGTTTCTCAGACCTTAAAAATATTCATTATGTGTCTTATTTCTGGGTTTGCATGGTGAACTATATGTAGGAAAACAAAACTATGTCAAATTACTGCACATAAGTATCTTATTTCGCTGTCGAGTGCTTAATAATGAACAGGTACTAATATTACTATTAATTTTACTCAATCAACACAAAAGTTCATGGTCAGACATTTGTTTCATATTTACACTAGAATCAACCTTCAGTTTTTTTAAATAATAAGCAGTAGAGGTAGAGGCGATTGCCCGATGATGCTGGTGCCAGAATGAGGATTCCCGTGGAGGTGGGGCCCATGTATGTGGTGGTGGTGGTGGCGGAGGCGGTGAATGAGAAAGATGTTTGGGCCAGATGTGTATGTGGGATTGGTCCATTGATGGATGACCCCATACATGCAAGGGTCTACAAGCTGGGTGCTACAATGGAGCCACCAGAGGGAAGCCTATTGTGGGTACATGCCAAGGATTCATGTCTCTCTTGCTACTACATCCCATAGCCGCTGGCACTGTTGGGTCCCGATTTTCTTAGGATTTATTTTATTAAATTATCAAGCATGAAAATAAATTAGAATTTATGAATTATAAAATTTTTGGAGTTTAATATGATATATTATGAATTCTATATGGTAGCATGAATTAAAAAGAAAGAATTCAAAATTAAGTAGAGGAGTTAGTAGGAATTTGATTTAGTAAGGAAGGGTAAAATTGGAGAATAAAAATTTTTGTCTTAAGTTAATAAGACAAAGAAGCAAAGGAGTCGTGAGAGTTAAGTAAAACAAACAAAAAGAGAGAGTGTCGTGGAAAAGACTAGAAGGAGAGAAGGAGAAAGAAAGGGAAGAAGAAGGAAAGAGAGAAAAAGGAGAAAGAAGAAGAAGGAAAAGTTTATGTGAGTTTTTAGGTATTCTTTGTCTATTCTTTTTGTTTTGATAGATGAAGGAAGTAGAGAAAGTAGGTTTTATGTAATGAAAATGAAGAGAGAGAGAGAAGAGGAATAAGAGAACTATGTTCTTAGATTTCTTTATGAACTTAAGTAGATCTTAGTTCTTCTAGTTAGATAAATCAAGAATAGATCAAGCTTAAGCTCATTCATGGATAGTTAGGTTTAAGGAAAGCTTCTTTCGTGTGTGTTGATTAAATGAAAATATATGTTTGTGAAGGGAATCAAGCTAGTCGAAGTCAAGAGCAAGGAGAAAAGCAAGTTTGATCTTGGAAATATCAAGTAAAATAGGTGAGTAATATGTTTATATTTTTGTGATGATGAGAAAAAATATTTGTGTGTATGAATGCTATTGATGTTTGTCTTGACTTATTGTGAATGTAGGAAAAACATTCTCTAATTTTATATCATGTTTGCTTGTGTGATTGTGTTGCTTTATGCTAAGGAAAAACAGAAACTTAAGAAGCATTAAAAATATGATTTTGATATGTATGCATATGAAATCTGTTTATATGGGTAAGAGAGATACCATTTCATTCGTCACGTGCACATCGACGTAAGGCCTTCTCCCAGCTACCTGCTTGTGGCATGTGAGCTCCGAAAAATGGACTCATTTCATTCATGGTGTAAACGTCGGTTTTACCATTTCGTTCTATGGGATTCTCTCGAGCCATTTTGTTTATGTATTACATCCTGAATTGTTGGATATGGAAGATGTTTGAATGATATTTTGTGATCATTGAATGAAAAATATGAGCTAAATTGTATGGTAATGTGTTTCAGATATATGTGAAAGTTTTAAATTTTGATTGTGATCTACTAAGTTTAGCATGTGGTTTATATATATATAAATATACTTGAATGTGTGTGGTTCGTTATCGCTGGTTATAAACATATTAGTCACTGAGCTTCCTAGCTTACCCCACTATTTTTCCACTCCTTAGGTGAAGAAAAAACAAAACAACATTTACTTGCAAAATTCAGCAGACTCTAAGGATTTTTATCATTTGTAACTTAACTAGGTAGTTTAGAAACTTTTGGCACTTAGAATCATTTCAAGCATGAGCATCCATGAATATGTTCTGCATTTTGCTACTGATGTGGTTTTTGGGATTTGTAATATGGAGTTGTTCAAGAACTCTGTTCATTGACAGTTGATAGAAAAATGTTGCAGAGATTCTTATATGTATGTGTAAAATGTGATGCTCTGTCAAATGTTAATGTGGTTGGAAGTGAAATTTTTGTTGCATTATGGCTTTTGGAATGGATTTTTCTTCAGTAAAAGTGTTTAGATTGGAAGTTGTATGTATGAAATTGAATGTTGGATTCGGGTCTTGTAGTTGTAATTACTAGTTTCACACACACAAATATATATATGGATGTTGATAGCAGATGAATGAAAATAAAGGGTTAAAATGTAGTCTGAAACTTCAAGGCATAAACTGTATTAGTCTAAGCAAAATTAGACAAAAATGTCTTCATGAAAGTTGTAGATATTTTTCTTAGCTTTCTAACGACATAAAATTTGTAAATTTTAGAATTTTGGGTTGAAAGTTTTGATGGTTTGAAGGGTGGGAGTGTGACTGGAAAGTCGCGAATTCTCTTCTTTATTTTCTTCTCCCTCACACCCGTGCATGTTTCACTCATGCCTGTGGCTTCTTTGCTCTTCCCTCATGCCCGTGCATAAACCCTCACCCCTGTGACCCTTTTATTTTCCTCTTAGACCCATGCATAAACTCTCACCCCCGTGATATCACCTCCCATTGTCACGGTTGTGACAATTTCATTTCACAGCCGTGACAACTCTTCCCATTGTCACGGCTGTGACATTGTTATGTCATGGCCATGACAATTCCATGAAAAATTCATGGTTGTGACATTTTTATGTCATGGCCGTGACAATTACAAATGTTATACAAAAACATTTTATTGGTTAAGTTCTAAGTGATTATATATGTTATCCGACCCCCATTTAATTTATTTTCATGTCTAAAATTATTTTATGACATTTGATTATTAATTTTTTATTTTAGAAAAGTCCCACCATGAATTTCCTTATCTAAATTTTAATTTAATTATATGCTATAATTTTATTTTTTTGAAATGTTCCCAAATGTGTTTAATTATTATTTTATTAAATCCCAATTGTGGCACGTAGTTGCCATGAAATCCGAATCGAGACCCGGGCCCAACATCTTTGGTATGAGAGCCCATGGTTTCTAAGGATTCTTAGGCTTAGAATCTGTTATGTTATGAATTATTATGCTATGTGATTAATTGTTATTGTGTTAAATTGATTGATTGCATTAAGTGACATGCATATCATGCATACATGTAGGACGTAACATTTAAAATGACAATAAGCTAAATGATAATAGTTTATTGAAGGAGTAAAATGCCACCTCGTAGAAGAACACGAGGAGTTTTACAAGGATATGCTGCACCTGATTCTCCACCGATCTAAGAAAGGAGGGTATTGATGAGTCTAGAGCCCCGACGATTACTGAGGCGACAGTAGGGCAGGCAAGTGAGCCCTTTCAACCATAAACACAGGAGTCTCCTCTTCCACTAGAGCAGATGCCTAATCCTTTCGATCCCAGAATGTTCGAAGCATTTGCTCAGGCTTTTGTTCAAGCCATGGGTCAGATGCCATCCACTTCCACTCCAGCACCAACTAAGAAAGGAAGACAATTTGATAAGATGAGGAAGTATGGTGTATTGGATTTTTATGGAACAACTGATCCAAAGGAAGCTGAAACATGGTTGAGGAAGACTGAAAGAATATTGGAGCAGATGGATTTTGTATATGAAGAAAAGATGGTGTATGCTGCGAGCTTGCTACAGGGTGATGCCTTGCATTGTTGGGAAAGACAGTAGAGTTTGTGCTGGAAAAAGGTGAAAAGACAATGTTTGTGGGAGATAAGAGAGCAAGCCCATCTAAATTTATTTTGGCTCTAACAGTAGAGAAAATGATGAAGAAGGGGAATGAAGCATACTTAGCATATATGGTAGACACGAAAGCAGATGAAAATTTATAAAATATTCTAGTAGTCAAGGAATTTCCAGATATCTTTCTAGATAAATTATCAGGACTACCACCACACAGAGAGATCGAGTTCACCATAGAGCTTCTTTTAGGCATTGCACCAATCTCTATTCCACCTTATAGAATGGCACCGGTAGAATTGAAGGAACTTAAAGAGCAGTTAGAAGAAATGTTGGAGAGAGCTTTTATTAGGCCTAGTTCTTTGCCTTGGGGTGCTCTAGTTCTTTTTGTTAAAAAGAAAGATGGATCCTTGAGGATGTGTGTGGATTATAGGAAGCTCAATCATGTCATTATTAAGAATAGATATCCCCTCCCACGTATAGATGATTTGTTTGATCAATTACAAAGAGCAAAAGTCTTCTCCAAGATAGACTTGAGATCGAGTTATCATCAATTGCAAATAAAGGAGTCCGATGTGTTAAAGACTGCTTTCAGGACACAATATGGGCATTTTGAGTTCTTGGTTATGCCCTTTGGATTAACTAATGCTCCTGCAGCCTTCATAAATTTAATGAACAGGGTCCTCAAGCCTTTCCTAGACCAATTTATCATAGTCTTTATTGATGATATATTGGTTTATTCTAAGAGCGATCAGGAGCATGAAGAACATTTAAGGATTGCCTTGGAGATACTGAGAAAGAAAGAGTTGTATGCCAAATTTGACACATGTGAATTTTGGCTAAGGGAAGTGGCATTTCTTGGACGCATCATTTCAGAAAAGGAGTACATGTGGATCCACGAAAAATAGAAGTTGTTGTAAAATGAGAAGCACCCAAGAATGTAGCAGAAGTGAGGAGTTTCTTGGGATTAGTTGGTTAATACAGATGATTTGTAGAAGGTTTTTCTATTATAGCAGATGCACTTACAAAATTGATATGGAAGAATCAAAAGTTTGTATGAAAAGAAGAATGTCAGAAGAGTTTTGAGGAACTGAAGAAGAAACTCACAACTACACCAATTTTGACATTGCCTTCTGGTAGTGATGGATATACTATATATAGTGATGCTTCGAGGAAAGGATTAGGGTGCATGTTGATGCAAGAAGATAAAGTGATTGCGTATGCTTCCAGACAATTAAAACCCTATAAAATGAACTATCCCACGCATGACTTGGAATTGGCTGCTATAGTCTTTGCATTGAAAATATGGAGAAATTACCTATATGGAGTCACCACTAGGGTATTTACAGACCATAAGAGTCTTAAATATTTGATGAGCTAGAAAGAGTTAAATTTGAGGTAAAGAAGGTGGTTCGAATTATTAAAAGACTATGACTTGATGATAGACTACCACTCGGGGAAAGCAAATGTAGTAGCGGATGCACTGAGTAGGAAATCTACTATAGCACATGTGAAGATGATATATCTACCTTTGTTGAAGGAATTAGCCAAGCTTAAGGTGAAGTTGAGACAAGTTAAATCCGGTGGTATATTGGCTAATTTTAGAGTAATGCTAGTATTAAAGGAAAAGATGAAAGAATTGCAGGAACAAAGTGAATACTTTGGAAATAGAAGTAAGAGAAGATGGACTAACAATAGTAGGAAACAGACTATGTATTCCAAATATGCAAGAGTTAAAGGATGAAATTTCGGATGAGGTGCACAATGCTCCATATACAATGCATCCTAGAAGTACAAGAATGTAGAGAGATTTAAAATAATATTTTTGGTGGCGATGAAGGAAGAAAGATGTTGCTGAGTATGCTGGGAAATGCTTGGTATGTCAACAAGTCAAAGCAGAACATCAAGCATCCACTGGTAAGCTTAAGCCCTTGTTTATTCCTGAATGGAAATGGGAAAATATTACTATAGATTTCTTAATGGGATTATCAAGGACCAGTAGGAAACATGATGCAATATGGGTGATTGTTAATAGGCTAACTAAGTCCGCACATTTCTTGCCAATTAGACAGACAAATTCTTTGAATTCTTTGGCCAAGAAATACATAGATGAAATAATTAGACTTCATGGGATCTCTAGTTCTATAGTCTTAGATAGAGATCCCAGATTCACTTCTAGATTTTGGGAAAGATTGCAAGAGGCTTTGGGAACTAAGTTATATTTTAGCACAGCTTTCCATCCACAGATAGATGGTCAATCAGAAAGGACAATAAGGACATTGGAGGCCATGTTAAGAGCTTGTGTAATGGACTTCAAAGATTCATGGGATGAGCATCTACCTTTGATTGAGTTTGCTTATAATAATTTTTATTACTCCAAAATTCAAATGGCACCTTATGAAGCTTTGTATGGTAGGAGGTGCAGAACCCCTATTTGTTGGGACGAGGAAGGTGAAAGAAAATTTTTAGGACCTGAGCTGGTACAAGCTATAGTCGACAAGATTAAATTGGTGAAATAGAGGCTCAAAGCAGCTCCAGACAGGATGAAGAGTTATACAGACGCATGCAAGGAGGAGATGGAATATGAAATTGGGGACAAAGTATTTATTAGAGCTTCACCATGGAAAGGAGTATTAAGATTTGGTAAAAGGGGTAAACTCAGTCCAAGATATATAGGCCCTTATGAGATTATTAAGAAGATTGGGCCTCTTGTCTACAAGTTAGCTTTGCTGCTAGAGTTATCGAAAATTCATAATGTCTTCCATGTATCAATGCTAAGGAGATATTGATCGGATCCATCACACATAGTCCAACCTTCAGAAGTTCAATTAAGGGAGGATTTAACTTATGAAGAACAAACAGTGGCGATCTTAGATTCAAAGGAAAAGGTCTTACGGAATAAAAGTGTGAAGCTGGTAAAAGTTTTGTGGAAGAACCATGTAAGAGAGGAAGCAACATGGGTATCTTTGGAAGCCATGAAGGAGAAGTACCCATACCTATTTATAGACTCAGATAAGAATTTCAAGGACGAAATTCTTTAAGGAGGGGAGAAATGTTAGGTCCCGATTTTTCATAGGATTTATTTTATTAAATTATCAAGCATAAAAATAAATTAAAATTCATAAATTAGAAATTTTTTGGAGTTTAATATGATATATTATGAATTTTATATGGTTGCATGAATTAAAAAGAAAGAATTAAAATTAAGTGGAGGAGTTAAATAAATATATGTGTGTTTGAAGGGAATCAAGCTAGTCGAAGTCAATAGCAAGGAGAAGAGCAAGCTTGATCTTGGAAGTATCAAGTAAAATAGGTGGGTAATATATTTACAGTTTTGTGATGATGAGCAAAAATATTTGTGTATGAATGTTATAAATGTTTGTCTTGACTTATTGTGAATGTGGGAAAAATATTCTCTAAATTTATATCATATTTGTTTGTATAATTGTGTTGCTTTGTGCTAAGGAAAAGCAAAAACTTAAAAAGAATGAAAAATATGATTTTGATATGTATGCATTTGAAATCTGTTTATATGGGTAAGAGAGGTACCATTTCATTCGTCATAAGTATGTCGACTTAAAGCCTTCTCCCGGCTACCCGCATGTGACATATGAGCTCCAAAAAAATGGACTCATTTTGTTCATGGTGTAAACATCGGTTTCACCATTTCGTTTTATGGGATCCTCTTGAGCCATTTTATTTGTGCATTGCGTCCTAGATTGATGGATATGGAAGATATTTGAATGATATTTTGTGATGATTGAATGAAAAATCTGAGCTGAATTGTGTGACAATGTATATGAAAGGCTTAAATTTTGAATGTGATCTGCTAAGTTTAGCATGTGGTT
>JAOQMS010000006.1:12934356-12971553 GCA_027563885.1 Erythroxylum longipes | reverse complement strand
TTTTTTCTTAAATCTTTAATTATTAATGTCAGTTTATCTTCAAGAAAATTTGTCAAAATGCAATTTCCCACAGCGGTAAAGGGGAAAAAATTGTTGGTTTGCTTATGGTTATGCTTGGAACAATATGACTCTTATGAATTTCTCTTCAAATATCACAATTATACTTAAATTCTTTTAGGAATACTAAAAAAGAATAAGAAATTAGTACTTTACTCATACTTTCAATCATATAAATATAAAATTTCTTTGTGTGTGTGTGTGTGAAAAATGAAAATTTATATGTAAGATATATTGTATGAGAATGTTATCTTTTAAAATTTTAAGTTCTCATTAAATTTTAATTAAGACATATTTATAATAAAATTTAAATTATAAATAATGTGTTTAGAGGATGAACAAGTGTTTCTTATTTTTATTTCAAAATACTTGCATTCATTCATTGCAAAAATAAAGAAAAATATCTATTACTTTAATTTATTTTAAATTTGTACAAAGAAAAGGTTTCAACATAATTATGAAATAAAATTTTAGAGAATAATTACTAATAATAATTAAAACTCTCTAGGTTTTAGTGATATATTAATTACCTATAACTTGTAAGAATTTTAAAATTGTAATTGTTAGGTCTATAAAAATTAATGAGTTTTAATAATAGAATGATATTCTCTTTGGAATTAGAATAATGTTACAAGTTTTTATTTCTCTTTTTTTAATTTTACTTATACTTGATGTATATATTAAATTCTACATGTATAATATAAATAACTTTAAATGTTTTTGTTTCATATTTCACTTCTAGTTGCTTGTTTCTTTAGTACGAATTGTTGTTGTACATTGCACTACTTAGAGAGTTATAGATATTTATTATTCTTTTATTTAATGTTTTGATGTAATATTATTTATTATAAGAACAAATTGTAATATTTTAAATACTTTGTATTGTCCTTTATTTTATGTTTGTATGATCTTTTTTATATAAATTGTGATTGTCATTTATATGTAAAACATGTGAAAGGTAATATTAATATAAATTAATAGATTGTTATTATTTTAATTTTTATCATGCTTGGTGTAAATTATAAATTATAAATTATAAATTATACAGTACAATATAATAAAGGATTATTTTGTAATTTTAAAAAAAGCAGGGACTATTTTATAAATTTAAACAATTATCTGAAACAATATGCAGTATTGACTGATACTGATATGTTATGAACCACAACTATATCTGGTATCGGTAACGGTACGATATTCATAACATTGCGAGATAGGCAACTAGTTTATAGGTCCCATTCCAAAGAGCTTAAAAAAGTGTGGAACCTTGGTCAAAGTCAGGCTCGAAGGAAACCAACTTACTGTAAACATTTCTGAAGCCTTTGTCATATATCCTCTATTGAAGTTCATAAATATTAGTAATAAATTGTACAGCGAGGGTTAATTTCATCTAGCTGGTAGCAGTGCTTCAATCTAACAACATTGAAAGTGGCCAATAATAGTATCATAGGAGAGATACCAGGAGGAATTAAAGAGCTTGAAATTGTTGTTCAATGTTTTATTGGATGACATCAATCTTTCAGGCAGCATTCCTCTAGAAGTAGTAATGTTTTCTATTATTGAACACTTTAACTTGGTAGCAGATAATCAAAGTGGTCCCATTTCAAGACAACTAGGGTAATGCACTAAACTGTTAAAACTTGAATTTGAGTATGATAGAATTTTGGGAAAGTGTTTCATTTAAGTTTGGTAATTTGATTTTCCTCCAATATCTTGATCTTGGTTAGAATCTTTTGATAGGAGAAATTCCACAACAACTGGTTGGATTGAAAATCCTGAAGACATTGAATTTCTCAAACAAGTTGTTTGGTTCTATTATGTCATCTTTCGACTCCTTGTTGGGCTTGACAACTGTTGACATATCCTTTAGGGCCTGTTTGGTTAGATATTAATTAATGGAATAGAATAGAACAGAACAGAGCAGAACAGAACAGTTTATAATAGAATAGAACATAACATAGTGAAAAGTTATTTGAGAGGGATGGAATGGTTCATAATGTAATGTAATGACTCTTTGTTTAGAAGATGGATGGAATAGAATGTAATGTATAATAAATGACTATTATACCTCTAATATTAAAATGGTTGTTGCAAGAGGTTTAACACTATAATTCTAAAACAGAAATTATGTCTAATTAAAAAGTCACTGATGTGACTTGTTTTTATATTTTCTATTTTAAAATAATAAATGTTTTATTATTTTATTATTAATTATATAAAATTTATTGTTAATTATATAAAATATTATTGTTAATTATTTAATAAATTTTATTATATTATATGTGATTTATTTTTAAAAATTATTTATTTATATTTTCATTTATATAGAAATATATACAAACAATTAAAGAATAATTTTCTATATATTTTCATTAATAAAAATTTTATTAATTTTTTATTTTTATTAATTATATACAAATTTTTTATTAATAATATAAAATATTATTGAGGGTGATAAGCTTGTGGACCATAATAAATGAGTTTGGGGAAATGGGGTTAGGGTTAGAAAAAATAATTGGTATTAAGAAAAATTATTGAGGGTATATTAGGTAGTATGTATTTATTAGTTTACGTTCCATCCTAAACCTCCCAAATCGGAGGTTTCATATTTTCACTGTTTAAGATGGAATGGAACGTAAAATGAAACCCTTCGCTTTTATCTCATTCCTTTCCATTCCATTATGAAACTCTCAACTAAACGATGGAAGTGTGTTACGTTCCATCCCGTTCTATTATTAACCCCTCAACTAAACAAGGCCTTAATGAGTTAGAAGGAGCTATTCCTGACATTGGACCCTTTCCAAGTGCTCCGTAATCCTTAAGCAATAACAAAGGTTTGTGTGGAAATGCTACTGGTTTGGTAGCTTCTCCTTCATCTATGGGCTGCAAGTAGGATAGAAAAAGAAGCAAAATGTTGGTTATTTTTATTGCAGTTCACATTTTGTGTACATTACTTCTTTTTTTCATTATAATCGCAATTATTTTCACCTGTTTTCAACGACTTAGGGAAGAGAATAGGCGATTTAGAAGTTGAAAAGAAAAATCTTTTCACAATATGGAACAATGGTGGAAAATGCTACAAAATGATGAACTAGCAAGTATTGTTGAAGCAACATTTGACTCCAAATTTTGCATTGGACAAGGAGCATATTGAAGTGTCTAAAAAGCTACATTGTAGAAGGTTGTTATGAAGAAACTTCATTCCAAACTAAATGAAGACGTTGTCAATTCAAAAGCTTTTACAAATGATATTCTTGCCTTTAATTGAAATAAGACATCATAACGTCGTTACGCTTTAGTGGATATAATCTTCACTCATTTCTAGTTTACGAGCATTTGGAAGGTAGAAGCCTTGATTATATGCTACAAAATGATGAACTAGCAAGTGCTTTCAATTGGGATAGGAGGATAAATTTCATCAATTATTTGGCAAATGCTTTATCTTATGGATTTGGACGTCATTACTTACTGACAAGTTAGCAATGAAAAGACCAAAGTCTCCTTTTTTTAAGACAAATTGCCATGCATGGTACTTCGAGTGAGGCTAGAGAGGACTGCTCGGAGAGGACAGGAGGACATGATGGACTCTCATATTAGGATTTATTAGCCCCAAAGTTTGACTTTTTTTAAAAAAAATTAATGAATTATTTGAACATATAGATATTATATGGGAGGGAGTCGCTCCCTTGGTGAGAGCAACCGTCATAAAACTCCTAGGAGTCTCTAAAGGGCTTTGGGGTGGGTGGATGGAATCTTGGTGTTGGTGAAGGTGAAAAAGAGAGCATACAAAGATCTGTTAGTAAGTACAACAGAGGCAGAGTGGGAAATTAACAGAGTAAGGTACAAACTGGCAAAGAAGAGGGTCAAGAAGATAATTTCAGTGGCTAAAGGAGAAACTTAAGAGACTTTGTACAGAAATTTGGATACGTACAGGGGAGTACGAAAAATTTTTAAGTTGGCACGAGATAGGGCACGTAAGACAAGGGATTTCAATTAAGTCTGTTGTATATGAGATGAAGCTGGACAAGTACCCATAGAGGCCCATGCCATCAAGAGTAGATGGCAGAGATACTTTTTTGGCCTGTATAATAAAGACATCTTAGACAACATAGTGTTAGGTGACCCCCCCGTGTCGGAGCATTTTCTTAATTGGTCTCAATGTAAAAGGGTCACAAGGGAAGAAATTACAAAGACTTTGAGGGAGATGGGGAGCGGAAGGGTAGTAAGGCCGGATGAGATCCCTATAGAGGTATGGAAGAGAATAGGAGTTATCGGTATTGAGTGGCTAGTTCAGCTTTTTAATGTGACCCTCGAGTCAGCCAAAATGTCGGATGAATGGAGATTGAGTAGGTTGATTCCATTATACAAGGCCAAAGGGGACATCCAACATTGTCACAACTATAGAGGCATTAAACTAATAGGTTACACCATGAAGTTGTTGGATAAGGTGATTGAGAAGAGAGTCTAGAGAGTCGCTTCTATATTGACCAACCAATTTGACTTTATGCCTGGTATGTCCACGATAGAAGCAATACATCTCCTCCGTAGGCTAATGGAAGCTATAGAGAACAAAAAAGAAATTTGCATATGGTTTTTATTGACCTGGAGAAGGCATATGAAAGGGTTCTTAGGGAAATCTTGTGGAGGTGTTTAGAGGCAAAGGGAATTCCTATGACCTATATATGTGTAATTAGGGATATATATGAAGGAGCAATGATTAGCGTACAGACGATAGGAGGTGATACAAAAACTTTTTCTATGGATATTGGGCTACACCAAGGTTCCGCCTTAAGCCCTTTTCTATTTGCATTAGTGATATATGAGCTTACCAAACATATTCAAGACGAGGTATCTTGGTGTATGTTATTTGCTGACAATATTGTCCTCGTGGATGAGACCAAGGAAGGGGTCAATTTCAAGTTAGAATGTTGGAGAGAAACGTTAGAGTTGAAAAGTTTTAAAATGAGTAGGACTAAGATGGAATACTTAGAATGCAACTTTTTGGGAAGCCAGATGGTTCATGAGGTGGCGGTAGTAAAAGATAGTAGTAACACCTCTCTTAGAACTTCTCTTGGCTAGAGCAACAAAATGAGGTACCTCGTTGGTAAGAATTTTCATTAACAAATATCGAAGATTTCAATTTATAAAGACTTAAGCTCTTCCCAATTGGAGCAACTGATGGCTAAAGAACACTTATGTGAATGAAGATGATATGTTTATATTTAAATTTGACAATAAGGATAATTTAATGGAAGTCATAAGACGCCTTTAGCATATATAAGAGGAACCAATTATGCTTAGAAATGGAAGTCAAGATAAGTTCTTGTTAAATAAATGTTGAAGAAGATATTAATATGGGAACTTCCATATCCTATCATTATAATTTGTTCACTCTAGGTTAAACTATGTTGCTAGCTTAATATGAACTCCGATTTGCCTAGATGAGCGTAAGGTAGAACTTAGCAGGTTAAACTATGCAAGAATATGCATAAAGGTAGACTTGAAGAAGGAATTCCTAGATACCATAATATTGATGAAGTTGAATGAAGTAGGTGAAATAGAAAAAGCGGAGATATTTATCACTTATCAATGGCTCTCAAAATCACAATTTCTCGAAGTATGGAAGCCTATTAGTAGGAAATTTAAATTTTAAGAATATACTAAACAAGAGCTTAGATCAAAATTAGTCTAAACTATAAGAATCCCAGGAAATAAATATTTAAAAACCTGAGCTAGAGGGGTAAAGAAGAAACTCTATAGAATTAGTTCAGGATGTCAACAAGTTGAAGAATAAGGAAAATAATATAGTTATCAATAATGTTCATCTTGATCCTATGAACTATCAATATCTTGATGGCTCAAAACAATAGTTGATTAATAATGAAGACCAATAAGAAGCTAGTAAACCCTTATACAGTGATATTTTATACTATTAAGCAAAAAGAAACTTAGAAGAAAGCCTAAGAAAAAAGAAGCAAATAGCTCTTCAACTCTAAGAATTGGCAATAATAGCTTGGGATAGTAAGGGATTAAATTACCATAATAAATAATAGGTGCTTAAAGACCACATAATTTTAAAGAAACCCATTTTACTGGTCTTTTGAAGACTAAAATGAAAACTAATTATTTTTAAAGAGTTATATAGCTTTTAGATAAATACTGTTTAGTGATTACCAATCACCAATCACATTTTAATGGAAGAATTATAGTTGCTAGTAATCTTCAACATATACATTTGCAAAACTACTAATTCATATACTAACTTTTGCACTACCAAGTGAACTTAATCTGATTTAATATCCTTAGTAATGTTTCTATTCATCTATGCAACTAATCTGGCATTTCAAAGGAAAATCCTATTGGTGGTTTTCGAGAAAGTGAAGGGGAGTAACTTGATCTTTTGGTTGTTATTAAGGGATTTCAACTGCATCTTATATGCTGATGAAACTGAGGAAAAAATTTCTAGTATAAAGTAAGGCAATGACTTGCTTAACAAATGAGTGATGCAACTATGGGCCATAGACTTTAAGATAGAGGTTCATTTATTTACCTAGATTAATAAACAAAGCGGTATATGTTTTATAATGAAAAAGTTAGATATGGAACTAATTAATTCAAAGCAAAATATACTTTTTGTTATTAAAAGTGAAACTATAATCAAAATTTTCTAACAATGAAATTAAAATTAAATTAGACCTAAAATTGGGTATGTAAAATTTTTATATAGAATGACCTAATGACAATAGTCTAAATTTAAACTACATATTGCTACGAACTTAAAGTCGACTTTGATATCATTTTTTACTTCTATCATAGCCTTTAATGCATTTAGCTTTATTTTTCTTAAAAACCCCATTGTATTTCTTATTGTTTATAACTAGTGATAAAATTCCTATACTCGGTTCTCTTGTGACTTTCTTTCTTAAAAAAGAAGCATATAAATTTTTTCTCAAAGGTAATTTTGGGATCTGTCACATTGTGAGTATGACCATTATTATTCTTATTGATCTTAAACTTCTTATTAATATGATCATATGATTTTTTTTATTTTATCTCCATTTAAAAAGTGAGAATTAGGTTTATAGACAACAAAAGTACTCTCACCACTCTTTTCATTTTTAAGTTTATCTTCCTTTGTTACACATTTTATTACAAGCTGATGCATAAGGAAGGATAACTAGGAAGATGTTAAGTTTAGATTGGATATGAACCATTTTTTAAATGTACTCTCTCAACTGTTTGCACGTTATTGTAACTTATAATTGTTAGTTCACATATAAAGTTTATAGTTTTGACATTGTTAAAGACTTAAGACATATTAACAGTAGGGTAGGATCCTAAAATGTGATTGATGTTGAATTTCTCAATAAATCAACTAAATTTAGATGAGGTAGATAACAATTTTATCAATCGTATCCAATATGACTCCTAGATTGCAAGGCAATAACTCTTGCTAAAAAAATCTTATATGGTTGCTCATCCAAATTAGACAAATTTAGTTAAGCAGGGTCTATTATTATAAGACTAAACACTTTTGGGTAAGAAAGTGGCTTTGAGTTTGCTCAACAAGCTTAACAATAAACATAACTCTATTATATTCTTGTAACAATGAAAGACAACAATCATATTCTAAACACGTACTTAATATTTTAACGAGGTATTTAATATTAAAGGTTCTCATTAAGCATAAAATTTCATATGACAACATCACATATATAAAACATGTAATTTAACATGTATAAAAAATATAAAATATACAAAATAAAATCATATAATTTTCATAAAAATATAATCAAACTATATGCATAAAACATAAAGCCTTGTTTAATTCTAATTATTGATCTTCATAATCTAAAATGATATTTCCAAATCTTTGGATAACATGACTAGTGTATGAATATAGTAAAACATGAATCATAAATTCGTACCTTATTGTCATTTTGATTCTTTTATTGTCATCTTTCTTAAACTACTTTTGAAATTGACTTATTACAACCATTATAGCTATACATGTTTCAGACCTCTAACGGTATACAAAAAATTTGTTAGGAGAATTCTATAAGTGGTGTAGATAGGCTTAGGCAATAAGTACAAGCTCCTTTATAATATGCCTACTTATAGTAGGATTTGAATTTTTTAGTAATTTAATTGAAATAAAAAAATTTAATTAAACTTTAATTAGAATTACAATTAATTCTAATTAAGTAATAATTAGACCCAAATAAGATTTAATATTTCATATTAGCCTTTATTTATTAGGTATATCATATTTAATCCTAGTGCTTTTCAAACTTTACAATCAAGTCCAACTTGATTAAATTACCTTTTTCTCTCACTAATCGTTCTCTGTGTGCGAACTATTAGGTCCTTAAATATGTTGACATTGGATATGGAATTATAATTTTAAATCATATTTAGGATGAAATAAATTAAACTTCTTTAATTATCTTTAATTTTCTAATCAAATGATTTGTATTCATATATCAAGATTAACGTCTAGTAATGCATTATAACCATCTAAATATTAGGAATATCAAAGTCGTTTTGACTAATTTTCATGTGCATGATTTTTAGTACGGTTCAATCTTTTCATCATACGAACTTCTAGATATAAAGTATAGAATTAATGTCTACTCTCTTTGAGTCAATTCATATTAATTCTCCATCACTAGCAATTGATTATATTAATCGCATTTAAAAATTATTTCCAAAATGTCATTTCACCTTGGGCAAAAATTTCCTGAATCAATACTAATTGAGAAAAACAGGATTTTTTTCCTAATCACTTTAGAGTGATGAATCCTATATTAATCATTCATTCACCTCCATATAATTCAAGTTCTATCCAATTCTTACTAATCAAGCTACCCTTGGTTAGAGCAGGTCATAAGTAATATTAAAATATAGTAATATCTATATGAGATACTTTGAAAATCTCAAGTCAAATGATTACTTATACAATCATCTTAATAAGAATTTTCATAGACATACAAGTAATATTACAAATGAATTTCTTATATAAGCTCAAATCAATAAATTGTTATTTAATAAACAATCACACGTCTGTTTAAGTATCTCTATACTTTAGTTTATGAGATTAAATACTTCGTTTATAAGAAAGAACCATAATGTATATTAGTCTTTTTATACTCTTGACAGCACGTGTCAAGTGCACTGCAAAATTTACCTTACTTTGCACACTAAAATTTGTAGTTATGGTGAGTCAAGATTGAATCCACAGGGAATGTTTGATTAATTTTCATAACAAAATTAATTGATGCAAGGAAAATATAAGGGGGATTTTGGATTTTTAAGCAATTTAGAAATTAAAGTAAAAGTAAACTATCAAAACAAATTAAAACAAGCAATCGAAAACGAGAAAAGTGTTAAATATAAGGTCTGGTTCTAGGGTCAATCTTGGCCTAAACATGATCAAGCATATTCCATCATCTTAACGTCTTTACAACTCTCTTCGGACTATTGATCTGAGACTAATAGAACGCTCTGCTAATCTCGATTTTCCCTTAGGTCATGAAATGATCGTTAATTAAACCTAATTACCGAATAACCTAGAATACGATCTCTAGATTCAATTTGGCATTCATATTATGAATTAGAAAACGATCAATGTAGGCAGTAACCTCACACATTCAAGTTATCTCACCTAAGTTTTGTTGTTCCTAATGATTAACAATCATTAGATGCTACTCACAAACATCAAAAGCAACGATTACGGATTACGTTCAATGTTTTAGCAATAGGTTCGAAATAAAACAATCAAAATAACATATTAAGATCATTCATTCCAAAACCTAATCAAATCAACACGAATAACCCAACAATTCGAAAAGAAATTACGACCTTAAAGTGATAAAAATAGCTTAACCGTGACTTGACGTTAGTATTCCTATTAAACCGGCGTTGGGAAGCTAGCCTTCCATCTCCATTTTTATGCTCCAAGTGTGTGCCATCTTCTCCATCCTTTGGTAGTGAAAAATAAAGGAAAACTTAGCCATCTACTATATCCCACGTTATTGCCCTCTTCTCCCTTTACTACTATTCATTGATGGGATAAATAAAGATGGTGGTCCATCTATACTATTCACACAACTCTTCTCTTCTCACGTAGGTCTCTCTTCTGTTAATTACTCATGCCACTCTCTCCACTATTCATTGATGGGGCAAATTAAGTTTAAGGTACATGCTTATTATTCACGTATCCTCTCCTCTTCTCACTCAGCTTTCTCTTCTCTTCAGCTCTCCTCTATTTTTTGGCCCTCTCTTTGTTTCTTTTGTTCCTTCTTCAGCCCTCCTAGCTACGTTCAAACTCAAATGAAGCAGCCTCCACTCTCATTTTTCTCACATACCAACTCCACTTACATATATTCAGCCTCCAATAAATATGGGAGCTTTGGTTCTTCCTTCCTTCTTTCAGTTGGATATTGTTTTATTCTCTCTTTAGCCCTACACTCAGTCGACACTTCCACACTCCTTTTTTTTATTTCATAGCCCTTCTTTTTAGCTCATGAGAATAAAATTGGACAGGTGTACCGTGATGCTCCTTTCCAACTCTCTAAAAATTAAACACCTTCTTTTCATATGAAATGTTAGTTAAAATGTAGCAAAATGGACAGCTGGCTTTCTCTCCACTCCTCTTCACTCTTAACCAACTAGTACACACTTAGTGCAACCCTCACAATGTATTCATGTTTCTCTCTTTGATTTTTTCAGTAGACACACACCTAGAGCAGCCCTCCACTCACCTTCGGTTGTTCCATTTTAAAGCTATATTAAATGGAATAAAATGGACAGTCATCTTATGATGCATCCAGCCCTCCTTTTGTCTCTTTCGATTCACATTTTCGGCCCCCTTTTGTCTCACATAATATGTCTTCTTTATACCTTAAATGCCAAGTTAAAAGTGGAATGGAAGCAGGTATGTGTAGTGTCTCACATGAGTTCATATTCTTGCATGGGATAGCTTGCATAGTTTAACGTGAATGAGTTAGTTTGTAACAATGTTTACTCATGTTATATGGCTATGAAATTTTCTAGATGGTATAGAGTATGGAAGTAGAGAAGATGGCTTCAATCGACATGCTTTTAGGTCACTTTAGTTCTTTCACTTTCGAAATGTACCTAAGATCAAATATGAGCTAAATTGAGTATCCTAAGCATTTTTAAGGTATTAATCTCTAAGTGTAGTATTTCAAATGGATCAACATTTAAATACATATCAACTTCCCCCACACTTATCTTTTGACTGTCATAGGGCAAATCATCATATTCAAAATCACAAACCAAAACTTTTATTCATTTTCCATATTCCTTAAGAATAGATAACCATAAGTAAAAATGAATGACTTTCAAAACCTATGGCAAAAACTTAGCATTCAAGCTTATACTCATGATCAATCAATATTCACCACCCTTAGAAATTGAGTAATCAAGAGGTAAACTTGGACAAAGTGTGTTCAAACAAGATATTTCCAAGGGTACACTCAAACACTATTCTTGGTCACAACAATCCAGAACTTTGCATATCATTTCACTTCTCCACCACTAAAAGTCACATTCATAATCATGAATCAAAGGACTTTTTAGGGTTGTAATGTGAGATAAGGTAAGGTGGGATGCATTTTGGTTAATGTAGTTTGAAAGCCATTAAGCTAGTGAAGTAAAAATTAAACGTGCAAGTTAGCATTTATCCACAACTGGGTACCGTCAGTTATGAATAATGCACCAATTATGTTTCACAACTCAATTTAGCTCTCATATCATAAACCATATGAACATAACACAATGAAATGCTCCATCCAACATAACATCCTCTCTATATGCCATATACTCAAACACCCAACCAATATAACTTAAGGAGGATAAACTATTAGTTAACAACTTTTCACAAAAATTGTTTTGCCTCCTTGATACTTTTTATTCAAACTCACTTTTTCTTTCTTTCTTTCTTTCTTTTTTTCTTTTTCCTCCTTTCTTTTTTTTCACAAAATCTGAAGTGATAGAAGCTACATCAAAATAGTATTCATAACATGGAATTTTAACAAATATAACTAACCCACATGTATGCATACCCCCACACTTAGGCTTTTGTACAATCATATTCAACAAGAATGAACAAATGCTCCATTAGCTTTAAAACTTGGGTAGGCCATTTGGTTATGTGCATGTAAAGAAAAAGATAATAAAGCTCAAAAGGGGTTAGCAAAGGAAAATTCACATAGTTGGGTAGGCAATTTGGCTAATGTAACTCGTAATAAACAAAAAATGCCTAATCATTTTCATAAAAATGCATGTGATAAAAATATGGTCTCAAATAGAAAATCAACGCAAAGTAATGATGTATATATCATGAAGGTCACTCACAACAAACAAAACAGTGAGACTGATATGAATGTGTCAGTACAATATAGCTCAAAACTTCACTAGTTTTTGTCTACCACTAGCCATTGCTCTTCTAAAAATAATGTACATAAACTAATCATAAGAGTAGAAGTACATACCAAATTTTGCTATATATTTTTCTAGTTAATTCACACTATAATTATGACTAAATAATCTTAAAAGCAATAAAAAAAGAAAATTTTTGGTTTTGTTCATTTGGTTTTGAAAAATGCCTAAGAAGCCACATAAGCCATAATTAAGCTCAAAAATATGCGTAGAAATTAACATACCCCACCCCCCACACTTAAAGCTTACATTGTCTTCAATGTAAAATCAAATGCAAGAAATGGAGCAGTTAACAAAAATAGCAAATGCGAAAATGTAAAAGACAGAAATTAACTCCCCTTGAGTTGCCTCCTAAATAGCGCCTTTGTTTAACGTCATTGGCTCGACCTCCAGTTCTGCACATCAAGTGATAATAATCATACCTCCAGCATTAACACCTCCAAATCCTCCGTTTGGAAGCCGTCATAATACGACTTTAAGCGATGACCTTCCACTCTGAATCTCTTATCAATTTTAAGGCTCCGTATCTCCACTGCACCAAAAGGAAAGAAATGATTGATAGCAAATGGATCAACCCAACGAGAACGCAACTTACCTAGAAAGAGTTTGAGTTTGGAATGATATAGTCACAGTTTTTGGCCCACCAAAAAGCTTTTTCTTGAAATCATCTTATCATGAAAAGCTTTTGTCCTTTCTTTATATATCACTGCATTTTGATTGACTCATTCCTCATCTCTTCCAACTCTTGAAGCTGCAACTTCCTATGCACTCCTGCATCATCCAAGTGCATGTTGTATCTTTTGATAGCCCAATATGCCTTATGTTGTAATTCCACAGGAAGATAACATGGCTTCCCAAACACTAGCCTATACGGAGAAATTCCAATAGGTGTTTTATAAGCCGTCCTATAGGCCTATAATGCATCTTCCAGTCTTACACTCCAATCCTTCCTATTAGGCTACACGGTTTTCACCAGGATTAACTTGATTTCTCAATTTGAGACTTCAGTTTGCCCGTTAGTTTGGGGATGGTAAGCAGTAGAAACTTTGTGTGTAATGTGATATTTTCTAAATATTGCTTCCATCACCCTATTGCAGAAGTGGGTTCCTTTATCACTAATGATGGATTTCGGTATCCCGAACCTAGAAAAATGTTAACCTTAACAAAATCTGCAACAACCTTGGCATCGTTAGTCCTTGTGGCTTTGGCTTCCACCCATTTAAAGACATAATCAACCGCAAGCAATATATAAGTAAAGCCAAAAGATGGAGAGAAAGGTACTATAAAATCAATCCTGCCAAAAGATGGAGGGAAAGGTCCCATAAAATCAATCCCAAAAATCGAAAATTTCACAGAAAAAGTAAAGGAGTTTATGACAATTGATCTTTACGGGACAGGTTATTTAACCATTGGCATCTATCACAAGATTTGCAGAAGGTATATGCATCTTTGAACAATGTAGGCCAGTAGAAGCAACTCTCTAGAACTTTATGAGCTGTCCTTTTCACTCCAAAATGTCCTCCGTAAGCATACGAATAGCAGAAGGCTAAAATTGATGATGATTCATTTTCTAGTACACATCTCCTGATAACTTGATCTACAAAGTGCCTCCAAAGATACAGGTCATCCCATACATAATACTTTGCTTTACTCCGTAGCTTATCCCTCTGAGCCTTTGACAAACCAATAGGTAATTCATTAGTAACTAAAAAATTGACAATGTTTGCATACCATAGTGGTGTCATACTGACAGAAAATAATTGCTCATCCAGAAAGGTTTCTCGTAGAGGGATATCATCTTCTTCCTTTATCAAATGGCTAAGATGGTCCGTCAATATGTTTTTTGCCCCCTTCTTATCTCTGATCTCCAAGTTAAATTTTTGAAGGAGGAGAATCCATCTAATCAGCCTTGGTTTTGCTTCTTTCTTTGTGAGCAAGTATTGTAAAGCTACATGGTTAGAATAAACAATCACTTTAGCACCAAGCAAATACGATCGAAATTTTTCCAAAGCAAAAACCATAGATAACAGTTCTTTTTTAGTAGTGGAATAATGCAATTGAGCTGGGTTTAGAGTCTTTGAAGCATAGTAGATGTCATGCAAAGCTTTTCCCACTCTTTTTCCTAGAACTGCCCCTACTGTATAATTGCTTGCATTATATATGATCTCAAAGGGGAGGTCCCAATATGGCAGTTGAATCACAGGTGGGGATGTCAGAGGCTCCTTAAGCTTGTTGAATGCTTCCTTGCACTTTTCATGGAACTCAAAGGAGACATTTTGTTGAATAAGCTTGCATAGTGATGAGGTTATCTTTGAAAAGTCCATAATGAACCTTCAATAAAAATCTGTATGACCAAGAAAAGAACGCACTTCCCTCGTAGTAGAGGGGTAAGGTAAAGAAGAAATAAGATCAACTTTGGACTTGTCTACTTCAATACCCTTAGCAGATATCACATGGCCTAAAACTATACCTTGATTCGCCGTAAAATGACATTTTTCCCAGTTTAACACAAGGTTAGTTTCTATACATTGTTCCAAGATAATGGCAAAATTCTCAAGACATTCATCAAAAGAAGATCTATACACACTAAAATCATTCATGAATACCTCGATAATCTTCTCAACATATTCTAAAAAAATGCTTACCATACACCTTTGGAATGTGGTGGGTGTGTTACATAATCCAAATGGCATCCTTCGGTAGGCAAAGGTACTAAATGGGTATGTAAATATAGTCTTCTCCTAGTCTTCTGGTGCGATCGGTATTTGAAGATAACCTGAAAAGCCATATAAAAAGCAGCAATAGTTATAACCAACCAATCTCTTAAGCATCTAATTAATAAAAAGAAGGGGAAAGTGGCCTTTATAAGTAGTAGAATTTAACTTTCTATAATCAATACATACTCACCACTTGGTTTGCGCTCGAGTGGGAACCAACTCGCCTTCCTTGTTTGTCACAATGGTGATTCCAGACTTCTTTGGAAGTACCTGAATAGGACTTACCCACTTACTATCAAAAATAGGGTAGATAATCCTGGCATCGAAAAGCTTCAGCAACTCCCTCTTCACAACTTCAATCATTGGAGGATTCAGACTACGCTGAGCTTGCCTTGTGGATTTTGCATCCTCCTCTAACAAAATGTGATGCATTCATATGGAAGGAATTATCCTTGGATATCTGCAATTGTCCACCCAATAGCCTTCTTATGCTCTTTTAGCATTCGAACCAGCCTCTCCTCTTTATTTGAAGTTAACTTTGCTAAAATGATAACTGGGAGAGTTTGCTTATTTCCCAAATAGGCATACTTCATATGTGTAGGGAGTGGCTTCAATTCAAATTCTAATGCCTGCACATCAGAAGGTAACAACTTTTGGTGAGCTTCAGGCAGTTGTATAGAAGCCAAATCATACCTTTTTGGAGAGATTTCTAATGAATCTAAGGCAGCTGTCATTTCCACAAGCTCTTCTCCCATCTCAACATCAATGTTGGCTTCTACTTTCATATCCTCAATTAAAACCATTTCTAAATGATCCTTGTAACTTAATTTAAACATTTCCTGTACAAAAGGATCAATCACATCAATAGAAATTAGGAGGATGTTTCATGGCATCAAAAATATTAAATTGAATCACTTCCCCATCAAATTACATTGTGAGGGTGCCCTTGCAAACATCTATCTTAGTTTGAGCCATATTAAGAAGTGGTCTCCTCAGCAAGATAGGTATCGAATTACATGAGGTGTCATCATTCATATCCACAACATTAAAATCTGTAGGAAACACTAACTTATTTACCTGCACCAAAACATCCTCAACTACACCATCAAGATAAGCATTAGTGCGGTCAACCAGTTGTATGATTACACTCGTTTCTTTCAAAGGGCCCAAATTCAAAGAAGCATAAATAGAACGAGGCATCACATTAATAGAGAAACCCAAATCCAATATACCTCTATTGATCATAGTATTACCAATTTTGCGAGGAATGGTAAACATACCTGGATCTTGACATTTTGGAGGCATTTTCTTTTTGAATACTGCCGACACATTCTCACCCATCATCACTTTCTCATCACCCCTCAGTTTCCTTTTATGTGTACACCGTTCTTTGAGGAATTTGGTATACCTTGTTACTTGTTAGATTGTCTCGAGTAAAGGTATATTGACTTTCACCTTTCGGAAAGTCTCCAATATCTCTTTGTCTTTCTCCTCCTTGTTTGGTCTTGTCAATCTGCTAGGAAAAGGTGGAGGGTTAGTTTTAATAATATTGGGACTTTCAAAATCTACCTTCGTACTTAATGATGGATTTTTTCCTTTCCCAATTCCTTCTCGATCTCTTCCTCAGTAGCAATCCTTGATGGGGTTCTCTTGGGACCCTCAATCTCCTTTTCGCCCCTCAGGGTTATAGCACTGACATTCTTTGGGTTTACCTCAAGTGGGAATGGAAATTTTCCTCTACTTTGCAATTCTAATCGATTGAGCCTTATTGCCATCTGACCCATTTGATTTTCCAAATTTTGTGTGCTTGCTTTTAATTCCTGTCGAATTTGTTGTACACTTTGCTGAAATAGTTGTTGCATATTCTGTTGGAATTGCTGCATATTCTGTTGGAATTGCTGCATATCCTGTTGTAATTGCAGATTGTTAGCAACAAGATTCTTAATAAGATCTTCTAAAGATGTACCTAAACTGGAAGAAGAAGCTCCCTGTGCTCCTTTTTTCCTTCGTGAAATCCATGCGCTCCTTGCGGCTAATTTTGGAAGAATTTTTGCTATCAATTTTCTCCATAACTCAAGTTAGGTTGATCCCTTTAACCTAGATTATACGTCTGTGAGTACGGGTTGTACTGGTTTGGGAAGTTTCCTCCTGTAGCATTCACGTACTCCATACTTACTTTTTGTAATGTCGGGCACTCATCAGTTGGATGGCTCGTGTTTGAACATATTCCACATACTTTCACTTGTTCTTGTCTAACTGCAATATGTCTCATAAAAGATGTTAGTTCATCTAAACGATGTTCAATGGATGAAGTTCTTTCCTCGTTTACTCTTATAACATCATTATGAGAGCCGAATTATTGGGTGTTAGCAATCTGCTCAATTAATATCCTGGCTTCAATAAGAGTCTTCCCACAAAGAGCCGCACCACTCACTATATTAACCAAACTCCTCTCCATTGGTAACAATACTTCATATAAATATTAGATGAGAAGTTGCTCTGGTATGTTGTGGTGCAGACAACTAGCATGTAACTTCTTAAACCACTTCCAATACTCGTAAAGAGATTCTCCATTATGTTGCTTGATGCTACATATCTCCTTCCGAATACTTTCCATCTTTGAAGCTGAAAAATATTTCTCTTCATCTCCAAACAAGTATTTATGCTCCCTACTGGTAAATCTAACGACCAATCTTTCGCTGAATTTTTGAGTTAGAACAAAAAAACTCTCAACATGATCTGCTCGTCTGTCACCTAGGGAAGCTTTATGCTCAAACAAAACACATCGAGCTCCTTGAGATGCTTGTGTGCATCCTCACATGCAAGACAATAAAAATTAGGTAACAAATGAATTAATTCAGATTTTAACTCAAAGATAACATGTTCAACAAAATTAGGAAATGTAATGTGTAGGGGTCTTTGTGTTAAGTCTAGTGCAGCCAATTCTCTCAACATTCTTGGATTTGCCATAGTTGCTTTGGATTCAAGTTTTGGGTCTACCATTGAAGATGTTCTTGCTTCTCTTCTTAACCTCCATATTGTTTTCTCGATCTTTGGATCAAGTTGCTCAATTTCTTTACAAGAAAATCTGATCACTACCATACATCAACACTTACAAAATTTTAAAAGTTAACAAATAATCAAAAAGAAATAAATATATTCACAAAACAGCAACTAAAATAAAATACAAAAATTGAATTACCATACTCCCTGGCAATGGCGCCAAAATTTGACAACATGTGTCGAGTGCACTATAAAATTTACCTAACTCTCTACACTAAAATTTATAGTTATGGTGAGTCAGGATCGAAGACACAAGGAATATTTGGTTAATTTTCGTAACAAAATTCGTTGATGCAAGGAAAATATAAGGGGGGATTTTTAGATTTTTAAGCAATTTAGAAATTAAAGTAAAAGTAAACTATCAAAACAAATTAAAACAAGCAATCGAAAATGAGAAAAGTGTTGAATATAAGTAAGGTTCGGTTCTAAGTTCAATCTCAACCTAAACACGATCAAGCATATTCTATCATCCTAACGTCCTTACAACTCTCTTCAGACTATTGATCTAAGACTAATAGAATGCTCTACTAATCTCGGTTTTCCCTTAGGTCGTGTTTAATCAAAGATACGATCATTAATTAAACCTAACTACCGAATAACCTAGGGTACAATCTCTATATTAAATTTGGCAGTCCCATTACAAATTGGAAAACGATCAATATAGGTAGTAACCTCACACGTTTGGGTTATCTAACCTAAGTTATGTTGTTCATAACCATTAATGATCATTAGATGCTACTCACAATCATCAAAAGTAACGATTATGAATTACATTTAAAGTTTTAACAATAGGTTCAAAATAAAACAATCAAAATAATGTATTAAGATCATTCATCCCAAAACCTAATCAAATCAGCACCAACAACACAACAATTTAAAAAGAAATTACAACTTTAAAGTGATAAAAATAGCTTAACCGTAACTTGGCGTCGATATTCCTATTGAACCGGTGTCGGGAAGCTATCTTTCCATCTCCATTTTTATGCTCCAAGTATGTGCCATCTTCTCCATCCTTCGGTGGTGAAAAATAAACGAAAACCTAGCCATCCACTCTATCCCACGTTACTGCCCTCTTCTCCCTTTACTACTATTCATTGATGGGACAAATAAAGATGGTGGTCCATCTATACTATTCACACAACTCTTCTCTTCTCAGATAAGTCTCTCTTCTGTTAATTACTCATGCCACTCTGTCGACTACTCATGTCACTCTCTCCACTATTCATTGATGGGACAAATTAAGTTTAAGGTCTATGCTCACTATTCACGTATCCTCTTCTCTTCTCATCGGTTCTCCTCTATTTTCTGGCCCTCTCTTTATTTATTTTGTTCCTTCTTCAGCCCTCCTAGCTATGTTCAAACTCAAATGAAGCAACCTCCACTCATGTTTTTCTCGCATACCAATTCCACTTACATATATTTAGCCTCCAACAAAGATGGAAACTTTGGTTCTTCCTTCCTTCTTTCAATTGGACATTGTTTTATTCTCACTTCAGCGCTACACCCAGTCGACACTTCCACACTCCTTTTTTTATTTCGTATCCCTTATTTTTAGCTCATGAGGCAGCTAGGTTTCCAATAAGAATAAAATTAGACAGGTGTACCCTGCTGCTCCTCTCCAGCTCTTTAAAAAGAAAACACCGTCTTTTCATCTGAAATGTTAGTTAAAATGTAGCAAAATGGACAACTGTCTTTCTCTACACTCCTTTTCACTCTTAACCGACCAGTACACACTTAGTGCAGCCCGCATAACGTACTCACATTTCTTTCTTTGTTTTTTTTCAGCAGACACACACCTAGAGCAGCCCTCCACTCACCTTCGGTTGTTCCATTTTAAAGCTATATTAAATGGAATAAAATGGACAACTTTCTTGTGATGCATCCATCCCTCCTTTTGTCTTTTTCGGTTCATATTTCCAGCCCCCTTTTGTCTCACAAAACGTGTCTTCTTTATACCTTAAATGCTAGGTTAAAAGTGGAATGGAAGTAGGTGTGTGCAGTGGCTTATGTGAGTTAATAATCTTGCATGGGATAGCTTGCATGATTCAACGTGAATGAGTTGCTTTGTAACAATATTTACTCACGTTGCATGAAACTTTCTGGATGGTAGTGAGTCATGTTGACAACATTTTCTTCATGTTCCATGAGTCAATAGAGTATGGAAGTAGAGAAGATGGCTTCAATGGACATGCTTTTGGGTCACTTTAGTTCTTTCACTTTCGAAATGTACCTAAGATCAAATATGAGATAAAGTGAGTATCCTAAGCATTTCTAAGGTATTAATCACTAAGTGTAGTATATCAAATGAATCAACTTATCAACTCTAGAAATGTCTAGCCTTAATAAATCAATGAATATGAACAATTTATGGATAATAGATAAATACAATTTGATTATTATGGTTATGATCTCATTATAATTATATTTACAATGTAGATTTATTCTATGGACCTTATCTTATAAAGAAATTAATTAAATAAATATGCTTAAAATAAAGAATATCTTTAAATAATTATATCAATAAAACTACAATTAATCGATCAACTTAAGACATAAACCAACATAATCTCTACTAAAATTATAGAAAATTGATTTATATCCTAACATTACAAATCATCAGTTATACAACATCCTTTTTTGAATAGATGGTTAGATTTTAAAGATTAACAAAAAAATAGATTCAAATTTTTATTTTTATCGTTTTGGTCATAGATACTTTATGATAAAACTATTAGATATCGCTAAAATAAAATATAGAAAATAAAACCATCAAAATTTAAATATTTAATCCTAAATTGGATTATTCTCTTTGGAGTTAATATTATATCTATACATGCTAACCTAAATGTATTGTTTATGTAAAATATGGCTTCGAGATAAATCTAAAGTAGATTACTCTCTTTAAAGTTAATATTATATTTGTATATGCTAATGTAAACATATTTATTTAATTTAACTAGGGTATGTATTAACTTTTGTTTATGTAAAACAAAGCTTAGAGATAAATTTGAAGTGACCTCTCATGATTTAGGACACTAAAGAAAAGTTAAAACCATAAAACATGTTTTCAAACTTTAGTATATAGCAACCCTTACAGAGTGTCGATCTACGAAAGTTAATAGCAGTTAAAACAACATTTAAGAGACATTAAGGTACCCCTTTCACCTACTAGTATGTTCTTCTCCTCCTCTCTAAGCAAAGATCGATTATGGCTTTAAGTTGTGGCCTTCTTGCCCTTCTCTCCTGCCCAAGCCACCGTTCTTCTTCCTCCCCAACTACTTCATCGCTTACATCGCAACTCGACCCTTCCCCACTAATTTTCTTCACTCTTGTGATAAGGGGCATTTTAGTCTTCTTTTTATTGCAACCTTCTTGCCTTCACCTATTTTACCATTTTAAATAATGTTTGTTATCTGATCTTTACCTGTCCTCTGAAAACTTCCATTTCTAACAAAATGCAATATGTATTCCCTCCTTTACCCTTACTATCTTCCCCCCTAAGCCAACCTTAACCTCCTAAACAACTTAAGCCATCACCTACCACCCTTCTAACCTCAAACATTATCCAGATCACTAACAAAACTGAGCAAAAACTCTACCCCCTTGAAAAGCTAGAAATAAGTAGTAAGATATAGCTTGGACATCTCACTACACTACAACCATTCTGTTAAGCTAGATGGTAGAGTAATGTTTACTTCAAGTATCAAAGTATTGTAGGCAAGAGCTAGGAGCTGAAAAGCATCATTAGTTAGTTTTTCATAGAAAAAGACCCCTTTTTTCTAGCTATCCAAATATGGATCAGAGACAGTGGAAAAATAGAGGCTTGTAGGAGGTCATGTTAACTGAAGATGACAACTTAGTATTTACCTTCAACACAAAATATAAAGCTTTAAAGATAGTTGAGGAGGAACCTTAGCATATTTTTTTGGCTCCCTTTATTCCTGTAAATTTAACAACTAGGAATGGAGCTGCAAGAAAAAATAAAGTTGAGAAGCATTCAAATATGGGTGAATATTCACAACATTCCCTTTGAATACTAGACTACCAAAGGCCTAAGCATGCTAGCAAGCTACTTGGAGTCCTTGTGCATAAATGAAAACATAGCCATGAGAAGACATATTGGCTTTCCAAGGATATGTTTCAGTATGGACATCTCAAAGGAACTGAAGGAAAGCATACCAATAATGAGACGGTTAGCTTGAAATTCACTTAAAAAAGACAAAGTGTATGTTACTTATCAATGAAGACCTTCATTAAGAGCTTAAAGGAAGAAATGGAAACTACTGGAAGAGTTTTTAAGAAAGGTAATTATTTTAAGCTAATGGGGTAGGAGTAAGTTAATCTAAAAGTTAATGTTGGTCTTTTCCTATTGATGAAACCTTCCATTCCCAAGTTGATAAGGACAATAATCTAGAAAAGGAACAAATCAATACACTAAACAAAAGAAATAATAGTGTTTTCACAATTCAGGTCCCAAACTCTACTCCATCTCTAATACCTATGCAAATGGAGGAAGAACAAGGAAATCTAGAGTAAAAGTTTAAGAAGATGCAAACAAGAAGATCTAGTAAGAGAAGTAGAAAAAATTTCCAAAGGTAAAGGCATTCTGAAAGGACTCTTATTGTTTGGAATGTGAAGGGACTGAACTGCCCATCTAAGCTTAATGCTTTGAGGGATTTTGTGCTAAGGGAGAAGCCTTTGTTATTTTGTTTATTAGAAACTAAAATCAAGAATGAAAACCTGAATAAACTGAACTATTTAGGATCACCTTGGAAATTACTCTCTAATCATCAATATCATAGTTATGGAAGAATTATCATATGCAACAATGATGATCTAGTGAAAGTGGAGCAATTGGAAGCCAATGAGCAACACATACATTCCAAGGTGTTCTTTAAGATGAAGAAAACTTCAATAAATGCAACCTTTGTATACGGTTTCAATACTAATTTTCAAATAAATATCATTTGGAGTACCTTAAAATGGATAAAAGGATATTGTTCAGGGCCTTGGTTGGTTTGTGAAGAATTCAACACTTCACTCTGCAAATTATAAGCTAATGATCAGTATAATTTGCTCAATTACAACAAGGATTTTTTTTGGAATATGAAATTTTTATATTATTATACCTAAAACTATTATCATATATTAAAATGAGTTTACAATGGTTAGTCTTGTATATATGTTACAAAAAAGTTAAATCAAGTTGCAGGAAAAAATAGCTAAAAAGGCCATAATATATTAAAAATTCCATCGAAGGTGCATGTCTAACGATAAAGTGTGTTGTTGTTACTTAGCATAGATGTTCACGCGTATCAAGTTTAAAATTCGATTTGTAAGTAGGTATTTGTCTACCTTTGTATCTATAAAATGTCTACTATTTTGCTCTATACAAATTATGTAAATGGTAAGTAGAATCTTAGAGGACTACAAGCTCCTCTTTGGAATCTCTAAGATAGTTTATTCCTACTAGGATATTTGAGGAAGAAATAAAATATTTAATCAGACCAGTGGATGACAGAGAAATTAAGAAAATGGTGTTCAAAATGAATAGAATGAAAGCACCTAGACCATATGGGCTTAATGGAAATTTCTATCACAAAACTAGGGTAAAGACAGGTAAAATTGTAAAGGAAGTAGTGTGTAATTCTTCAATAAGAGAGTTCTACTCAAAGAAATCAACAAAACATATTTATATTTAGCTCCTAAATCTTCCAATCTAGCTTACTTTAATGATTTTAGCCTAATTGCTTGTACCAATTTCTTATACAAGATCATAGTAAAGTTGTTGGTTAATAGATTGAAATTAATAGTGAATTTTATAATCATTGGAATCCAAGGTGCATTTTTGAGCAGCAGACAAATTGGAGACAACATCTTAATAGTGTAGGTGCTTATGAAGAGATATGCAAGGAAAAAATCTCAAAATATTTTTGCTATTAAAGTAGATCTTCATAAAGCATTTGATAATGTAAACTATTCATTCCTGTTACAAACACTTGAAGAATTGAATTTTCCTCAGAAGTTCATATACTAGATTAAAGCATACATTACCACCACCTTTGTTTGGTATTCTTTTCAATGGCACTCTAATAAAAAATTTTAGGGGCTCTAAAGGTCTCAAGCGAGGAAACATACTCAAGCAAGGGAACATCACCCCTCTTTCCCTACTTATTCATCATTTTGATAGAAGTGTTCACCCTCTTGCTAAACTATAATGTCTCAATTGCCTTTTAGTTTAAGTACCAATCCAAATGCAAGTTAGTTTCTTTAACAAACTTTTGTTTTGCAGATGAACTCATTTTGTTAAGTAAAGCAAACTTGAACTCTGTCTCCTATTAATGAATACTCTACAAAGATTTAAGGATTTTTTTAGACTGGGGATTAATTTCCATAAGATCCTTTTTATCATGTTAGAGAGTGCTTCACACCTTATAGATTGTATTGATCGAATTACTAGAATGACTAAGCACATCCAACCACTTTTATATTTGGGACTCCCAATCCACCAAAGGACTCAGATATAGAGATTGTTTCTCACTGATTGAAAAAATTCATAAAAAACTAGGGACATGGATGAATAGAGCATTAACTTATGGAGGTAAGTTACAACTTATGAAATTTGCAATATCCTTAATGCTTATATACTAGTTCTCTTATATTTTGCTTTCAGAAGGCCTCATCAAGACTATGAAAAGTATGAAGAAGCAATTCTTACGAGGAAAAGTAGGAGGAGGTGGAGGAGTTGTAAAAGTAAGCTAGAAAGGTGTATGCAAAACTAAAGAAGAGGGTGGACTAGGATTGGAAGTTATAAATAGCTGCAACAACATTCTTATGCTAAAGAGGATATAGAGAATCCTAATGGACAAGGAATCATTATAGATCAAGTGGTTGCGCATCTATACTCTTAAAGGAAATAGCTTTTATGCTATGGTTCCAAAAGCCTCTCATTTTTGGTTCTTTAACCAACTGCTGAAGTTAAGAAACTTAGTGGAATTAAATGTAACTTGTAAAGTAGGGAAAGGAGACAAAGCCTCTTTATGGTTTGATAATTGCACTAGTCAAGGTGCTCTTATACAGAATCAACATGTAAGATTAGCTCTCTGCACTTTTTTGAAAAAGCCAAAGTGTAGGTTCTTATGGAACATGTAAATTAGGCGCTATTTCCAAAAGTGTTGAGGAATAGGATAACAGTCCAGCTTTTAAATCTTGAAAGCGAGGATATCTATCTTTGGCTTAACATACCTTTGGTGGACTTAACAAATAGGAAACATAAGGAATTGGTCTACGGGATTGGATCAAAGGTAGAATGGAGCACAATGGTCTGGAATAATAGTCTTAAGCCAAGTGTTAGTTTTTTGTTATGGTTAGCAATGTTGAACAAGTTCAACACAATGGATGGACTAACATATTTATCCTTACCCAAAACCTGTGTTTTATTTAAGTTAGAGGATGAAATTAGAGACCGTCTATTTTTCCAGTATAGAATCTCCGAACAAATTATGAAGAGAATCATTGAACCATGACACTGGAATATCAATTATGCTAGTTTAGTTGACATTTTCCAATAGTTACAGGCGAATCCAAGACGTAAGGAGGATAAGAAAGCATATTTGGTGGCAATGGATACCTATTTGTAGGAGATATGGAAAGAAAGAAATTCCAAAGGATTCACAGGTAAGGAGAAGAAATTAAGCACAATGATAGCCTTAACATTAGCAAACATAAGAGACCAATTTATCATTAATCAATTGCAAGAAAATGCAACAACACACTGGTTTCTAACGGGTTTCTTTATGGAGGATTTAGAAACTTTGTTTTCCAACTCAACGTAATTTCATTCTCATAGTAATTCAATAATTTGAAGTGTAGAATGTGGAGAGTAAAGATGAAGTGTCTGGAGAGTGCTTTCCACAGTGTGATCCTTTGGTAGCTTACTTTCATTGTACATAATATATTTACAAATTTTACATTCTCAAAAAAAAATTCCATTTAAGAGACATCCTTCATTTGTCACAGTATTGGTTGTCATCATTAGTTTTTTTTTTTTTTCCGCCTTTACCGTTGTTACTTTATCCTCGGATTCTGATTTTTGGCCTTGGAGTGCTAGATTTGGGTTTTGTTGTAATTTGGTAACGGAGATGCCTCAGGCGCCATTGACGAATTTGCTTAAATATAGAAGCCAAATCTACAGTTGATGATATTTGAGTTGAGGTTGTCTAATGATAGCCCTGATCAATCGTGAAAAAACGATATGGGCTGGCTAACAATGTTATATATATATATATATATATATATATATATAGGATTCTAGTGTGTATATATATGTATAGGATTTTACAGTTCACTTAGGGAACAAATCTTGTTTCTAGTTTAGTTACGAAATTGTAATTATGCCAAGTATAGTTCTTATAATAATTTGAAAACTCCATAATTTACAATTTAAAACCTCAGAACAAATTATTCATTATTGTTTCGGAACCTAAAAAGTGGATAAAATGTGCAAAATCAAACTAGATTTTAATGTTACGTTTGATGATTAGCA
Organism: Erythroxylum longipes; assembly: GCA_027563885.1. Taxonomy (NCBI): domain Eukaryota; kingdom Viridiplantae; phylum Streptophyta; class Magnoliopsida; order Malpighiales; family Erythroxylaceae; genus Erythroxylum; species Erythroxylum longipes. The sequence goes on along the minus strand of JAOQMS010000006.1, from coordinate 12,944,706 downwards.
CGTCCTCCCACCTACCTTAGCATATATACTGTCCTCTTGAAAAGGATACTTCCAATGCCCATATACATTGATCAGAAGATTGTATAGGAACCAGGTAAAAGGGACACTCTTGGTGACAACCTTAATCAGTTTCATATGATACGTGGGAGAGTAATTAATTAAGGAAGATTTATTGTTTAGTAACTTATATATAACAATTCACTTTCTATAAAATACTTTGACACACACTTTAAAATCTTCAACAGCCTTACGAAAAATCTTCTTCTTCACTGACTGTCTTTTGGTTGGAAATAAACTTCCAGGCTTTTCTTCGAACACCAATACTTGTTCTCTTGGGGCATTACTGAATTACTGCTTCTCCTCATTCATCACCATCTTGCACACCAATACTTGTTCTGTTGGGGCATTACTGAATGACTGCTCCTTCTCATTCATCACCATCTTGCCACTTCTCCTTGAATCTCTTTTCTTCCTCACTCTGCATATTTATATAAAAGTGTAACTACTGCATATTGACGTCACTAAGAGTATGTCACCCAAAATTCGCCCTCCTACTGAGGGAAAGTTATTGTTAACGCACATTCAGTAGGAGAGCGAATTTTGGGTGACGAACTCTTACTGACGTCAATGCGAAAACACGGAGTTTACTTCATTTTTTGTCATTAGTATTTATTTTCTTAAAGAGTTACAGATGATTGATGTACAATGTCTCCATTTCCAGTTTTTGCTCTTGAATCCTGTTGATTCTCTCAATTAATTTGAAAGGTCTAAGAGAATCGATCATAACCTTCTTTAACGTTTGCTTACAACAAATCTAGTGTTCAGATGAATTGAACAACTGAGCTCTACAGTTACAATTGTTTGCTCTGCCGAAAGGATTACCATCCCATTCCCATTTCTTTCACTTTACGGAAAGCGCTTATAAATCCATGATTCTTTCTACGTTCAAACGTTGCCTGACTCTTCATTTAACTGTGAGGTCGATCAGGCTCTCAAAAATGCATCGCCATCTGGACATGGTTCTTAACTTCAAATATCCTTTTTTTCTTTAATCGCATCACTAAAGCTAGGCAGGAGAATAGGCGGGTTGAGTCACTTATCATCTCAGTTCTAACTCAACTTAGGATCGCTGAAATTTTAATTTTATAACTCTTCGTAATGACTTATTATACACCCATGATGGGTTTTTCAGTCATTATATTCTTCAGATAACTACAAAGGGAGTTAAGTTTTGCTTAAATGTAAAAGAACCAAAGAATGAAATATAAAAATAGATCGGCGTGTATTTCTTCTTTGATGATGGTCTTTTACACGAAGAACATCAAAAGTGAAAAAGGAATCTTTGTAGTGAACGTTTAAGCAAAGTTCTTTAACAAGTATGTGATTTTGTTTCGTATGCATACGTAAACGATACTGTGATTCACATGATCTTTGTAATTATGTTTAATTTTCTAACACTTCGTATCCACTTAAGCCTAACAATTCATCAAAATATAACTATGGACTTGGTGGATTCGAACAATTCGATCTTTATTAAATTTTTTGGCAATTCAGATAACAACATTAATAAGAAAAATGAAAAATACATGTCCGATACAAGAATCCTCGACAGAGAGGTAGAACACTGCCAAGATTACTGCAAAAAGTACTAAACAGAATAAACCGAAGAAAAAACAACTTGCAATAATTCCTGCATGAGGAACGAAGCAATGAACTCAGAAAGTTGCCAAGTTGAAGATCTTCAAAAATTCCTGATCAAACAGATTTCCTTGGCATTATAATAAAATGCCTCAAGGAGAAGTGAAGATGGTAGAGCCTTATTTTCGAAACACCTATCGTTTTAATCAAACCAGATTAATTAAATCAAGCAATTAAACAAGAGTTTGCAAATGAAGGCATCACCATTTATAGAAATATAAATTTTCGAGCCAGCTCAGGTTATTAATCAATTGCTATTAGAAGATAAGAGAATTCCTATTATATATGCTGAATAGCTCAACCGTCAGAGAAGTTACCAATTGACAATCAAAGGAAGTATGGCTGAACGTTTGCAATGGTTCTGAGCAAAACAAGCACCGCATCAAGGAGAGCTTTATGAAGTAGGATTTTTCTTTCTGTCGAGTTTCTGGTTGCAAGTTAACCAAAGGATGAAACTGAATGGAGTATGGTCTGGAAATCATACTAGGCTGTGCCAAGCACTAAGGTTGAAGGATCTTGATAGGATTCTTGATCATTTTATTGCTGAGAGATGAGGAGCTGTTACCAATCCAAACAAGTTTATCATCTTGAATAAGAAGGGCGGTTTTCTGATGATAATTTGAACTAGTTGGCCAACACCATGAATTATTCCTTATAATTGCTTCAACTTTAAAATTAGTAGGAAGACCAATATTTCAAAGACTGCAGGCTATGAAGACATCCGAGGTTGTGCTAACTATCATACCAAAGTACGAAGAGCCACAGTTACTCTACGTGCTTTATTTTGTCCTCGATTAATGCCCTAATCTTCAATGATCTTTTCCAAGCCCAGATCACTGAATTACCAGGGGTAATTTGCCAGAAGCATTTGTTATTGAAATGTTCAGAATGCACGCATTTAATCGAAAAAGATTGCTTAAGTGCGTTTAACAAGGGTGTAAGGTTTGACAGCTTTATCGTAATAAATGGACTTTCTCTAAGACCTGTGTTTTACTGATAGATTTATCACCACTTCAGCATTTATCTTTTTATTCAACCCTACTGATCAATCCTTTTCCTTCTTCTTGTTGCACATCTTATATGGAATATTACACACACACACACACACATATATATATATTATAAATTCAATTTAAATTAAATATCTAAATATTAATTTTATATAATAATAGAAGCCAACTTTCAAATCAATCGATTTTTTACTTTGAAAAAAATATCTCAATAACAATACTCTTTTTTCTATACATTCATCTTCTCCTCACAATGGGGAATAATTAATAGTTAAGATTCATTGAAAAAATAAAGAATTTTCCCAATTGATTTTAGCTCCATCTGATTTACCTTTATTCTCATTCCAAAAGAAGCTTTTCAATTTTATATAATAGATAGAAGCCTACTTTCAAGTAAACTGGTCTTTTGATCTTGTAAATGATCTCTTAATTCCTATACTCTTTTTTGTACACATTCCTCTCCACCTCACAGTCCACATAGTGGAGAATCACAAATAGCTAGGATTCACTAGAAAAATAGAGAATTTTACCAATTGCCTTCCGAGTTACCTTTATTCTCATTCCAAAAGAAGTTTTTCAATGATCTTTTGATCAATCTTATGGTGCAAAATGGAGTAAGAAGATGACTAGCCCATAATACTTATGGTGAATTAATGACTGGTTTGATGAGAGTTTATGTACCTGCATACGATAGACTCTTTGTTGCCCAAGTATCTATCTTCTCAAGAACATATTGAATAAGTGACATAATCCATATAAGTCTCTTGGTCCCAAGTATTTTAAAGGTTAGGTGCCAAGACGAAAGATGAGGATTACCTGTTATCTCTGTTAACAGCAAAAGCAAATCCCGAAACAGATTCAAAATTGGAAAGACATAAGAGAAAATTTTGAGTTAAGTTCAATAAACTTAAGAACTCCTGGTATATTGAAAATAAGTAGGCTTATTACATCTTCTTTTCTAACCCCCTTTGGCGCCTCCATTCACTATAATCGAGTAAGAAGTTGTAGTGATGTATACGGCCATAAATTAGGTGATGAATTTTTATGAGAAACCAAATACATTTAACACCTTGGATAAAAAGGGCAATATAAATTTCTTAAAAATAAATTTCAATGAACATCTTATGATTATCCCGCACTATTTCCTGAGTTAGAATAAAGTTGTTACTATTTTTTTTTCCATATATGAACGTATTACGTGAGTTTCTAATGTTAAAGCCGAGAGTTTTCTTCAATCTGTTTGTTAACAACTTAGTAACGATTTTATAGAAAAAGTTATAACAAGATATTAGACTATAAGCATTGAAAGTAGAAGGATTGAAACATTTGGGGATTAAGGAGCTACTAGTGTTATTAAAAGCTTTCAAGATCTTGCTACTAATAAAGAAGTCTAGAATAACATTTAAGATATCAGAACCAATACATGCCATAATTTCTATAAAAAAATTTCCATTCAATCCATTTGGAGATGAAGCTTTGTCCTGATTAAGGTTAAAGATAACATTTCTTATATCTTTAATCGTAGCTGGAGATAAAATCATAATCCTAAGTTCCACTTGAGGTTAAGTTTATAAGATCTAGATTACCAGTTTAAGTAGTTTTTTTAGTACCTAGCAAGACTTTGATGTGATTGTGAGAAAATAACTTAGTAATATCAAGTTAGAGATAATGAAACCTAATGTCATCATCATTTTATGGAAGTAATTGGCATTAACATCCCTCTTCTTGATTTAAGAGATTATGACTTTTTCCTTGTGAGAGAGAAATGATAGTGGATCATAGTTACATAGGCAAAAAAACTGGAATTTTCTTGTGATGAGAGAGTTGGATTGTCTAGATCCTTATCTAGATCTTGTTGACAACTCTGTAAAGTATCCTTTATGGTCAAAACCTAAGTCTTTGTATTTCCATATGCTAACTTTTTCTAGGATTTCATATTGCTTTTGATTGGTCTAGGTTTTGTGTAGCATTTTAATTGAGTAGGCCCGTTAATTTGTGATTCCAACAATTGGCAAGAATATATTCAAACCCTTCATGCCTATCTAAGTAATTGTGGAATCTAAAGGGAGTCAAATACGTTTTATGTGGCTTGAGAATGTAACCAATGAAGATTTACAAACACTCTATTGAGCTTCCTCATATTAAATCCCTCCCAAATTTTTATTGCACTATGTAAAGTAGGGGCAATTTTGAGTTCTATCAAAGAGAAGCTAGTAAGGAAATTCCCGCAATCTTTCATTCCTTAACCATTCCATATCACGCTCTTGTGTTTAAGAAGAAAAATATGAATATTAAAATCTTTTAGAAGGAGCCAAAGGTCATTAAGAATCTTGCTATGATCCAACAAATCATTATGAAGAATTCTTCTAATTGACATATTATTCAAGAAGAGATAACATATTCCATAATGTCAAACTCTTTTAGATTTTTTCATTTTAGTGCTAAACCTTCTAAATTTTCATAGAAATGACCAACATTCCAAGACTCTTATGACTTAAGTCAGAAATTCGGTTTGTTAGTTTGTTGTTGAAGTGGCTAGCATAGTCAGACATCTAATCATCCACATTAAAATTTTGTAAACATATGGACACCTACATGTACTGACCTAGAGTCCATGATCATGACCCATGATCAACAACGTATATCCATGACCTACCTTTTTTTTAAAATAACCCAAGTTTTCTTCAAATCTCTTTAATGACTATTGTTTGAGCTACACAATTGAAGTATCACCCTCCAAACATCATAACTATGCTATTATGATTACCTATAAGCACTCTAGTAAACAAGTACCAAATGTTTGGTGCCTGCTTATAAGATTTTGTTTAGTGGATATTAGAAGATTCTATATTGGTGCCAATGATATTATTAATTTTTAGCCTTTTTAATGCTTTGATTCCTATTTAGAAGCAAATGATTTTAAATATATTTGATGTAATACATAGATATTACTAGTTGTGACAAGACAAAATCTCTCAATTTTATTTCGATTGCCTTTGTGGTTTTTATTATTAATTTCTTTAATATATAATATTGAGATAGTTCTAATTGAAATTTTCATTTCTTATTCTCTAAAACTTCATAACTGCCAAATTGTAATTCAAAAATGAAGCCTGTATAAGCTCCCTTCACTATCATGATTTAGACATTGGATAACTTTGCCTTGACAAATCTTAGACCTCACTAAGTGATCAACATAAATCATTTGATGAGGATTTTTTTAAGAAGCATGTTATTATGGAAAAACCTGTTCTGATTCCTATCATTGTCACTTGACGCTCAGTAGTAAACTTACAAATAACTATTGGTAGCTTCAATAGTAAAAATCTTCTTAGTGGGACCATTTGGATGTTTTTATCAAGATCAATTTAATGATGGGAAGGTTTGCTTCTTTAACCTGATAAATCTTATATTTCAATTAAAGGGCCAAAAAGAAAAAAAAAAGACAACCTAATTATAATTTTTTAGGGTGACACATTGATTGTGCGACCCAAACAACAATCATTAAAGAAAATTAGAAAAGATAAGGGTTATTTTAGAATCATGTGTGGATTATGGATATGGTCATTGGTTTGATACAAATTTCCTAATTTGTAATAGCATTCCTCCTACTTTACCTTAGTAGATACTTAAAGAGGTTTTTTAAAATAGATGAAAGAGCAAAAATGGATTCAAGAAGGTTTAATTACTAAACCACTTTCCTATAGTATTCTCTAGATTTCTTTAGATAAGAATGATCTAGTTTAGATTATATTTTAGGAAAGATTCAACGAAGTTTTTTTTTTCAGCTTGAACATTCCTTTCATTTCATGGGGATACACAACAAGATTTCAAATTTTAAATAAATTCATTTTATTCACAAAGGAAGTATGTATATTCAACAATAAGGAATGACAAATATGAAAATAAGAGCCTCTATTAAAGAAATTTTCGACATTTATGGGTACCTTGGATAAATGCAGGAATTAGAACGAATAAGATATCCGACAGTTGTAGTTATATTTATAGTAACTTAATAAAAAATCTTTACAAGAGATAGTTGCATCTTGATCATAAAATACTTTCACAAATAGTTATATTAAATAGGAATTGTCTTTATATGATTTTGAATGACATTATAAGAAAAAATACGAAAATTGGACGAAAGCCATCCGAGTCTTTGACATGAACTTCATTGGAGAATAAATTCAAGGAAAGTAGAATAGAAATTAGTATGCTAGAATATTATAAGAATATGATCAAGTAGTCAAACTGAGCAAAAACATTGAATTAGAAAAAATTTTATTCTTCTTCCCTAGTTCTTATTTTATTTTATTTTATTTGTTAGGACACATCAAATTTGAACTTTTTATTTTTTGAAGAAAACATCAATTTATGGATAAATTCGGGTTGGAATTTAGATCCAATTAAAGATTTTGAGTTGGAATTTGGATTCGATTAAAGAAAACATAAATGTATTTTTTTAAAAACTGGCATTTCTTACAACCAACTCGCATTTTTCATTTTTTTTCTACCATACTATCAGATATAGATAATCATATATCTACCTTTATTAGCCACATTAGTAGAAAATTAACATAAATTAACATTTTGACCTGATTTGTATGAGTTTTGGATTGTTAGTCACTTAATTGAAATTTTTTTAAAAGGTTTAGTACTAAAATAAAAATTTCCAAAAGATTTAGCACTATAGGATATGCTATTCTTATTTAAAAATAGAGAGATCTCAATAGCAACTAGAAAGCTTTAGGTATATAAACTAGTTGGAAGATGAAAGGAGTTTAATATTCCATCAAGCAAGCTCCTAAATGATTATGATATTAGTTGGAACTATAAATATGGTTGATAATAACTGATTGATTTCCAAAAGTCCTATAAGTATAAGCTTGAGAGTGGGGAGATTTAATTTAAGTCTTTAAATCCTTGAGACTAGAAGTCCATAATTGGGGAGAAAATATGATATAACTAGTTGTATGTCAGGGTTATTTAGACCCTAAATTTTCTAGGAGATAGTTATCATTAAACTAGAAGGGGGTAGAAGTGTTTCCTCCTATCTTTCTTCCCCGTAGCTTTGATCTTCATAGGTAAAAAACTAAAAAAGGGATAAGAAGAACTCAAGGCAATAAGATCAACATAATTAGAATAGGTATTTGCAAATTCAAAAATTATGACAAAGGAATGAGAGGAAGCTAGGTTATTAGTTGAATTAACTTTTTAGGAAGATATCTATAGAGATAATACATTATATATTTGAATGGTCTCAATGATTGAGGATAAAAAAATAAGTAGTAACTAATTTTGGGATTTCCATATAATCTTGATTTCCACTTGTTAAGGAAAATGATCATCTAATAAACATTTTTGGAAAGAGTTAATGAATACTTGTAACCCTAGCTATAAATATTTGTATTAGAATTAACCTAGGGGACTTTTCTCACATTCTTGAACATATTTTCAAGAATTCTAGCTTAGTTTGCTATAGTTATTGTTTTATTTCAATTGGAAGAAGACTAGAACAATGATTGGAGGAGCTTGTGACATCTTCTCTTACTCTTTTCTTCTACAATTTCTTTTATGTTGAGATTTATTTAGTCTCTGTCATTCGCTTTTATCTTAGTATTGAATTTTTAATTAGCGACCATAGATTCAATCTTTGGGATTGTATGAAGGATTGACAAGTGAAGTATGATTTGTACACTATAAGAATAAATACTTCAGAGCTAGAGAATGAAAGTATCCCAGACTTTTATGATAATTATATAGATTAATTACGCTCAATGAGTTTGATTAGGTTAAATTAGCCATCGATATATGGTAGTTTTCTAATTAGATATATATGTATGCCTTAATAGAGGGCATAAATACATTATTTTAATTTTAATTTTAGCTTAAATAATCAATTGTGTATTATAATTGAACTTCCAGATAAATGAACTTTATATCCCTAATGTTTATCTTATTAATCTTTCTTAGTAACTTTTTTTTCTTTTTTCATTAGTTTGTTAATTAAATCCTCTTAAAGCAACTCTTTAGTTTTATTTGATTTGTTTATGTAATTAATATTAATTGATGTAGTAAATAGTTCTCTTTTGGATCAATAAAGTCACTTCAATTTTAGTAAGCTATATACGATAGACTTTACGCTCTTACAAATTTAGCTGTGATCAATGGCTTTAAGTTTTTTTTTTTTGGATCAAAATCTTCACCCAAGTCCTTCAAAATATTAACAAAATTGTGAGGGGTAAGTTTAATTACATAGATACATGCGGGGGCAAGTTAGGATATAAATCTAGATAAGATGAATCCTAGAAGTAGAGTTTGGATCAATTTTTTGATTTAATAAAATACCTAAGTATTCATCATCAACACCCACTTGAAGTCCTACCGAGGTATGAGGGCTGGGAAAATACCTAAGTATTATTATGAACTATTCATGTGTATATTGTATTGAGTTTAACTATGCTAGAAATTATTTCGATTTTAGATTTCCTACATGGATTGATAATTCATATGTATAAAAAGATCATACTATGAATAATAAGATTTACATAGATCCTAGATATAGGGCCATATAAATCTTTTAGATTATAATCAAATCTACTATAGGTATCTATAGAGGTTTTGATTAGAAAGAGATTTTAATCAATCAACTTAAAGATAGGGATTGTATGTCTTGAGAAAGAATATGTTTCTAAATTTTGAATTTTTATTGGTCTATTAAGCTAGAATTAATCATTAAATTAAGAAATATCTAACGTAAAAAGGATTTAGGGGGATTATACATCTAGATCTTGTTTATCTATTGGTTGCTTTAATCTTAATTCATTTATTTGATCTAATACTTTAAATTAGTTTAATTAATTCTTTTTCTTTTAATTCAATCATTTGGTTTGTTATATTAGATAATAAAAATAGTTAGTATTATTACTTAGAGCCTTGGAGCAAGTCACAGAAATAATTTCTTTATAAAATACAAAGGGAAGACTATGTACATTAATGACTCTCCACAAACCTTCACAAATCGAGGAGGCTTGTGCACTGGGATACATGGACTTTAACGTTAGTTAGTACTTTTACTTGTAGTCCTCATAAAATTGTTACTCATATTCACCTAAGTTATACTATAAGAATGATAGGTGCATTTGCCTAGGTTATTCTATAATATTGTTCTGTTTCAATTGCATATATCACCTTACAACAACCATGTATTTATTTTCTTGTAATTTACTAGTTTCCTTGTCTTTGGTTGCTTTTCTATTTTACAATGTAGGTGAGGTAGTTTAGCAAAGAGTAAAGTTTTAAGAAAATGTAATTGACTCCTTGTTTAGAGAGAACACACACATACACACACACAAACATGTTTAAACTTATTGCGTATCATTTTTGCACTAAAACCTCATGTTAATTTACCCGTAAGCTTTAAGGTTAGGGTGGTACCTAATGGATATTCCTTCTTCCTTCTTCCCATAAGATTAAAACATCAAAAAGATACGAGGAGGAACCTAATTTATATTAGTTATTTTAGACATATCCCTTCTGAGGGATTCACCTAACCTTTAATAAACGAACATTACCTTAAACCAAGTACACTAATTAGCTTAAAGCTCAACTATAGTTTCAATCTTTAGGGGATGTCGAACTT
>JAOQMS010000006.1:12875994-12895105 GCA_027563885.1 Erythroxylum longipes | reverse complement strand
ACCAAAATCACCAAAGCAAAACATGAACCTATCCACACTTCTCATGTACTGCTCGAAATTTTCTAAGAAAAGTTTCATGGTCCAACAGGTTTGACACCAATGGTGTCTCCATTTTGAGATTATCGTGTCTCCACAGTTCGATGCCTTCGGGCATCCACAGTTTGATGCCTTTGGGTATCCACAGTTCGATATCTTCATATATCCACAACTCCCGCTATCCACACCCACGGGAATGTGTAGGCCTAACACAAAAGGTAAAGTAAATGGTTATAAATATGAACTGTAACATGACAACATAAATAATTGGGATGGATAAGCATTTGCATTTGTATTAATAATTTGTATCAATGAGCGTTGAATATCAATTTTTGGCTTATGAATGTGAATTTATGGTATATGAATAATATATTGAAGTATGTTTGCATTATATACTTTGATTAAGTATGTCATCTCTATTTATATAAGTTGTGATGTTTATGAATATGTGTACTTATCGGATGACTGCTGTGAGTGCTCATCCAAACTAAGTGTTTTCTCCACCAAGCTTTCAAGCTTAGCATAAGTGTTAATATATTTACAGGGATAAGGACAACAGCTAGGAGAAAAAGTACCTTGGGAATTTGTTTTAGTTAAAGATGATTGTACATGTAATAAAGGAAATTGTATGTTTTCTTTTGGATTATTATGTAAATGTGAAGATGTAATATTACTTTTATATGATAATGTTAAGTGTTGCAAAATTTTGTAATATGTATATGTATAACATTGAATAGAAATGTATGCCTGAATGTATGTACAAGAAATTGGTTGCCATGTGTGTGGGTGGTTGTGGATTTTGTATTGGGGGTGTTACATTCACAAAAAGAATTAAATGCATGTTCTTCTTATCATAAATCATACACTTCCCGTCATCAAACACAAGATAATAACCATTCTTCATCAACTAACCTGCACTAATCATATTATGAATTATCCTAGGCACATACCACACATCATGTAGTAATTTCTTTCCTAATTCTGACATAACAGCAATGGTGCCTAATCCATATACCTGAACTCGGTTGTTGGTCCCCATTCTTACTTCCATCTTAATTGACTTATCAAGCTCTAAAAATAACTTTTTGCTGCCAATAATATGATTACTACAACCGCTATTAGGATACCAAACATCTTCAGACTTGTCATATAGAAAGTAAGCAAGCAACAAATAAATTATCTTTAGTAACATCTTTTTCTTCAGAATTTTCATGATCAGTAGCCTTTTTAAAATAGTTGTTCTCAATATAGCCACAACCTTTACAATAATAACATTGAGGAGAGTTGTTATATTGCCCATGTTTTGGTTTACACCAACAATCTTTATCTTCATGGTTTGACCTTCCACAATGTGAACAATAATTAGAATGATTACCTCCACTTGAATTATTTCTTTGATGTCCATAATGTCTTGCTCTACCTCTTCCATGGAATGATCTACCACGGCTATAGCCTCGGCCTCAGCTGCTTCCACGATCCATATCATCTAAGATCTTTCTTGACTCAACCTTTGAATGAAAGGCTTGCTAGAGAGGTGTCTTAGTTGTCCTATCTACTCATGAGACATAAGAGAGCCTTTCAACTTATGGAGTGAGTATCTTGTTAGATCCTTTGATTCTTCGATTACAACAACAACATGATCAAATTTAGGTGAAAGGCTTCACAAAACCTTCTCAACAACTTTCTGGTCATTCAATTCTTCTCTAAATGATCTGATTTGGTTTACCACCGAGTGAACTCTTGATAAAAATTCTTGCACAGATTCAAAGAGCTTCATTTCAAAGTTTTCAAATTCTTAGCATAGGGTCTCCAACTTCACTAAAACAACTTTGTTTGTTCCATGATACTCTTCTTCAAATAGGTCCCATGCTTCCTTTGATGTTGAAGCTTCCATAATTAGTAAAAAAATGGCATCAACTAGTGCTTGTTGAATCAGCGACAGTGCTCTTTAATCCTTCCTTTGCTTTTCTCTTAACTCATTATGTTAAGCTATTGTAAGTCTTTGGCCTTCTTCTGTTTCTGTAAGCTTACCAAAACCATTTGCAACAATGTCCCATAACTTATAGGACATGAACAAGGTCCTCATCTTGATATGCCAAAATTGGTAATTAATACAATTGAAGATAGGATTTTCTGAGATGAGTTTACTAAGGCATTAGTAGAAGCCATATCATAAATCTGCTCTGATACCACACTTGTTAGTAAAAAAATGTAAAATCTGCTTAAAGAAGAAATAAGAAAGAATTTGAATTTGAATGAAGAGAAGTTTGTATTGACTTTAATTTCTTCGCTACAACGAAAAAATGACAAAAATGAACAACTTAAATAGACCTCAACCACCTAAATAGTCTCATATGTGAATTCCTCCTTAACTTGCTAACTAACTCTTTGACACATAATCACAAACATCTGGTAAACATACTTATTCAACATGATTTCTATAACTAAAAAATCCTAACTCATAATTTCAACAGATATTCAAAACAATTTAAAAAAGCTTGAATTAATTCTAATAATAAGTATGCTTTATGTATAAACTAGGATTTAGTCGCTCACAAATCGCATCTAACAAACTTTCTTCTGTATTGGCAAACAAAGGGACCAGTACAAAACATCTATATTTGGGAGATAATAAGAGAATAAAAGTCACATTGAGTGTTCGTCTAAATTCATGTCCTCGATGGTAAAGTAATGAAATTTTTGTATTTGGGAGAATTGAAATTCAAGGATTTCTAATTTTTGAAATAAAAAATTTTAATTAAAATTAATTCGATGTTAATCAATAAAATTTAAATTTAGAAATTAATTTAAGTCTTTTAAATTAGATATATAAAATCTACACCATTTATTTAATAATTTTAATCAATAAACAAATATTATTTTAATAATTTGATATTAATAGACTGAAATTTAATTCTAATTTTTTTGATTACCTTTAAAGAACGAATGAAGCAATTTTCGCATCATTAGCTAATGCATGTTATGATGGGCCTTACAGTAGAATCAGCACGATTAGAAATTTTATAGGTAGTAACGTATACTGGGCTTCATCTTCTTAATCTAATTCTGATATCACCACCATCCGATCTAATCAGATCTACTGTACATCATCGATCACCCACCGTCAAGTACTGACTCATCGAATAAAACTTGTATTTGTCTCCATAGACACACACCACCGTGTATCTTCGTCTCGAAGCTCTTCCCCGTAAAATCCTCACCACAGAAGAAACGGGTCGGGCATAATTACCATATCCTTCACACGCCACAACTCAACACGCTCGCCACTCTAATGGCCTCCCAAACTCTCCCAACATCAAATCCCCAATCCCAACCGCCTATAGCCACTCCCGCCTTTCGCGCGTTCCTCTCACGGCTCTCCTCCACGATCCGCCATGGCTTCTCTGAACGCCGTCCCTGGTACGAACTCGTCGACAGGACCACCATGGCCCGACCCGATTCCCTCACCGAAGCAGCGTCTCGAATCAAAAAAAACCTCTCCTACTTCAAGGTTAACTACATCATCTTGCTCGCGGCAGTACTCGCTTTCTCTCTGTTGTCTAACCTTTCTCCCTCATTACTCTACTCTCTCTCCTCGCTGCGTGGATCTTTCTCTACCTGTTCCGATCGTCCGATCAGCCTCTGGTCATCCTCGGCCGCACATTATCAGATCGCGAAACCCTAGGTGTGTTGGTGGTATTGACTATTGTGGTGGTGTTTTTGACTAGCGTCGGTTCGCTCTTGATCTCTGCTCTCATGGTTGGAGTAGCGATAGTGTGTGCTCACGGCGCTTTCAGAGTGCCAGAGGATCTGTTTCTAGACGATCAGGAGCCGGCCAATGCCGGACTCCTCTCATTCCTCGGGGGCGCAGCCTCAGCGGCTCCTGCGGTTGCCGCACGCGTCTGATTTGGCTCCGTGGTGTATGGTTTGATCTTTCGTTAGCTAGTGCTTTTACGTGTTTTAATTCCGTACTGTCTCCTTTTTTTTTGTTAGCTTCCTTACTGTCTCTTTATTAAATGTATAATGAGCTTAAAAGAAAAGGAGAATCTGAAGTTCCGTGGATTGATATCGAAGTTTGGTATGAACTGTGGTTCTAGATCGTGCTTTATGATGGATTGAATGTTGTTAAAGTGTTGAAATCGAAGACAATATTTGGTCAATTTCTGTGTTGAAAATATGAAGACGATCAATGGTCGGAGTTTTCTTCTCCTTGTATGGAGGTATCCAAAGTCGTTTCAGGTACTTAACTGCTCACCTAAGTTATCTTATTTAGTATTTACACGTTATCGTCTATGTGGGTTCAAACTTAGATATAAGTTTAGTACAAGTTAATTTAGTTGGAATTTTCTGATTGTAGTTGGACTAAGAATTATGTTAGATTGTTTGCATTTTTTAGTTTTTATCTTATAGCTATAATCCTTCTTAGAGAAAATAAAGTCCATTAATTTTATGTTGTCTTAAAAAGAAACTGGTGCAATCATATTTCGTTGGTCTGAGTTGCAGTTTCTTTCTTTACTTGGGTTCTCATGCTCTGTGGATTTTAAGTGAAACGAGAGTGAGTAGGCTAGTCCTGATCCTCCTGAATTGGAGGCTTTTTCCTGGACCAAGGAGTAGGCTTTATCAGGCGGTGGAGCTGGATGGTTTGTGGGCTTCCTGGGTTATGATCCAAATGCTCAGACCCTGAGGCTTGTATTGGTAAAACCGTCGAAAAGTAGAATGCAAGTTAGCGACGGACAGCTTGCACTCAAGAATAGTTCATACCTTGATATTCAATCCTTCAACGATGTAGTTCAAATATGGTATCAACAATTCAATCATTGTTGATACCTTGATATTTGGTCGTTGTTATTGGCAACATGAGCTAGGGCTACACCTGAAAGCATATTAACAAACTTATCTAAGGTGTCTCAAGTCTTAAGTAATAGTGTCAGAGTGGATTCGTGACTTGGAGAGGTTAAACTTGTAACTTTCTTAACTTGACTTGGCAGGTAGTTTGCAAGAAAAGTGAAAGTAGGTCCTCTGGAGAGAAATTACCTTTACCCAACTAGTCATAGCCTCATGGGGAATAGGGGCTTTTCAGAGGTGACGAATAGATTTTGCTCCTATTATCAGTGTAACTATCCAAATAACCTGATGATAATGACACTTTCGTAGTTATTTTTTGAGTTTCCATGGGAGCGCTAAGTGAAGGCGTTTTCAAAGTGAAACCGCATTGAATGGGTAAGTTGACCTATCTAGCGTGTCCACTTCCTCCCTATGGTATCCACGCAGAACGCAAATCCATATTTAAATCATCCGACGGTGGACGTTAAACGAGAACTCACTCGTCTCTGCCGAGGTATCTGATTAACTTTCTACGTCGGGAATTTTGTATATCAAAGTAAACGTGAAAAGGACATGTCATCTGGATAAAATTAAAACCTCTTATCACTAACTAGGCCATTTGTTTAACAACAAACCTTTTGCAAGTAAGCTTAGTTACCGATGTACGCCCGATTGTCTTTTCGTGTCCCAAAAAGTTGCCAAATCTAATTAATGTTTGCTCAATGGGACCCACCTGAAGAAGATAGCCGTTAGGTGGCGCGGGTGGGGCATTAAAGAAACATGAATAAGCTGGTTGGTCCATAAAATGTGTGTTAACATCGAGAGAAGGGAAGTTAGTACATGGCTGAGGAAAAACTAGCCGTTAGTCTTTTGTGTA
The DNA here is from genome assembly GCA_027563885.1 of Erythroxylum longipes. NCBI lineage: Eukaryota > Viridiplantae > Streptophyta > Magnoliopsida > Malpighiales > Erythroxylaceae > Erythroxylum > Erythroxylum longipes. Next base: position 12,889,368 of record JAOQMS010000006.1, on the reverse strand, counting down.
AGAATAGGAACCTCTTTCTCTCGGCAACTCATTGCCACCCCTGACAATTTGTCTCCATATTTATCTCTCCCAATGCAATTATACAAAGATTCTCTCTCTCTCTCTCATGGCTTAGAGCTTCACGTGGTACATCGCAGGAGCCCCACATCTATAGTTCCCACTTCAAAACCCCACTCACAAGTGATTTGGCTCCTGTTTCATTAAACGCAAACATCACTTCAAATAACAGAGAGGGAAGAGAGCCTAGAAAGTAGAAACAACCAAACGAGCTTTCTTTTTCTTCTTGTTTAGACATTTTGTTAGCTCTTGAAGATCATGGAGACTGAAAATAGAATATTCGATGTTTTCTACAATTGCCCTTTTCATAGGCTTGCAAGAGAATGGTGCTGTATTTCGTATAAGAAGAAAGAGAAGTGGAAGATTCATCTACAGTTACGAGTATATCTTTGGTCATTTGTCCAAGTTTTATTGTTTTCTCAACTTCTCATTCATTCTGTTCAGCCTGTTTGGAGCCAAGATTGGGATGGTGTTGTTGTCACCCAAGCTGATTTTCAAGCATTGCAAGCTTTCAAGCAAGAACTACTCGATCCAAAAGGGTTCTTAAAGAGTTGGAATGATAGTGGCTATGGAGCTTGTTCCGGGGGTTGGGTCGGCATCAAATGTGCTCAAGGCCAAGTCATTGTAATCCAGCTTCCTTGGAGAGGATTAGGAGGCCGAATCACTGAGAAAATTGGCCAACTTCAAGCGCTTCGAAAGCTTAGCCTTCATGACAATGCCATCGGTGGCTCGATCCCTCAATCACTTGGCGTTCTTCCAGATCTTAGAGGAGTTCAATTATTCAACAACAGACTTTCAGGTTCTATCCCTGCTTCTTTAGGTACCTGTCCTTTGCTCCAGACTCTAGACCTTAGCAACAACTCTCTCACTGGTCCCATACCAGATAGTCTTGCCAATGCTACCAAGCTTTTCAGACTCAATGTGAGTTTTAATTCACTTTCAGGTTCCATACCGGTTCGTATTACACAATCTTCTTCTCTCATTTTCCTGGCTCTCCAATACAATAATCTTTCCGGGCCATTACCTGATTCTTGGGGTGCAACTCAAACCAAAAGTAACACCATACAGTTCCAGTCCGTAACTGTTGATCATAACTTCTTCTCGGGACATATCCCTGCTTCTTTGGGCAAATTGGGTGCTTTACAAGAGATCGATCTCAGTAATAACCAAATCACAGGAGTCATACCAGTTGAACTTGGGGGGCTCTCTAGGCTTAGAACATTGGATATTTCCAATAATGCCTTGAATGCAAGCTTACCAATTAATCTATCTAATCTATCCTCACTTTCGGTGTTGAACCTTGAGAACAATAACCTTGACAGCCAAATCCCCGAGGAACTTGGCAGATTGCACAACCTTTCTGTTCTGATTTTGAAGAGAAACCAATTAACCGGTCCTATTCCTGCAACATTAGGCAACATTTCCACCCTTACACAACTTGATTTATCACAAAATAAGCTCAGTGGAGAAATCCCTGATTCCCTATCGAATATACAAAGTCTGATTTCACTCAACGTTTCTTACAATAACCTTTCTGGCCTGGTACCTCCTCCTTTATCCCGAAACTTCAATTCAAGCTCTTTTATAGGAAATCTTCAACTGTGCGGATTCAGCGGTGCATCTTCATGTCCTTCTTCAGCCCCTTCACAAACTGTCCCACCTCCACCAGGAAAACATAAGCGCAAACTTAGTACTAAAGACATAATTCTTATAGCAGCAGGAGCGCTTCTAATAGTGCTGCTTATACTATGTTGCATTCTGCTTTACTGCTTAATGAGGAAAAAGCAAGCTGCATCGAAACCAAGGAATGGTCAAGCTGCAGCAACAGCAGCAGCAGCAGCCAGAGGGGAGAAGGGAGCTCAGGCAGCAGCTGGTGAAGTAGAAGCAGGTGCCGATAATGGAGGTAAATTAGTCCAGTTCGATGGGCCAATGGTTTTCACAGCTGATGATCTCTTATGTGCAACTGCTGAGATTATGGGAAAGAGCACTTATGGTACTGTCTACAAGGCCACATTAGAGGATGGGAGCCAAGTTGCAGTGAAAAGATTGAGAGAAAAAATAACCAAAAGTAACAGAGAATTTGAAACTGAGGTTAATATGCTGGGCCAAATTCGGCATCCCAACCTTTTGGCTTTGAGAGCTTATTATTTAGGACCTAAAGGAGAGAAGCTTCTTGTTTTCGACTACATGCCTAAAGGAAGTCTTGCTACGTATCTCCATGGTACAAAATTGTGGCATTCCTTTTTCTTCTTTTTTTTATTTAAATTTTTTGGCTAACACATTTAAACATTTGCTTGACAACTGATTCCTGTGTTTCTGTGCAGCTAGAGGACCTGATACAACCATTGATTGGCCAACAAGGATGAATTTAGCACAGGGCATGACGCGAGGCCTGCTCTATCTTCACAGCCATGAGAATATCATACATGGAAACCTTACATCGAGTAATGTCCTACTCGATGAGCATACAAACGCGAAAATTGCAGACTATGGCCTATCTCGGCTGATGACAACTGCTGCCAATACAAATGTAATTGCCACTGCGGGTGCATTAGGATACCGAGCACCTGAGCTTTCAAAGCTCAAGAAAGCAAACACAAAAACAGATGTATACAGCCTCGGAGTGATCATACTCGAACTGCTTACTGGAAAGTCTCCCAGTGAGGCAACGAATGGTGTGGATTTGCCCCAATGGGTTGCCTCTATTGTGAAAGAGGAGTGGACTAACGAGGTTTTCGACGTGGAATTGATGAAGGATGCGAATACAATAGGAGATGAGCTTCTAAACACATTGAAACTGGCTCTCCACTGCGTTGATCCCTCTCCTTCTGCTCGACCAGAAGTCCAGCAGGTCCTCCAGCAACTCGAGGAGATTAGACCTGCAGAAACAGCTGGTAGTTCCGGAGATGATGGTGCAGCAATTCCTTCTACAAGCGAGTAAAAGCAAAGATACTAGTTGGTCTTAAGGAGTATAGAGTAGTGGAAGTGTAGTAGGTAGTATTGGCAGGTTCCTTGCATTCTTTCATTCTTCTTAAGCATTGATTTTTTGAGTTTATTAGACCACTTCTGTAAATACAAGTTGGTTTCAACTCTTTCAAGAGCATGTTATTTATCAGTTACAACTCATGACTTGGTCCTAGTCCACAACAGTTACGGGTCTCTTTTCCTACCAATTGGGAAGTTTTCTGATTATGGGGTCATGATTGAAACTGATTCGATCTATGTTGTGGAAAAGATCGGAACTTTTTTCTCCTTTTCAATTCGTCTCGCCCTTTTTGAGATGGGAATATATTTCTCGTTATCCTACGCCTACCTATTTTACGTGCACATGGGAGTGCAAAGTCTTTCATCCTTTCTCTCAAAGTATGCAGGATTTTGCTTGCAGCCTTTCCCTCTAACCTTCAATTAACGACCAACACTTCCGATGACTCTCCAACCGTAACTGCTTAAAACTGATGATTGGCCATTTTACACTTCACACAAAATGTCCTTAAGACGGCGATCTTTGACTCCTTTCAGATCTTACACCGTGTGGTCTGGTCAAACAACGACAGACGTATAATTGGATACACAGTATGGGCATGGTTAATAACATAGTTTTATAATCAATAATGGGCGTGAACCTAAAACATATTCATCCAGTGTTCTATTAATATACCTAAATTTTCAAACAGGAATTAATATTAGGATCAACCTCGACGTGCTGGATGTGTGGTGTCATTATAATGTGATGTAAGCGTGAGCAACCAATCAAAAGACTCATTCTATATGCTTAACAGGCCGGTTACAAGAATTAGGAATAAGAATGTTAAAGACGTTTTGAATAGGTTGTCAAAATATGAAAGTATATATCTTCATCAAGTTTTAAAGGACATTTTAAGAACTATTTAAAGGGATTTATATCCACCCGATTTAAGTTAAGGTTAAAAAAGAATTGGAAGTTTAAATTTTATTTTAATTGAACATGCAATCATGTTGCAACTCATATTTCTCTTTGAATATGAGAAGAGCCTCACACACGAATGTGTCCTTGGCCTTGCCTCTCATTGGACACAATAATTAAAGTTTTGGTGTCATATAAGGCCTAGCACATTATCGTGTATCATTTTGTGTTACTCTTGATAATCAAGATTGGAAGACACAAGCATAAATACAATAACTGAGAGGTCATGTCATTTGCCGCTAAAAGTTTCAGCATGGAATATGGTTTAGAATGCGATTGCGTTTCAAACTATATCCGTCGTAAAAAAAATAATGGGATAACAAATTTTAAAGTACGTAATTTTTTGGAAATTTTCAATCAAAGTATTCAAGTTTTTAAATTTTTTAATTAAGTAATCAAACTTTTAAGACTTTAAAAGCCTAACTAATAGAATATTTAATGTTCATGACATGTAAATGTCAACCTAAAAAAATAGTGGCCATGGTTAGATTAGAGTAGAGAGAATCTTTTAAGGTGGAGACCTACATATTATAAACAAAAAAAATTTCATTAATTAAATCAACAAATTACTAATAGAATTAATAATTTGAATTAAACTGCTAAGGTTTTAAAAGGTTGATTATTCAATTAAAAAATTTAAAATCTTAGACACTAAATTGAAAATTCCTTAAAAGTTGGATACTTTATGACCTGTTATCCCAAATATAATTTTTTATTACTTAAAGATTGTTTTAAATAAGTTTAGTTAGATTAGACCCTTGTTATGTTTGAGAACCATAAGTGCTTTTATTCTTTGTTCTTCATTGAACTTTCGCACTTACCAAAGAATTCTTCTTTGTCATATCCTAACTACTATATGAACTTGGTTATCATCTATAATTATCAAGTCAATTCTCCATTAATCTTATTTAAGTTTCTTGGTAAGATTTAGTCTTTTATGTGGGTTTTCTAGGGTTTGCATTAGTTAATATCATAGGTATGTATATAAATTATGTGTAATTCTTTTATCATCTAAATTATATTTCTTTGTCTATCTTTTCATTTTCCATATGACTCCATCTAAATTATTTGTAAAAAATTGGTGTTTGTGTATCTCTTCTTATTATGTTAGAGCTTTCCATTATTCTATCCCTTGTTTTGTACCCTTTATAACACATTGTTCTAGATCTAATAAGTGCATTGTTATTTGAACAATTTAGTGTGGTTGTGATAAAAGAAGAAAGCAAAAGAAAGGAAGTTTTGCAATATAGTTTCCTAAATAAAATTGCTCCAAATTTAGTTGTTTGATCATATGATCAATTTAGTAAATATTGTAATTGAAATCAAATAAAAAATATAATTAGTGGAAGTCTGATTGAAGTGAATCTTTAATACTCTTTCCTTATTTGGTTCAATTCCTTTAATGTCTTGTTTAAATAATGGCAATATGATCAAAGAGTGTTACATAATGACTTAAAGAATATGTACATACCTTTGTGCAGGACAAGAAACCAATTACGCTTATACCTTTAACATCTAAGTAGGTCTATAAGGACTAATTGAAGTTGAAAGTAGAGAATAAAGAAAAAAAGAGAGAGGAGAAAGGGAGACTGGGAGTGAGGGGGAGTTAATTGTAAGACAAAAGGAGAATGAGCGTGATAGCTCAAAAGAAAAGGAGATAGTAGGGAGAAAAGTAGCAAGTGAGTAGCTATATAAAAGGAGTGATATTAGGATTAATTTTTATATGAACTAGCCTATGATTGTACTTTATACAAAGAGAATAAATTCAATATTAAAGAATTCAAAATATATGCTCCCTTTATTATTGTTTCTTTATTGCATGAGTATAAAGATTGATAGCTAATTATCTTAATGGATTACCACCTATTGATAGATTAAACATCAAATTGATTTTGTACTAAGAGTTACAATTCCTAACAAACCCTTTATAGGAGAAATCCTAAGGAGACAAAAGAGCCTCAAATTCAAGTGGAGGAGTTAATGGCTAAGGGGTATTTAAGAGAAAATATTAGTCTTTAGGTAGTTCTAGTCCTTTTATTGCCTAAGAAGGATGATACTTAAAGGACACAGATTAATTGTAGAGTTATCAATAATATAATAGTAAAGTATCAACATCTCATCTTTCATGGTATGCTTGATGAAATTCATAGTTCTTGTATATTTTCCTAAATTTGATTTTAAAAAGTGAATATCACCATGCTTGGATAAGAGAAGGTGAAGAATAGAAAATTATCTTTGAGGATATAAATATGGATTATATAAGTGGTTAGTTATGTCATTTGTTCTTACTAACATAATTAGTATTTTCATGAGATTGATAAACACATGTTACACACACATATATACATATTTTTGGTTATCTATTTTGATGAGATTCTAATTTATCACTTGAGATGTGCACTTGATGTTCTAAGAAAAGAACATATTATGCTAAGTTTAAAAAGTGTACCTTTTTTATGAAAAAGGATTGTGTTTTTTAGTTATATTGTGGTATCCAAGTAGATGAAAGAAATTAAGGAATGATCAATATTTGAATCAATAAATAAGGTAAGAAATTTTCATAGTTTATCTGGTTTTTATCAAAGATATGGTAAAGATTTTAGTATAATTATTACACTGCTTACCAAAATTGTTAAGAAATATATAGGGTTTCATTGAGATGGTGAACAAGACTAAGCATTTAATATTGTTAAATAAAGGTTATGTTCAACACCTTTGTTAGCATTCCTTAACTTAAGTAAAACTTTTAAGATTGAGTGTGATGCCTAAAGAATAGGTATTTAAGCTATTATGTTGTAAGATAGGAGGCTAATAGTTTACTTCAATGAGAAACTCAATGGAGTAGCCTTGAACTAACGTATGACAAAGAGATATATTGGTGAGAGCATTAGAAACATTGAAAATTCGCGATATATACTGACCATAAATCATTGGAGCATCTAAATGTGCAAGATAAGTTGAATAAACACCATGCTAGATGGAAGGAATTCATTTAAACCATCCCATATTTCCTTAAGAGAATTCATTTAAACCATCCCATATTTCCTTAAGTATAAATAAGGTAAGGAGAATGTGTTAGTTGATGCCTTATCGTAAAGGTATATTCTTCTTACTTCTTTAAATGTGAAGTTATTAGGATTTGAATATATTAAGGAATGACAATGATTTTGGTAATATACACATTTAATATATGAGAAATTGGTGTTAGATAAGTTGTATAGGCATAATGGATATTTGTTTCATGAAAGTAAATTATATGTGCCTATTTGTTCTATACTCAAGTTGTTTATGTGTGAGGCATATGATAGGGGTTTGATGGGTGTCTTTGATGTTAAAAGGACCTTAAGCATGCTATATGATCATTTTATTGGCCTAAGATGAGATGTAATGTCAAGAGGATATATACCACTTTTAGAAAGGCTGAACCTAATATTCCAACATTTGGATTGAATAAACCATTACTTGTACCTAGTGAAGCATGAGTAGATATTTGTATGGATTTGTGATAAAGTTACTTAGATCAAAGAAGGATAAAGATTCTATACTTGTGGTACTTGATAGGTTCTTTAAGATGGTACATTGTATTCCTCATGAAATAAAACTACTTGTGCAATCATTATTGATTATTTATTCTTTAGGAAAGTAACTTGACAATATGGAGTTATTTGGAGAATGTTGATTGACTGGGAAAGCGGTGGCGGTTGGTAACTTACTGAAATCAACATGTTGAAATGATAAGTACTTATTCTCAATAAGTACTTATGTATTTGAGATTGCTGTTTTGGTAACTGCTGAAATGTGAAAATAAGTGTTTGACAAGTGCGGTTGCAGTTGCTGAAAAGAGATAAAATGACTAAAAAGCCTATTGATTTAATAAACTATTAATTGTTGTATAAATAATTAAAAATATATTATTAGTCATATAAATTTAAACTTACAAATAATAAAATATTAAATTAAAATAAGAAAATATAAATAAAATAAATTTAGTAAATAACATATTTCATAAAAATATATTATTAATCATATAAATTTAAATTATAAACATTAAAATATTAAATTAAAATTAAAATTAAAATATAAATAAAATAAATTTAGTAAATAAAATATTTCATAAAAATATATTATTAATTAGGGAAGAGTTTACTTGGATGAGAAGGAGTCGAGGAGATATAGAAGTTAAATTTCCTTCGATTAATTAAGTAAAGGTATAATATAAGATATTAATTATTATAAAGTTATTATTAGAAACTAAAATTCCTACCATATAAGCCGCAGTTTCTTAGGGTAGCTTTCTTTCTAGTTATCTATTTGAACAGGTCCAAAGTGGCGAAGGCAAAGAAAGAGGAAAATTTGCAGATTTTGATTCCAGTGCGGATCTGGTTGGAGTTCATAAGGCTACAAATAGTTCACCAAATAGCAACTACTCTCATATTCATGATGAAAATAGAGGAAGGCAGACAAATTGCAACAGAGAAGAAAGAGAAGAGGTGGATATTGCCTCTGACTTCTTCGCTGTTTTTGATCCAAAGGAGCTTGTTAAGGAATGCGTTATACATATTGAACACGGAAATCGCAACAAAGAAGACAGAGAAGCGGTAGATATTGACCATCAATTCTGCAATTGTTTGGATTCCAAGCAGCTTGATAAGGAATGTGGCATTCTCGACGAAAATGAAGTTATTAATACAGAAGATCAGGAACAGTTGGATATGGACTGTGAGTTGTGTGGTGTTCTGGATTCCAAGCAGCTTTTTAAGGAATGTGGTTATAATGCTAGGTTTGTAAGAAATTGTACATTTAATGCTGGTACTACTGGTACCGTTGCTAGTAAGACTGTAGAGAATGGTGATCTTAGCAAGGTGGTTAAAGCAGTAGCTACAGAAAATGATAACGATTTTGATTATTCTCATGAAGATAATGTTATTGGTTTTGAGGTCACAAAGAATAGTTATTTGGTTGCAAGGTCAAACAATGTAGGTGTTGCTTGTGGATCACTTGACTGCAGTAATGTTGATGAATATGTTGTAGGTGAAGGAAATTCAATAGCTTCTAGACGTGTGATTCATGATGTTCATGATGATACTCATAATGATAATGCTGACGATGACATGGATCCTGATTACAAGATTTTCATTGAGAAGCTGAGAGAAAATGGAAATTCTTATTTTTTAGAGCTTCTTGTGAGTGATGGGGTGATGGACATTATCAGTTATGACACATATGATGAGCAATATGGTAGTGGCATTGTAAAGAATACAAAGACAATGGTAGATTTTCAAATGAATAACCAAAGAAAGGAGAGTGATGCCAGGAGCTCTTCTAGGAGACGGAAAGTGGAAAGTCAAAAGGACTTTGAGGAACGTTCCTGACAGAGGAGGAAAAAGTTCAGTGGCCGAAGAAAAGGTGTAAGGAAATGTAGTAGATCCTATTTTGTGTGAACTGAAAGACAATCTTAGGACTAGGCCACTACCGGAGGTTCTTGATTCAATAAATTCCAAATTTAGTGAACAGAATTTGGCCGTGGTAGATGAAACATACCAGAACTTTCTGAATGGTGTGAAGGTCGAAGGAAGTTATTTTGTTTTTACATTTGAAAATGGAAAAGAAATTATATACGGAAAGGATGAAGAGAGTTCAATGGATTCAGAAGTAAATGAAATGGATGTTGATCCATTCTCTGATGAAGCCCACACCCCGTTTGTAACCTCAAAATACAGATTTGTATGTATCACTTCCTGGTCAAGGTTTTTTCCTCTTTCTTTTCTCTTCCTTCCTTAAAAGCTGTTATCTACTGCTAAAAGTATTTCATTTCATGCTTTATGGCCGGTAATATCATTTTTTGAATTTTGTGTTCATCATTAATTCTGCTTCAAGGACGAAAGGGACGGGTGCATGGAAAATTCTGTCAGAAAGAGTTGTTTGCAGTTTAGGGAAGGAGTTATGGAAGTCCTCAGAAAGCCATTTGATGAGAAGGAGTATGATGATCTTTTTGTTGAAGCTACTCTAGAAAGGAAGATGGTTCGTGACAAAGAAACTGCGTAGTGGGCCAAAACAATTTCAGCTCCCTGGCCCTGGAAAGTCATATCTCCATCAGCACCGTGGTATTCCTATTATTAGCAAGTGCTTTCTCTCAATCGTGAATGTTTTCGTATAAACAGCATGCATATAATCAACCGGCCAAACTATTTATATTCAAACTAGTATGTTAATAGGTCCTTTACATTTTGATTGGATCCTTATCATCTTTGGCAGCTCATAGGGTTTCCTAGGACATGATTGTTGTTGAAACTCAATAGTTCTGTGTGCCTTATCCATCATGTGGCTATATTTGATGTAAATTTTAAGGTAACTGCCATTTTCAGTCAACTGTGTGACGATGCCCTTTGACTTAACATACGCAGTTATCTTTCCATCCATTAAGACGTGGTTGAAATGGTCAATTTATACATTATGTCGTGTATAGTGGATTTCATTTTGAATGTTAATGTTCTGTGAAACCTTGTAGATCTTGCAGAAAAAATTGATCCATTTGGAAATAGTAAGCCTAAAGTCTTGAACCTCTTGCGTGGATTCTTCTACTATTTGCAGGTAAGTTTTAGTGCATATATCTATTTTCTATTACAAAGCACCAAGGCATTTTGGTTTTATATCTGTGTGATAATCATCATAGCAATTCTATTAATGCACCAAAATAAAATGTCAATTGCCCAACTTGTTGGACTGCCCATTCAACAGAAATTTTGAATGGGCAGTCCTTTCTGGCTTGTCATCGTGAATTAGTTTTAAGTAGGATCATTACACGCCTCAAGAGCATATTTATAGTTGGTTTCATCTGTTTATGATTGTAAATCTTTCATTTGTACCAGAATGTTGTTGACACTTACCGGTCCACATTTTGTTTAGAACGTGGCCCATAATGGAGTGTTTCAACCGTGGTTGGAGCCATCATGTTTGGAAGTGCTGCCTCAGTAAATAGTTTGACTTGATCTCTAAGATGTCAATTCCTGATGACCAAAATATTAAGTATGCACTCAACTGTTACACAAGTAGCAAAGCCTTACTGCTAAGCATTTGTAATAATTCAACGTTTTGGTTGCCTATAGAAGCAGGTCATCTAGTGAACCTGAAATTGTCACCCTTCTGAGTCTACATATAAATATTTGTCTATTTTGATGGTATCATCAGGTTCTTATAAGCATGAATCTTACAGCTTTGTTTCTTGGAGCTGATCATAATCATTAGGTAGAATACGAGGCTTCCCCATGCTAAAGTTAAGTACCCTAGCGTTCATGTTGTACTTGATTTGCCCATCATATAGCAGCTTCCTGATGTAGTGCTCTATGTCAGAACCAATCAGCCTTAGCGTATACTCTGTTAATGGTGCACCCTGATTTCACATAAAGTTTAATGTTCAGCCAGCTGAAACAGGGATCCATGCAACTTCCAAAATTTAATGGAATATAGACTTTTGGCCGTACATGTGCATTTTGAAATCAGAACAAGTAAATCTTCTGCCAACTTTATGCGCCCCAGTAAAATTTCAGCACAAGAATGGCCTACCACTAGTATTTAAGGGTGATGCTTTGAAACAGGGCGGGTAACTTGTGGACGGCTAGCTTTAAATCTCGACATGAGCTAGAGGATAAAAGAGTTAAATTTGCTTACTCAAAGAAATGGGCTATAACACACTATAGTGTTCTTAAACCCACATCCAGGCCTAGAGTAGAACATAGATTTATCAGCTGTTACAAGGACAACAATCGACATCATTTTACCTCGTAGTGATCCACCAGCTCCTGGAAGTAAGAGTAAACCAATGCGCAAGTCTCATCGGTCCACACGAACTCATTGGTAGGATCAAGAATAAGGGTAAGCTTATCCATTTGAGTCTGATCGAACTCCCATGTTTCAGGGTCGATGTATGCAGCATAGATTCTAACGTGCCGAGTAACACTGCTCAGCCATTGCCCTCCATACTCTCTGCTCATGTTCTTGCTCTTGACGTTTGTTTGGGGCTCCACTGGTCTTGGCTGTGTCCGTGGCTTCATAGTCTCACTCTTGGAATCTTCTTTTACTCCTTGTGAATCCATCTTTGAGTCTCCTTGGACTTCTGCTTGCTGTTGTGCTGAAATGGAGAATAACTTTCTTCTTATTACTTCTCTTCTGCCTCCAAGCCAGCCTAATGTAGGGAAACTTGAAAAGACCATGTAGGAGGAAGCTGCTGCCATGGTTGAGTTTATCAGTAGAAGTTACCTTATGGAAGTGTAAATTCTGTAACTTGAGCTTTTTCAAGTGCCCAAGTTATTGGAGGTCTTTCCAAGGCCAATAATTTCAGGTCCATAAATTTTTGTGGATAAGATAGACTCGTTTAAACGGAGGTGAGGAGCCTATGTGGTGAGTAGTAGCAAGTAGCAACGAATAAGCTACCAGCCACCCGTCGTAACTTATTGTTCTGTCCATTTACACTTCAATCACGCATGCTAAAACGACTACGATCATCATTTTCTTTGTCGTGATTAGAGACTCCGATTTTAATCCATCCTTCAAATGCCTGGATTCTCGTCTTGCCCTCGAAAACCAAGCTAGCTAGAATTCAAAACGTTAAGTCCTCCAGAAACTATGTCAACCCATCTAAATCTACTTAATGCATAGATGGTGGATAGATTATTCACATCTTCATTTCAACTAAAACATTTTTTACAATGTAAAGTTCCTTTTTATTTCTAAAAACTTCAAATGAAAGGGATTAATTATACCATTTTCTAAAAACTTCAAATGTTTGTTAATGGTATATATGTAGTTTATTAGGGATATTGCTTGTGCATTGTTAACAAACCGAACAATCAAGATTAAATATTATTATGGTGGAGTGTTCACAAGTTTGGCCTACAAATAAGGAATGAAAGAGATGATATGGATTATTTTAGGGTTACGTAATATGGATTATACGTAATCAATTGAAGCAAATTCAACAAGTTAAGCTAAGTCAACTCGGTCATAATTCTAATCATGATGACAAAACATTGAAAAAATGAGTTAAATAAATAAACTAAGTGATATGGAAACTTCAAGAAAACAAGATTCTTGAAACCCCCTTAATCCTATTGAATCAAAACCCTAATCTTTCTATTCTAAGAATATGCTGGATCAAACCCCAAATCATAAGTTTGGGACCCAATCCCAAAGAAATCAGAAATCAATTTACGTTGCAAGTACTTACTTATTGATGCAAATCAATTTCCTGAAGTAACCATGAAGACAATCACACTTCACTTGAAGAACTCAATTCTGAAATTTTTATTGATCATTCAAATCTAGGGTTTCAAAGATATAATAAGGTATAAATACCTTGACCAAGTCCTAACCCTAAT
>JAOQMS010000006.1:12858758-12873434 GCA_027563885.1 Erythroxylum longipes | reverse complement strand
CCCCCATCATCTCTAAAAAACATAACCTTTCTATTTGGGCATTGTGAAGCAATATGACTAGATCCCAAACACTTAAAACATTTAATGCTAGAATGCTTATTAGAAAAAGCTTGGGTGTTAGATGTACCTTTAGGATCAAACCCTACATTCGGCCTTTTGAGTGTCTCCTTGAAGTCTAGTCCCTTGTTTTTCGACTTCTCCTCTCTCTTGGGCCATTTTGAACTCCATGATTGGCTAGAATTTGCCCCACTTCTTGCTGCCACTCTAGCTTTGATTTGCTTTCCAACCTTCATGATCATGTTCACCATGTCCTCAATCTCCACATAGTGCTGCAATTCTACCACATTAACTATCTCCCTGTTCAAACCACTCAAGAACCGTGCCATGGTTGCCTCCGGATTCTCCTCTATACTAGCTTAGATCATAGCTATTTCTATCTCCTTATGGTAGTCCTCCACTGATTTAGATCCCTGAGTGAGTCTCTGAAGTTTCTGATGCATCTCCCTATAATAGTAAGAAGGCACAAACCGCTTCCTCATGCACGCCTTTATATCATCCCAAGTAGTAATTGGCATCTCTCTATTTCTTCTCCTGGATGTCACCAACTGATCCCACCATATTAGTGCATAATCTATAAATTCAATAGCGGCTAGCTTTACCTTTTTATCTTCAGAAAAATTGTGGCACTCAAAAACCAAGTCCACCTTCCTTTACCATTCCAGGTAAGCCTCTGCATCATTCCTTCCCTTGAAAGCTGGGATCTGCATCTTGATGGATTTAAGGTCTCCATCTCTCTTATTAAATAGCTCAACTCTCTGAGCTCTCCTAGGTCTGCGTACCTCAAAGTCTTCCTCCTCCTCAAAGTCTTCCTCCTCTGGTTCATACCAAGGTGGTGGTCTACGAGGTGGTGGCTACTGCTGGTGTACACCGGCACGCCTCCCATGAGATTCCTCATATCTTCCTTGTCTAAGCTCACCCATCTGTCCCCTAATCTCAGTTAAGGCTAGATTGAACCTCTCAAATTGTTGCTGCATAGCTCTCAAAGTGAAAGCAATATTTACATCTCCCCATTAGTTGTCATCATTACTACCTCCCTGTGACATTGTAGATAAAATGATATACCTGCAAAACAAGGTTAGTAATAAACAACCTCACACACTCCCTCACGTGTTTCCCTCAAAATGATGTCACTTCCCTCATGTTTAAGTCACGGCAATGACTCCCTCAAATAAGCTCACATACTCTTGCCTTTTACAACTCAAGTGATGTCTTTAAAGTTACTTTTCAGAAATAAATTCAGCAAACCAAAGCAAACAGCAAGCAACACAAACTAATTGGAAAGAACAAGTAAATCCTAACAAGAAACGAAATAAGAGCAATTCTAGAAGCAAAGTAATGCAAGGACAGAAATAAAATAGTATGCTAATACACGGATGTAAAAGATGTGTATGCAATGATTTTTGTTTATAATTGAACAATATGAATGCAAGATTGTCCAATTCAATGTAATGGAAGCAAAGAAAGGCACAAACAAGAAAGTAAACTAAGAATCAAAGAAAGACACTCAATATATTGTAAAACTCAACAAAACCCGAGAGCTCAAAGAACAAATTTCAAATCTGCCCAAGGTTTAAAATAGGTAACTCAACGTGTTTTTCAATGTTTTTTTTAGCTACTGTTTCGCTTTTTTTTCGATATTGTTCAGTTTTTGGGCACTGTTCACAGGTACGGTGCAGATACTATTTACAGGTACTGTTTTCCGGGTACGAGTACTGTTCACGGGTACAGTACGAGTACTGTTCACGGTACTATCCACAGGTGCGTACGAGTACTATTCACGGTATGGCATGGTACAGAACTGTTCACGGTATATGTACTGTTCATGAATACAGAACTGTTCACAAGTACGGTACGATACTGTTCACCGTACTGTTCACTTTTTTTTAAAAGAATCAAATAAGAAAAACACAATAAAGATACGTATGAGTTCAATAGAATTAAGCCAAAGCTCTGATACCAAGATGATACGGAAATCTCAAGAAAACAAGGTTCTTGAAACCCCCTTAATCCTATTGAATCAAAACCCTAATCTTTCTATTCTAAGAACATGCTATATCAAACCCCAAATCATAAGTTTGAAACCCAATCTCAAAGAAATCAGAAATCAATTTACGTTGCAAGTACTTACTTATTGATGCAAATCAATTTCTTGAAGTAACCATGAAGATAATCACGCCTCACTTGAAGAACTCAATTCTGAAATTTTTATTGATCATTCAAATCTAGGGTTTCAAAGATATAATATGGTATAAATACCTTGACCAAGCCCTAACCCTAATAGGAATAGGTTTGCAAGCCCATTTAATGAAAACTAGGCTAATCCTAACAAATCTAAGAGCATCTAGCCTATTGAACATAATCGGATCCAAGTCCTTTTAGGAATGAGCAAAACACATTAAAATAAATAAGTCTCAAAATAACCCAAACAAACAAAGCACATGCTACTAACTAAAATAACAACCCATAAATAAGTCCTTGGGCCTAAAATAAGAGATAATAAATAATAAGCCCAACTTATCAAAAATGGGCACAAATGGCTAAGTGCTAGCCTCTTCCAATGCCTCCTCTAATAAAGTCACAAGCTTGGGTGTGCCTGGGTGTTCCTCTATAGATGTTTCGGCCTCCTCATGTACTTGACTAGTGATTTGGGCTTGAACAAAAGCTTGCATTGCTTGTTTAAGCCTTGAAGCTTGTTACGTTATAATTGGACCACTTGGCATGTGTAGCTTGTCAGGTTGATGTGTAAGGCATAGAACTCTATTGCGAATCCTATCCTCCTTTCATTTCCTATAATCATATCCTCCTTCATTAATGAATTTGGTTTCATCTTATTTATTTAATCAATATGTTTACATTTTATATATCCATTGATTATAAAATCTCAATTTTTATTAATCAACTGAAATTCGTAAGTTCAATTAATTGAATGGATCACTTTAATTATAATAATTCATAACTTCAATTAATCGAATTGATCAATTTAATAATAATCCTTTTTTTTGGTTCCTATAATCATATCCTCCTTCATTAATGAATTTGGTTTCATCTTATTCATTTTATTAATATATGTACATTTTATATATTCATTCATTGTTGTAGCACCCCACTCTTGCAAGACACGTACCCGATATCTTAAGTGATGTTTGAGAACATACCCCATGAAGGTGGCATGCTATCACAGTCAATCAGTCAAACACTTGAAACTCAGTACTAAAATTTTTTAAAAAAAAATTTTCACGCGCGTACATGGAAATCAATAATCAAATTTGGGCCCATAATTTTATTTCATAAAACTCGAAATCACAATTATTGATATACTTTAATCAATTTCATTTACAAAACATTTCCAATTTCAAAAGTTATTACATCACAAAATCATTTACAAACATTCCCTTTTGGAAAAATTTGAATAAACAGAATGTTCAAAAACGCATTGTACGGAAATCGCGGAATATACAAATTGATACAAAAATAAGAAAGTACAAATGCAGATGCGAACTGATCCCGACCTCTATCTCTTACTCAAATGCATTGTTTGTGCTTCCGTTAGCCTAATGGCGTAACTCTTCTGAACCTGAAAAAATATTGCAAATTTTGGGTGAGTTTTGCAAACCCAGATGAGGTAACCATCATCGATGGTTCACTCAATTCATACATCACATCAATACACGTAACATATTTTTCACATCTTTCTATATTCATAAAACATCACCTTTCACTTTCAGAGCAATCATAATGATCATTTCATTCATGTAAAATACACATATCAAATATAAATGCAATGCACTTAAAACTCACTTTCATTTATTATTGTCCTTTGTGACCGAGTGCCTCTTTTACTAGCCCATATCCCTTAGTGGATACCGAGTTATATCAAATAATGTCCCATATCCCTTAGTAGATACCGGGTACATTCACAACTGAGCCCGAGGCTCTGATCACAGTCTAAGCTTTAAGCTCTTTATCCTGGCGACTCCGGTCATAACTTCCTTTATCTTTCATACATTCTAATATTGAAATGATTCACATATCATATGTTCAATCGGTCATATGCTTGCACATTCACATTTAAATGACATTGGACCGAAGGTCTGGCATTCAACATCATTGTTGAGTAACATATATTCCATCACATTCATATACAAGGAGCACTTCAATATCACAATCATCATATCAGAATCATCGAGCCTTTATGTCCTGAATTCAACAATCAAATCACATTCATAGATAATTCAGATCAGAAATTAAGCAAACAAATAATTAAGTGAGACCATCTAGGTTACTCACTGTACGATCCAACTCAGCATTGGCTTCCATGATCCAGAAGCATCTAGATGTGGACGTTCTATCCTGTGAATCAATATCATATAATACACATTTACACACATTATTAATTGCACAATCATATGAACACCCAATCACATACATATGTATATGTGTTGTGCATAATGCATGCTCAATGACAATCCCAGGTATCTATCCATTATTCTCGTCACAAAATTATTCATATTTCCAAACTCATATAAGTATCATTTATACTTATGGTTTATACCTCAATAAAACCATAAAAATTGAAATTCATAACTCATTTCATCAAATTCGAATTTTTCCTATAACAACTTTCGGGTCAACTTTTTAAGTTCTTTTTGACTAAGAAAATGAAGTCATTTGAGGATACTTTCTTCTATAAAATTGTTCTCCATTGTCTTAAGTTTATATTGATTCCAAGATTAGTTAATTTGATTCAGTATCTTATAAGTTATACTCACAATACCACAGACTGTGTATAATTGAACTTTTAGCTAGTTCATGATAATACCCTCAAATTGTACAACTCATAAATTTCAACTCATATATCTAAAAATTACAAACTTAATACCAATTGAAAGATAAGAGAATGGAATACAACTTTTGTGAAGATACCTTTGTCTGATTTAGCCTATATCCATTCAGTTTTTTATGATAACTTCAAGACATAATTTCTGTCTCGGTTAGTAGTACAACCTTAGTCAAGACTCAATTTAACACCAGATTTTGAAAGTCTTAGACATATAATTAAATTTATAATTCTTCAATAAAGTTGTAGAATTATGTCTCTACTTTAATCTGAATTAAGAAACACCTCATTTGGACATCTACAGCTCAAGATATCATTAAAATACCAATACATGTTCAACAAAAATCACCAGCATAACTTTCGAGTCGCGATCGCGACGCGTCGAACGTAACTACTGTAAATCACCATCTGTGTCGCGATCACAGCGCTCAGCAGAGTCACAACTGTGATGCGTTGTGATCGCGACCGGCTTCTGAACCACTGGTCTCCTTCTTCTTTCTTCCGAACTACTGCACTTCTTCTTCTTCTTTTCTTCATTCAATTAAACTAACATCTCTAACATATAACAACCTTATTTTCGACTTCCATATAGCTCATCATACTCATAAACAAATCAAAACTTAAGATTAAGATACAAACATCTAAAATAGAAAACTCATGCACTTATCTCTTCACGTAACTCTGCATGTTTTTTCTACACCTTCATTTTCTGCATTTTCTTCTTCTATAATTTTTTTTCTCATATCCTGTCGTCACCTTGAACCTATCCTTTTAACCCAAAACTCATTTCACTGACTAACTGAATTAAAACAGGATTGATTAGCTGGTGCAAAAGTCATAGGTCTCTCACACCCGTGAGAGAATGAAGGAACCAGTCATAGGAGTGACTTTTGTGTCTCACGCTCGTGAGAAATGAAGAATGTCGCGATCATGCTTTATCACGATCCCAACTTTGATGGTTTGGATGCATAGTGAAAAAAATGTGGTGAAACAGAATATATATGAATAGTTTCTTGCATGAATTTGTACACTCTTCTCATACACATTTTCAATGATCTTTCAACTCCAAAAATCATTTAAATACTATCTTCTAACATATTGATCCTGAAAACACTCAAACAAAAATATCATCAAACTCATCCTACGTCCACAGTAAACATGAAAATGTCCATTTTTACATAATAATTTGATATCAACTAAATCACCAAATTTGTCTCATAAATTAATCACCCAGAAAGATTTATAGATACTTACTTGATAATACTTCAAATTCTTCCACAATCTTTAGAAACCCTAGTTCTTCATACAACCACGTACATCCTCTTAAAGGTAGTTTAGGCTAGACTTTTCTTGAGGAAAAAGAAATAGATATCAAGTAGGAATAGAAGGGTAGATGAAAGCAAGGTTCAACTTTGGTGAAGATTCGGTGAATCAAAAATTAAAGAAGAGAAAGTTCGAGAAGAGAGTTACGAAGAAGATAAGAACTAAGTTATGAACAACAGCAACTTAGTCAAGTTCAAAAAGGAACGAGACTTGGTCTTCTCAACATAATAATATAACAGAACTTAATTTAATAAGTGACACATGTCACTTATCTATCTCCAAAAGCTTTAAGTAGTTTTACCATTAAATCTAGTTTAGTCATCTTCAATTTTTTCTCCAAGTGTCTCGAAAATTTTAACTACTATCTCTTAAAAATTCCCACAGTCATCTACATAAAAATTCGTCATTATCACAAATTCTTATTTCTATTTCCATTTGTCAATTTAATCGCTACTAACATTTTTCCATGTCCAGAAATACCCAACATGTTCGGAAATTTTTCTTTAAATTCTCCAAACATTCTGAGTAAATAAATATACTCTCCAAATCAATTCTTGACACATAAAAACCACAATTTCAAAAATAATCACATTTATAGATTAATTATACCCGAAAATGTCAAATAAGTGCATGTACAATCATTATGATGTGTGAAAATTTTCAAATGCACATATGTGTATGCTAACGTTATGCATGAGTATGAAATGCATTTTTCTAATCTCTCAATGCTATTTCTCAATTACAGAAATTTACAGTTCTAATCTTTAGTATGGAAACGGGATGTTACAATTATAAAATCTCAATTTTTATTAATCAGTTGAAATTCGTATCTTCAATTAATTGGATTAAACATTTTAATTATAATATTTTTCTTTCATTTCTTATAATCTTATCCTCCTTCGTTAATAAATTTGGTTTCATCTTATTCATTTTATCAATATAGGTACATTTTATATATTCATTCATTATAATTTTGATAATTTTTCCCCCATTTCAGTGACTTTCCTTTGAAAAATCACTAGAGATTGGATTTTTTGTCCCTTTTTTCCTTCTGTTCTCAAACACAAACCAAATCAAGCAACAAATACACAATGTATTTAAGCAAAAATATATTAATTTCTTCGAGTTTCCTATAGTGAAATTATAAAATCTTTAGTTGATTCGTACAATCATAAAATCAGTTGGATATCACATGTTAAGCGTGACACAAACTTTATTGATTGGTCTAAGATCAACTATAACTTGTACAAATAAAGATAATACAATGTTCTTATCTATCTCTGTTTGAGTAAGTTATTGAAAACTTAGAGCAAGCTAGTCGTCATTTGAAAATGATATTGTAACTTATAATCAAAAGTGCTTTAAAACGATGAAAAACAAGATATTTCTACAATTTTCTTACTATATAAATTTTCTAACAGGTCAGAGAATTGTATATTCATGAAATTACTTAATTAGGTAGCAAGAGAACTAATAATTATTTATAGTAACTTCAGTGAACTTCCTTATTATAGGCCTAATTAAAATTTGATTTATACCGATAAATTTAATTTTTTTATTGGACTTTGACTCAATTAAATTATTTATAATTCACTTTATTATCTTTATACTAGATTAATTTTAATTTTTTAAACTTTAATTTTTGAAAATAGTGGTTAATAAATTTTCAGTAAGAAAAAAATTCCAACATGAGATTTATTAATTAGTATTGCCACCATTGAAATTGTCGGTGGAAAAGGCAGTACAATGACTTATTCATCAATTGCTTGCTCTGATAAGGACTTCTTCACCCCAATAGCATAGAAAAGTGAGGGGGTCCAAAAGGGAGTGCTGGTCAGAGAACGGAAACGGGGAATTTAGCAACAGTGGCTTCGAAGGGAAGTTCCAAGTGGAAAAGCAGTGATGCAATAATTGTTCTAATACACAAGCTGAGGAATGACAATGGCCTTGAATGGTCCCATATAAGAAGCATTTCACGTGCCATGAAGCTACAAATATACAGACCACATGATCCTTCTTTTAGTTCCCGTAAACCTATATAGATAAAAAGACTTCCCATCTAATTAACTCATAAATTGCAATATAACATGTCTTTTTCTTCTCCTTTCTTTTTTCTCGTATTGCACGATGGCTTAGTCGACTGAAGGAATCGTGCCAATCGAGCTACGCCTAATTAGCAAAGAAAAGATGCAGATATCTAAATGTGAAGCTCATATTTAACCTTTCTAACATGTACCAAGTATTGGCTACTTGTACTCACAACTCACTTTGTCTGTAAATTGTCTAAATTTAAAACAAGAACATCTACAACAGATTTCACCCTTGATCCGTTGAGATGAAGCACAGAAACGTTTTCAACAAAATAAGAATAAACAACAAAGACTGTTCCAAGAAGTTAGAACTAAACTTTGGACTAGTAAGGGGGAGGAGGGGGGCACACCACAAACAACCTCTCATCCAACACACCCATCTATAACCAAACTGCAAAAGCAAATTCAAGAACGAAGATGATTTTTCCAAGAATTGCCGGTAGGGGATTGCGCTTGTGCCTTCCAGTAGTTTGGAAAGATCAATCAAAGCTTGAGGATCGGCTCCACCTGCCTTGCAAGTAGTCCTCCATCGAGATATTTTGTTCAATGCTGCTCATTGAGAGAGAATCATCCTCGACATCAAGCAAAGCAAGGTTGAGATGAGACTGGAGATTGGAACGTGGACAAGCATCACCGTCCAGCGTTTCGGATTCTTCTACCTCATTAATTTGCAATTTTGCCCACTTGGTCACTTCAACGTCACCCTGAAGGAGCTTTAAAACCTTTGACCCAAAAAAAAAAAAACCACTTTAGGGACTAATATCACCATGAGAGGCTAAGTTTCACAGCGGACAGATGAATGTCAATTTTCCGGGCTACTTCTGGTCTAAAGTTTTCAGATTTTTACTCTAAAATACGAAAATAGAATCAAGATTAGTGGCCACTTTTGGTGCAAATAATTTCAAAGATAAGAAGACAGGAGACGAAACACAAGATTAAGCATGAAATGAAACTGAAACTAAGAGAGTACTCACAGTGCTCACTTGAGGCCTGCTTCTTGGTGAGCGTCTTATGCAAAGAGTAGCAGCTAAAACCATTCTCTCAATCTGATCGCAGTCATGGTTATTGCCCAAGCTTGGGTCTAACAACTGGGAAATCTTTCCGCCATTAAGAATTGCTTTGGCCTGGATAAGAAATCAACATCAGAATCATTTTGAAGATACACACTAAGAACCAAGAAAATAAAGGACATACCCACATAACTAGGCTCTCTTGACCTTTTGGATGGTCAGTGCTTATGGGCTTTCTCCCAGATAGAAGCTCAAGGAGTACAACACCAAAAGAATAGACATCAATCTTGTCATTTACTTTCCCATACATGAAGTACTCAGGAGCCAAGTAACTGCAGCGATCAAGTGTTGTAAAAGATTAGTTTCTAAGACAGACAGATTTATGTTGAATCCCAAGAAACAATAGAATATCATACTCTTCACAATTTACAATGAATTGAGAAAACGTAAATAAAACATGAATACGAAAACTATGACAATTAATTAACATACCCAAAGGTCCCTGCAACATCATTGCATATTGTATGGGAGTTCGAGCTCGTCGCCCATTTAGCAAGTCCAAAATCAGAAAGCTGAGAAATCCAGAAAGCTTCGTCACTTCAAAATCAAAACATCAGACCATCATAGGTAAAGCTCGATGTTCAAAATAAAATACCTGAGGTTCAAAATCATCTGACAACAGTATATTGGATGATTTAATATCCCTGTGGATCACAGGCTGAGTACTGTCATTGTGTAGATAATTCATGGCCTCAGCGACACCTACTGCTACTTTATATCTCTCACCCCACCCAAATGCATGTGGGTCTTTTTTATTACCTGAATGGAGTAATAACGAATGCCATTAAGCAACTTCAGAAACTACTTCAAATTGACAAAATGACCTGTTTCTGATCTAAATGTGTAAAAACTTTGTAGAGGATGTACCGTGAAGGTTCTCTTCAAGGCTTCCTCTTGATAGAAAATCGTAGACCAAAAGAAGATTTTTGTCCTCAAAGCAGAATCCCAGAAGTGAAATTATGTTTTTGTGATGTAAGGTGGTAATGATTTCAATCTCCAAAACAAACTCCTTCAGTACATCTTCAGATGGCCTTAAAATTTTTACAGCAAGTTCCTTGCCATCAGGAAGGCAACCTTTATAAACCTGACTGCTGCCTCCTTTCCCAATCAGATTTTCTGAAATAAATTTAAAAGATCACATGATGCAGGGAGGATATAGCAGTTTAAAGATATTTGACAAAACCAACCTGCAAAGAAATTGGAAGTGGCTGCGAGAAGTTCTTGGTATGTGAACAATCTACAAGTTGATGAGTATTTCTCATGAAGGCCCTCCAATTCTTTGGGTAGATTTTTCAAGTTGTGGTCAGGGGAAGGTGGAGCGGTTACGGTCTCTGTACCAACTGTAACAATAGCACCAGTTTCTCCATCTAAAGAGGATCTTTCTTCAACCAACCTACAAGCATTCTGTTTGTTATACAAATCAGCAGAGGACAATGAAAGTTGCCGACTAGGTAACCTCATTGCCCACTGAACCACAGAGATCTGCCTCATGGAAGATCTATCTGACACTCGTAGATCAGGTAAACATGAACGACGCAGTAGTGGCCAACCAGGTTTCACTTCAGGTAACTGCTTGACTATTAGAGTTCTTGAAGTCGAAGTAACATCTACCTTCGGTAACGTTACAAGAGCTAAAGACTTATCCTTACCCCGACAGCTATCATGAGAGTCTTCTTCAGATTCGTGACTAGAAGTATTAAGATATTCAGGAACTGGTCCACAAAGTGAGCAGTTCTTCTTCATTATGCTCTCCAAACTATTCGAACGAACTTGTATCAAGGCCTGCTCCAAAGTCTGGTCCTTAACCTGATAACAGTTTGAGGCTCCAGTAGCAGTACTTTCACATATTTTGGCGCTCTTATTCAGTGAAATTGACCTGTGAATTGCGTTGAGTAAACCTTTGGGACGATGTCCACTAGTTCCTGAACAAGATTACGAGACTGGTTATTATAAATCAAGACTAATAGAACGAAATGATAGAGCATTAGTTCAGATGATATGACCGACCCTGTGAGTCACTAGCATTAGCTGGAGACTGTTCTTTACCAAACAAAACCTTCCCATTATTAACAGCCAGAACAGAACAACCATTTGATAGCTTTTTGGCGCAATACTTAGCCATAGATATCGATGACCGGATTGTGTGATGAGTCCTGGCAGCTCCAACAATTACCTTTGATGCGTTGTATGATTTTGCTTCTCTCACTAAAATTTTCCGTACAGATGATCCTCTGCATATCTTTAGCTTGAGATCCACCTGCAAAGCACGCCCCTTCAGAAACCGGAACACAATTCGATAACGATGAAAATTCTTATTGAATATCTTTAAGAAATGATTTATCCAAGACTGACTTATGGTTGTCGCGTATCTGAATCAAGAAATAACTGCTCAAAACATCCATTTCCTCAGCAACCAAGAAGAGGACATTGTGTTGGAAACGTTTGGAGATAAGTACAACATACAGAAAACAGAAAGAAAAGTTGAAGGAGGTCGTCAACTCTGGTAAAAGACCAACCTGTTTTAAGTTGCAGAAACCTTCATAAACGGCTAGAACAGAATCAAAAGCCTTGACAAGCGAGAGAAGCGAAGACTTCCCATCTCTATTCACGGTTTCTACACAAACCCATTTCGCCAAATCAGAAAATCCACTCACAGAACCAAAATCCATAAAAGCGTCATGCACTTACCATCATTACCAAGGACGTGAAGAGCAATAACAGTATCTCCAGCCCGTGCCACTTTAACCAAGGCCCAGGTCAAAAGCTCTCTGCTATGAGAATCAAGCTTCACGCCCACAATCACTGTTGAGCCACAACCCGCCATTTCCTCCTCCCCACGTCGCAGCATTTTCATTATTGTTTTCACTGAGATTAATGTCGTTACGGAGTACTGTCTTCGTTGCCGACAAGGGCGCAGGGCTCGAAGATCATGTTGATGTTCCAATTCTTGAAAGCCTGAAGCTTTAAAGAGAGAGACAGAGGTTGTGTTTTTGGCTTAACCGTCAGTTTGGTTGTTTGCTTTTCAAGGTGGCAAAGCCGGACTAGAAAGGGAAAGGAGAGGGACAGAGGAGATTGTTTTAGAGTGCAACCGAAGAGTATACTGATGTTTAAACTGACTTGATTGAGTGACTTGGATTTTCTTTGATGTACATAATTAGAATAAACTTGCTAAATTTGTTATACTAAATAATCGCATAACTTACGATTCTATACAAATCCTGATGCTCTTGAAAACATGCAAGTGGGATCTCATAAAGTACAACGTCAACGGCGGAGCAAAATGGTTTCCGATGAAAATTTTGATCATTGTTTCAATTGTTTTATTTAATATAATTTTTACTGAGCTGATTATAGTTCCCAACCCAAAATTATTTCTCCAGTTAATTCAATTACATTACATAAGCAAGAAGGAGGGTGCTTATGATATGATAGCCGTCATTTTCATGTATAGGCCTTTACTTTATTGTCCATAAAAGAATCTAATTAATTAGTATAGCAAATTAACCCATGTTTGCTCATAGAGCAAATCATGAATACAATATAATAATACAACGGAGCAAATAAAACCCAACTAAAACCTTTCAAGCAAGTCGAAATCATGCAGTTTTTAGGTACAAGTTAAAATTTTGGTATTTGACGTTTGCCTAACCCATGGCAATACCAATAAGTCCGTTCTTATGAATGAGCTCCAGTATGCGTTACACTAGTCAAATGTCCCTTTAAGATGACATCAATGTCAGTTTTTTGGTGTCATGACATGATAGAAATAGAATACAAGTGAGACCTCAATTAACCAATTGTTGGGTAGTTAATATTCTTAAATATTGACTTCAACGCGCGCTAACGTTCTCCATAACTTATCCAAAGCATTTTGAGATCCTGAAATTCTGAAAAGGCTTAACACGCAATAAAATTATATGAGGCGTGGAATTGTATTTCTACAAAACAATAATCTCATCTATTTTCCTCCAATTATATGAGTAAATCTATTACCTTTTTTAACTTCATTTTATTACATTACGTCCCACCATGTACTATCTTCTTCTTTTCAGACACGTAAATATATATACTAGGCCTTTGTTTTCCCAGAGATAATCATATCGCAGATCATACGTTAAACACCACATCTTAGTTGTTTGAAAAAAGAAATCGTATCTATTTAAATTTATTATATTAGCATCTCATTAAGGAATAAAAATAAAAGTAATTATGTATCAAATATCCCATTTTCTATACATAAAAATTGCTTTCTATTAAATATAAAATAATGCCACTGAGATGTTGTGGGAATATAATTAATGCGTCCAAATTTTAAAAAAAATTGGTTCACAATTAATTATCCATATTTTCATAATGATATATGTTTTTAAAAAATAAAAATTCTATAAATTAATGTTTATCATATAATAATTTTATAATCTTAATTCAGGTTACAAATTCAATTTATTTCTTGCTAGTTGATATTTTAAATTAATAAATTCTATATATTTAAATACGATTGATTCATAGAAATTGCTAGAGAGCGCAAAAAGAGTACACATTCAATTGGTCGGTGGGAAATGGATTTATCGGAACTGTGGAACAGACTAGCGTGAAGCGCAGAGTACAATACGCTCACAAGGGCTCGTGACTGACCAGTACAAGTAACGCTCCTCCCGCTCGCGAGCAAATAGCAAAAGACTGAAAGAGTTAAAAAGAGCTTTAAACACGTGATTCACCGGCCAACGACCCCATAAACGTGGCATTTGCAAGGTTTCTTAAGGCCCACACGTCAACGACCGCCCCTACACATACTCCATAACAAGGCGGCCACGTGGATTCACATTCTTAAAAGGTTCGAAGCCTACGTAACCTATGATGTCCGTCGTACTGTAGTCAAAGAGAGCCATACGCGACCTGCTAGCAGTCTTCCATAGTTCCATGCTAGCTTCAACGAGCTTCACTTAAATTTAGGTTGGGTTTAGAGCTGCGATACGATTCAAATAAGTACCTATTTATTATAGTTTTCAAATATATTTATATATTTGGATTTGTTATAAATAATTAGGGGTCAAAGAAAATTACAGTTTTATTGCAGAAATTTATAAATAAAAAGAAGATTGCTACAATGAAGTGTTTATGTGATAAAAATTCTACCTTCCATTAATAACCTTATGATAATAATTATTTTTCAATATATCCTTAACTTATAGAAAGCAAGTCTAATGTAACATCTTCTGCTTACTTTAATTTAATATTTTATTATTTATAATTTAAATTTATATGACTAATAATATATTTTTATGAAATATTTTAT